>OZ024747.1:85136516-85191516 GCA_964016885.1 Eledone cirrhosa
TCTCACTGCCATGCAACATTGCTGTTCGTATGCAGGCATCGTACAACCTGCCTTTCATTTTTAGGGAGAACCCTTTAGCAGCTAATAGTGGTATAAGCTCTCTGAACTTTTTCCAACCAGTTCTGACTCTAGCTACAGTACTTTCAGAGCACCCTCCCCCACTGCTGATTTTATCGCCCAGGTAACGGAAGCTGTCCACTATTTCTATAGAACCCTCTGCGCAATTGAAAGAGCTAGTATTGTGTGGGCACTTGCTGCTACTTATTGCACCAGAACACCGGCCACATGTAAAATCTATGTTCTTAGTTAGCTTACCTGTGATCCCACTACATCTTTTATGCACCCATACTTTGCATTTAGGACACAAAATGGAGTTTCTACCTACGCCTTTCCTACACACCGAGCACGACCATTTCCCAGAAGGGACCGCCGCCTTGTTTTCTTTCCTACAAACTAGAACTTTGGTCTTAGCCAGGTTAATTTTAAGTCCTTTTGACTCTAGGCCGTGCTTCCATGTTTGGAATTTCTTCTCTAGCTCGGCCATTGATTCCGCTATGAGTGTCAGGTCGTCTGCGTATAGGAGTTCCCATGGGCAGCCTGCCTTGAACTCCTCTGTTATAGCCTGAAGGGCAATAATAAATAGTAGGGGGCTGAGAACAGAGCCCTGATGGACGCCAACTTTTACGCTAAACTCTTCACTATATTCGTTGTTAATTCTAACCTTGCTGACTGTTTCTTTATACATGGCTTGTATAGCCCTCACAAGCCATTCGTCAACGCCTAGTTTTCTAAGAGCCCACCAGATAATGGAGCGGGGGACTCTGTCGAAGGCTTTCTCCAAGTCGACAAAAGCTAAGTAGAGGGGTTTACCTTTAGCTAGGTACTTCTCCTGTAGTTGTCGTACTATGAAAAGATACATATATATATACATGTATATATATACATATATATATATGTATATATAATGTATATATACATATATATACATTATATATACATATATATATATATATAATAAAGAATTTATATCTAGTAACATATATATATACATACAAATGCATATCGATGCTAGCAAATATATAGGTTTTGTCTTAATAACAGTGTGGTTCAATGCATGGGGTTGCAGAACAATAATATAAGAGACGTAAGATAAGAAAATTATAAAATTAACTTACTTACTAATATATCACTTCTTATCTTACGTCTCTTATATATATATATATGTATATATATCTCAGATATCTTACGTCTCTTATATATATATATATATATGTATATATATATATATCTCAGATATGCACCTGTCCAAGTCCCAGATTGATTTCAATCTCAGATGTGCACCTGTCCAAGTCCCAGATTGATTTCAATCTGGTGAGGAAAAAGTGGCGGAATAGTGTTCTGAACACGGAACCATACAGCTATTTCAGTACACTGGGTAGTGACCACCGGCTTGTTATGAGTGAGGTCCGCGTGAGCTTAAGAGAGCAAGGCTCAGCCCCGGAGAACAATCTATGACTGGGGAGCTTTCAAGGAAGATGATAAGCTACAGGAGAGGTTCACAGTGGAAGTGAGAAACAGGTTTAGTGCTCTGTGTGGAGAGTCAGAGGAGAGAGAGATTGGATGGACTGAGGAGAGTGTGACGAGGAGGTACGGGCACTTCACCAATGCAGTGGCGAAAGCAAGTGAAACCCTGGTGCCGAGGAAAAAGAACAAAGGGAAGCACGTCAGCTCTGCAAACCAAAAAGTGTGTGCAGCCAGAGAACACCTGAAGGCTGCCAGGGACCAATTCTATGCTGATCCTACGGAGGAGAGGATGGAGACTGTGGAGGTGATGAGGGAAGAGCTCTGTACCGCTTACACTGAGGTCAGAGAGGAGGCACTGATAGAGAAGATCAGAAGTGTGGAGAGAGCGGTTGACAGATCTGGATGTAAGGAGAGCTGGATGATCATCAACGAGATCACAGGGAGGAAGAAAAGGTGTTCGAGTCAGATCCAGGGAACGGGGCCCGAGGATAGGAAGAGGAAATGGCTAGACCATTTTAGGACCCTACTAGGAGAGCCACCCTCCACAGCCCAGAGCACTGGGGAGATCAGGCGGCTGTTTGAGGAACTGGATGTTGAGACAGAGCCCTTCACCAGAGAGGAGCTTCAGAGAGCCAAGAAGAAGATCAAGGAGGGCAAGGCTCATGGAGAAGATGGAGTGGCATCAGAGGTGATGAAGAGGTGTGATTTTGATGATATCATCCTGGGGTTCTGTAACGGGGCACTAGAGAAAGGAGTTGCCCCGAATCAGTGGAGGATCAGTAACATCGCCCAGTGCCAAAGAAGGGAGATCTCTCTAACACCAACAACTACCGGGGGATCTCACTGACGTCACTTGTGGCAAAGACCCTCAACAGGATGATTCTTAACAGGATCCAGCCTGAGATGGAGAAGAAGCTCAGGGACAACCAGAACGGCTTCAGAGAAGGTAGATCAACCACCAGTCACATCCTGATGCTGAGGAGGATGTTAGAGGGAGCTAGAGCAAAGTGCCTTCCTGCGGTCATGGTTTTCATTGACTTTAGGAAGGCCTTTGATTCTGTGGACCGTTACTGCCTGATGAAGATCTTACAGGCTTATGGAATCCCCAAGAGGATAGTGGACCTGATATCACTGCTCTACACCAACACCAAAGCCCAAGTCATTACACCTGATGGGATGACAGAGTTCTTTGAGATACTGGCTGGAGTGCTCCAGGGAGATACATTGGCTCCCTACTTTTTTATCATCGTAGTGGACTATTGTATGCGCCTTGCACTGGAGAAACACCAGGACTCTGGCTTTACTGTAGCACCGGCTCAGAGCAGGAGAGTTGGGGCGAAAAAGGTATCAGATGCTGAATTTGCCGACGACATAGTTTTGGTGACAAATACAGTGAAGGAGGCAGAGGATTTGATGCGGGAGGTTGAGACTGTGTCGATGAGTGTGGGGCTGAGAATGAATGAGACTAAAACAAAATATCTGGTAGAGAATGTTGAGAAGCCAGAGGGGATCATTAATGTAGGCGGGAAGCCGCTGGAATTGGTTGAGGACTTCTTGTATTTGGGAGCAAAGATTGGGAATACGGAAGATGATGTGGTTGAGAGGAAGAGCAAAGCCTGGGCGGCGTGTCACAGCTTGAGATCGGTGTGGAAGTCGGACCTTCGTAGAGACCTGAAAATCCGCCTCTTCATTGCTGTAGTGGAGTCTGTGCTGCTGTATGGGTCTGAGACTTGGACACTGACCAAGAGACTCACTCAGATGGTGGATGGGTGCTACACGAGAATGCTGAGGATGGCTCTGAACATTAATCAGTATACACTGAGGATGAAAAACTCAGAGCTGTATGGGAGCATCCCAAAAGTCAGCTCAAAAGTGACACAGAGGAGACTGAGGTTGGCTGGACATGCTCACCGACATCCAGAGTTGACATTGCACTCAGTGCTCCTTTGGGAGCCCCTACATGGACACACTAGAAGAGGAAGACCAAGGTTAACATATGTTGATGCCCTAAGGACAGACACTGGTCTGTTGGAGATGCAGGATATGGCAGCGATAATGAGGGACAGAGACCGCTGGAGAGAACTCGTCCATGGATCTCGGGAATTTTACCCGCCTTAGATAGATAGATATATATATACATATATATATATATGTATCAATGTATGTATATGAATATGCATGTATGTATATATATTTATGTATGTATGTATATATGTGTGTGTGTGTTTTGAACAATGAAAATAAAAAAAAAGTGAAGATAGGTTCCTTATCAGTTCATTGTTTTACAATCGTGTTAAAGGATTGATTGATCATGATAAATCAATAACATTGCTTCATAGAGAGTGGTTATACCACCACTTATCATTAGTCTCTATATCATTAATCTATTTCACATCTTACTCAAAATAAAATGAATATCAGTAATAGCAGGGGGTTATACCCTGTGATGAACTGGTGTCCTGTCCAGTGAGGAGTCTTATTTTCAGTCACTTAACACTGAAGAAACTGGGATAAAGCCCCTACACTGTGCACCCTAGACCCAGAGGCCAATCATGCACCTCTTCCCCTCCCCATGTTTCTGTGACACTAGAGTCCTTGCCATTCCCTCCCCCTTCCCGTTTTTTTTTCTTCCTTATTTTTGTTCTCTATATTCTCCTATTTCACTTTCCATTCTTCTCAATCTAAATTTGCTTTTTCTATTAAACTGTATTTACATGATATATTCCATAAATAAAATCAAGTACCAACTTAATGAACCTCTAGGCTTGAGAGACTCGATGAGCCTCTGGGCTTGAGAGACTTAATGAGCCTCTGGGCTTGAGAGACTTAATGAGCCTCTGGGTTTGAGGGACATTATTTTATATTTACTATTATATTTTCATGACTTTACTTCACATAATTATCTCACATAATATTGAATCTATGAGATTTTGATGTTATTTATTTTGAGAACAATACCCTAATATCAGTATGAGTAGCCGGTTACAGCCAGTTTGAACAGAAAGAGGTTAGAGAATTCTGGCCGGGTACAGCCGGTTTAAATGCTAAAGGGTTAATGAGCCTCTGGGCTTGAGACACACTTTAGACTTTTTTCTAGTTCTACCTTCAAGTGTTGTTGCAGTTTAATGAATGAAACAAGTTAAAGAATAACAACACTAATAACATGTACACAAGTATTATAGCTTATATCCTTGTTCAGCTTCAACCACCTGTAAATACTTGGCCCACACCTTGTTCTCCTAAGCTGTTGTAACTTTATCCATTTCTTTTTCCTCCTACCTGTTTTCTCTCAGAACATTGACCTAAGTTGTTTAACAACATCCTATATCGCTAATGATTTCACAGAAAATATCTAAAAGCAGGTTTGTGGAAAGTTGTAGTATCTTTACCATAGAACAGATTGTGAAAATTTGCAGTATTAGAACAAACATTTTCATTTTCAATGTGATGTAGTCATATTACTGTTTTATACTTTTCAAGAATGTGGTGTCATGTACAATATGTTAAAAGTTAAGCTGAATATCAACTACAGGTAAAATTCCGGTATAACGAATACCATTATAACAAATTTTTCAGTATAACAAAATTTTTTCAATCTCTGAGGTAATAACAAACATACGCTCGATTTATTTCGGTCGATCTCATTATAAAGAACTTTTCGTTACAACAAATTTCGTTATAATGGAAGTTCACTGTATATCTTTTTCAGTCATTTGTCAAAGCCAGTAAATATCATAGGTATTGCTCCTCCATCCTTGACTAAATAACTATTGTATCTGTTCCAGCCACACAGTTAAAAAAAACTCCTCATCAGTAGCACACAGTACTAGATTGGTACATTTTTATCAACATTGAAAGGATGAAAGGTAAGGTTGAACTCACAGTGCAGGGACCTCCAATGAAAACCACAAACTCTTTTATTTCACCTTAATGACTTTGTCTATTCACCAGAGCCAGCTAGTAATTAGTTAATTATTTTATCAACCACCAAGAGGTTAAAAGAAAGTTGACCTTAATGAGAATTGAAATTTGAACATAAATGAGATTTTAACTAAGTAGCATCATCATCATCTTGTCCAATGCTCTATCGATTCTTCCACGATGGTTTTATATATTACTAGCAGTGGTACCCGGCGTTGCACGGGATAAGGTATTGTGAAATATATAACCGCCTTAGCTAAGCTTAGTATTGCCACAACCATGACTGGCAAAGAAGTAAGGGTCTGATGGTACGTAAGTAAACAACACTGTGGCTTAAAACGTGAGGAAGAAGTTGTGTGCACTTACCAACTGTTTGGGGAATGAGTGTGAGATTTGTCTCGAGCAAGGGTGGCAGAATAACCAGAGGCAGCAGACAGCCAGACATACAGACAGATATTATAAGGGCGCGTTCTGGATGTAGAGCGAATTGTAGGAAGTGATGTAATGCAGACAGTCAGACATACAGACATATATTATAAGGGCGCGACGTTATATGTATGTATCTATCTAAAAAGAGAAAGACTAATAATTATAGAGAGAGATCGCTAAATCGCCTAATGCAGTCCCTAGGGCATTGAAAATATGAAATTTCTTTTGCTCAGAACACTCTCTGAAACATAAGTATTACATGTGTAAAGTTTGAAAACAGTCGGTTTGGTGCTTCTCTAGTTTTAGGGATTCAAAATCACACACACACAGACAGACATCCTCAGTTTTATATATATATAGATCATCATCATTGTATCACTACAGTAGCAGATGGCCTCACTTCTGCATAGCCTCAAGTACTTAATGAAAAGATATAGTTGAATGAATTGGCCTCTTGCATATATCTGGTATTTATTTAATTCTCTGTGGATAAAAAATAAACCTCAGAACAGAATATTAACTAAGAGAACTCAGACATCAATCTCTTTAGTATTTCTTCCAGGAAAAACTAGGAAAAAACCCAATGTAGTTAAGCACTTTATCATTGATTAAGAGCATTACTAATCTTTCTTAATCCTAGATAATTGCTTACAAAATAGTTTCAACTATCTGCATTCAGATATTTTAAAAAATGAATCTCCAACTGGTGAATTAATGTATAAGTGGTTGTGTATCACATGGTTATGTAATAAACAACCACTTAAACCTTTTGATACCAACTTGTCCAAAACTGGCTTTGGTTTTATGAAACAAAATTACGTATTTTAAAGGATTCCTATTTAAATTGAAATCTTCCAACTGTATATTAAGTCACTATCCTAGTAATGAAATAATTAAAAATTCTCAAAATTCTTCATTAGTTAATTGAAATAAAGTGTATTTCATTAGAAATACAGTCACAAAAGGGTTAACATAATTCTCAGGCAGAATCAGCCTGACACAATATGTGACAATTTTGGATATCTTGATATAGTCCATCCCCTGTGCTTTCACACAATTTCCATCTATCTAATATCACTCAAATGACTTGGGTTGACCCAAGAAGGCTATGGAAAAGATACTTGCGCAAGATGTCTCACAGTAGGATCAAATTTAGAAACGGCATCCAGCCATAGAAACCATGTAAAAAAAAGGGTTGTATTTCAGTGAGACATGATACAAGAGCTTGTCTAGGAAACAATGGCTTTAATAAAGCACAGACTTCATTAGTAATAACTTGTCCAGTTTATGCCAGCAAGGAAAAGTGAATATTAAATGATGATGATATTATACACAACTCATTAAACTACTTACTGAAACCATATCTTTACAAACATATCCCCATGATGTTTTACACAACCATATACATAAAAATGAATTCACTGAACTGTGAATAATGATTTCTACAAGGCTAGCAATTGCTTTGGGGCATAGTCGAATAAATCTACCTCAGTGCATTACTGGTGCTTTATTTGATCAACCCCATAAAGATGATCCTACATGTGCTACATTTAATTCCACTAATACTCAACCCAATTCACTTGTGCTTTGTCATTCACTCACACCAGCATTACATATCCAGTGAAGTGTGTATACCTCATTTCTTTTTAGCTGTCACAAATCTTCTGTACTCAAGCCCTATGTCTCGCTGCCATGCAACATTGTACTCAGATATATAATGTATATATTCACACATGCTCATACCTCATTTTCTATTGCTGGTGTTACAATAAAGTGTACCTAATCCATTCTGTAAAAGTATAGTGCTGGTGTCATGATAAAAAGCTCCCAGTCCACCCTGTAAAGTAGTAGTGTTGGAGTCATGCTAAAATTCTTCCAGTATATGCTGTATAGGCTATCCAGGTGTTAAAACGGAATGTATGAGCATGGGAAATAGATGTTAAGTGGTGGTGATGAGGATCAGGTAGGAATTTTGTTGTGACTCCTCTACATAGAGAAAATCCAGACAATTTACCTCTGGTAATTATTATATACTATTCCATTATAGCCACGTAAAGCTCATCTTGTCCTGCAAGATGGGAGCTATTTCCAAGGATACTCCTTTGGTCATGAAAGTTCCTGCAGTGGAGAAGTTGTATTCAACACAGGCCTTGTTGGGTAAGTTTTCTTTCCATTTTCTCATTCATTTAATTTTTCCTTTTCTTTTGTTTCGTCTGATGGTTACTGCCAATCAAGCAAGAATATAATGATTTCTAGCACAAGGCCAGTAATTTGGGGGGAGGGGAAAATCGAGTAAATCGACCCCAGTATGTTACTGGTGCTTTATTTTATCGACCCTGTAAGGATGAAAGGCAAAGTTAACCTCGGTGGGATTTGAACTCAGACCATAAAGGACCGTAACTCTATGCTGCAAAGCATGGCGTCCGACCCTCTACCGATACTGCCAATCCACCGCAAGAATATAATAAAAAGTATTCCATCCTGTCTTTTTTTTTTTAGAAATAGTGTATCCGAAATACTCAATACTTTTAAATCTCATTAAATAAATGCATATTCCAATATATATATATTTCTCAGGGGAAGCAATTTATATGTGAATAGTGATCTCTGGTGGTGGTTAACACAGCAGAAGATATAGTCAGTCCTCTATGTCAAACTGTTACTCAGTGTAATTAGTTCTAATAACAAGCTAGCATACAAAAAGCATTAGCATAATAATTGTTTCTACTTTAGGCACAAGGCCAGCAATTACCCAGTGCATTACTGGTACTTTATTTTATCGACCCCGTAAGGATGAAAGGCAAAGTCAACCTCGGCGGGATTTGAACTCAGATCGTAAAGGGACGTAACTATGCTGGAAAGCATGGCATCCGACCCTCTACCGATACTGCTAATCCACTGCATTAGCATAATAATGATGTCACGGACTGGGTAGGTAATGTGCAAACTGTTTTATTTGTTAGAAATAGAATATTATTATTTAGTATCAACAGAGTGGTGGGTTGGTAAAATCCTTAATGGCATTTCTTTTGGCTGTTTATGTTCTAATTTCAAATCTTGCCAAGGTCAACTTTGCCTTTCATCTTTCCTTGGTCACGAAAATAAAGTACCAGTTAAATTCTGGGGTTGATATAATTGATAAACTGCTGACCTTGTACTTGTATTAGAAAGAATTATTTAGTATTGATATCAAGAACCAAAAGTGTATAGTAATAAACAAACATTATAGTATCACAGCATTGGAATGGCAGTATTGGTAGAGGGTCAGACACCATGCTTTGCAGCATGGAGTTATGGCCCTTTACGGTTTCAGTTCAAATCCCGCTGAGGTTAACTTTGCCTTTCATCCTTATGAGGTCGATAAAATAAAGTACCAGTAATGCACTGGGATAATTGCTGGCCTTGTGCCAAAAATAGAAACAATTATAGTATCTACAGCATATATGACTATTTTATACAATGTTTCCTTCCTTTTCTTTAGCCAGTAAGATGTGATATGAGGGATATGTGGCTGCTATCTCTTGCAGGTTAAGCAACCACATAGAGACTTTCTTTCATGGTGTTTTTCGTGGTGTTGCTTTGTAATCTCCTGCAGCTAGAATTCTGAAATTCTTCTTTTACTCTAACTACAGTTTAAGAGAATAAACATACTTGGCTAGTATGGCTTCATAGTGACATAGCTGTCTTTATGCAATAGGATGTACTGAAACCCCAAAAGAAGCATTATAACCAAACTCTATTTCAGTGAGTCCTGTTGACTTTGACTATACAGCTGTATCATTTTCTTTATATCAAGCACAATATACAGTGATATGAACCGTAAACAGAAATAGATTGGTCATCTGGATGGATGCTATGCTATTTTGGATCTTGTAATATAAAACCTCATTTAAAGTAATTGAGTTGGCATTGGCAGAATTGACAATGTGTCATATAAAATGCTTTTGTAGAACTTGCTCTGGCTTTTACTGCCTGAGTTCAAGTCCTGCCAAAGTCAACTTTGCCTTTCATTCTTCTGAGGTTGATAAAATAAAATATCAGTCAAGTACTGTGGTTGATTTAATTAACTTTGTCCTTTGTCCTTTCCCCAAATTTGATGACATTCTGCAAAAATTAGAAATCAATATTGTTCTCAGATCTTACTGAGGGTTCTACAAATTACTTTAGAGCATAATACATTTGATATCCATAACTTTGAAGATTTATGTTACAATTATAATTTTATCCTTTTTTTTCTTTTCCTTTTTTTTCTACTCTGGTGAGGGTCATTGTTAGTGAAATTGTTAAAGTATTGAGTCAGCTTCTCTACATTCTCTTTTTCTGATGTCAGTCATTTGACCCCAGCGTCAAACTAATATATATCTTCATTGTGTTGTATTGTTTGCTTTGTTGTTTTCCATTTACTTTTTGCATATATTTATATCTATGTCTCTCTCTCTCTCTCTATATATATATATATATATATATGTGTGTGTGTGTGTGTATATATATATATATCTGTGTGTGTATATATATATGTCAACATGAATGGACCTGTTATTTTTAGCTAAAGACATTTTTTCCAATTCCACTCCGCCCATCCCTTCAATCTATCTTATTTCTCATTCTTTCTTCTGATGAAGGACTAGTGTCCGAAACGTTAAAACCCTCTTCCTGCTATTTCAAGCGTTAACCTAATATATTCCTTCCATATACTGTACCGATTGTGTTGTTATTTCTGTTTACCTTTTACATATACATACATATATATATATATATATATATATATATATATATATATATATCTTTTGTTTCACCTTGTTCCAGCTATCCAGAAACCCTTACGGACCCGAGCTATCGAGGACAGATACTGACACTGACCTATCCAATTGTTGGCAATTATGGGGTCCCAGATACCAATGCTAAGGATGAACATGGACTAATGTTGAATGTGGAATCTGACCGGATCCATGTTAGTTATTCTTTCATTCTTTTTTTGCCACACTATAAACATTTTTTTGCATATTCAATATACTGGTGACTTTTAAATAGATTTAATGCTAAGTGGTCTGATAGTTTGAAAACCTATGCAACAACAATTCAACAAGCATTTTAATTTTAAATGGCTTACTACACAAGTATTATGAGAAGGTATAGCACATTGCTGTAGCCAGCAAAAGCACTTATGGTGGTGATCAACCCCATGAGACAAGCTTATTCCTTTTGTGCTAACACCTGCATTGATCCTCACCAACTCCCTGGTTGTTATTACCTCATCCATCATCTTTAGCCATGTCTTTCTTGGTCTTCCTTTTCCTCTACTTCCTTCCATATTAATTTCCATCACTCCTCTCACCAAGTCACTTTTATCCTCCCTCAACACATGACTCAACCCTATGCAATTAACCAAATTATGCATTTAACCTGTATACAATTAAACAAAATCAAATGTATTATGATTATATTATTTTGTAGGTTTCTGGTTTGATTGTGCAAGATTATTCTCACCAACACAGCCACTGGAACTCAGTCAAGTCACTTTCTCAGTGGCTAAAAGAGGATAAAGTACCTGCCTTGTATGGTATTGATACCAGGATGATAACAAAGAAGGTCCGAGACATGGTAAGGAACTCACATTATGTGTTGTGTGTTGTAACATAACCCATTTATTATCATGTGAAGGCGCATGGCTTAGTAGTTAGAGCAATTTGGCTTGCAATTGAGAGATTGTGAGTTTAATTCTCGGACTGGCTGATGTGTTGTGTCCTTGAACAAGACACTTTATTTTCACGTTGCTCCAGTTTAATCAGCTGTAGAAATGAGTTGCGATGTCACTGGAGTTAAACTGTATCGGTCATTGCCTTTCCCTTGGACAACATCGGTGGTGTGAAGAGGGGAGACTGGTATGCATGGGAGATTGTTGGTCTTCCACAAAACAAACTTTGCCCAGGCTTGTGCCTCAGAGGGAAACTTTCTAGGTGCAAAACCCTGGTCATTCGTGACTGAGTGAGACGTTAAAAAATGAAGGTAATCAAGAATTTGAAGGAATTTTATAATATAATTAATTTTCTCATAATTACATTGCTGTTTGGAACAACTTAATCCTTTTGTTATACTATTAAATAAATAACTGAATGCTCAACATCAAAACTAATAGAGGTCTATTCCACGTGAATGTGTGTATTATAATGTTATTTTCAAGAGTAAATAATAAACCAGGCCTTCAATTTTTTATTTTTGTTTTAAATATTTTATAGGGTACAGTCTTAGGAAAGATTGAATATGAAGATCAGCCTGTGGAATTTATCAATCCAAATACTCGAAACCTGATGGCAGAAATCTCAATAACTGTAAGTTCTTTTTATACATGTATTCCCTTTATACATGTCAGGGCAGCTCCCAAATGACTGGACCTGAAGTATTATCCTCCCCTTCTGGAAACGGAAGGATGACAAACTCATCTGCAGTAACCACAGGGACATCACCCTTCCTTCTCTCCATTTCAAGCAAGGTCTTCACCAAGATTCTCCTTAACCATGCTCTTCCCACCATTAGAAGCAGACATCACCCCCAACAAGCCGGATTCATGCCTAATTGATCCACCACCGACCACATTTCTGCTCTCTGCCTCAATATTGAAAGATCTTGGGAGTTCCGTAGAGATCGCTGCCTCTATATATCTTCATCGACCTCAAGGTGGCTTTTGACACGATCGACTACACATCCATCTGGAAAATTCTCTAGCTTATCAGCACGCTTCCTGAAGCGTTGGGTGGTTCAGGAGAGGTGGAGTACCTGAGTCACCCTTGGATGGTTCTCCCCAATATTGAGGAAATTTATTGTTGTAATTTTTAATTGTTTTTCTTTATTTGTTTTTACTCGATTTTATTGTAACCCCCCCCCCCCCCCCTCCGTCCTTGTCTTTTTGTATTGTCCCCTAGTTGCCAACAAAGAAATCATTATGAGGGCAGGGATTGGCAGAATTGCTAGAGCGTCAGACTCCATGCTTTGCAGCATAGAGTTATGGCCCTTTATGTTCTGAGGTTAGCTTTGCCATTCGTCCTTACGGGGTCGGTAAAATAAAGTACCAGTAATGTACTGGGTCGATTTAATCGACTTTCCCCTCCCCCCAAATTACTAGCCTTGTGTCCATACTAGAAATCATTATTATTACTGTAAGGGCGGTGGATTGGCAGTATCAGTAGAGGGTTGGACACCATGCTTTGCAGCATAGAGTTATGGTCTTTTATGTTCTGAGTTCAAATCCCATTGAGGTTAGCTTTGCCTTTCATCCTTACAGGATCGATAAAATAAAGTACCAGTAATGTACTGGGATAATCGCTGGCCTTGTGCCAAAAGTAGAAACTATTATTATTATTGTTGTTATTATTGTTGTTGTTATTATTATTGTTATTTTTCTTGTGTTATATTTCTTAGGAAGTAAAATATTATGGAAAAGGGAATCCCTTTAAAATTTTGGCTGTTGATTGTGGAATCAAACACAACATGATTAGAAGTTTGGTTAAAGTAAGTATATTTCAATGGTTCTACCACTTCTGTATGTATATTGAGTACAATTTGTGAAGCAGCTTTCAGAATTGGTCAACCCTTTTGATAGCCCCCTGCCTAAAACCAGCTCTAGTTATATGAAACAAAACCACACATTTTAAAGGGCACCTATTTAATTTAAAACCTTCCAACCAAATTTTATATAAGAAATGTTTGCTATGTTACTGATACCATCCTAATGAAAATGTCACTGGATCGAGATCTTTGGCATTACGCAGTAATTCAGAAGACCCGCCTTCCCTACGTGCAAAGTTAACCTACAGTCAGTAGGCACCTCCAAACCAAACATACACCCAACCCACTACTCCTACTCTATCCTCCCACTCCTGCCAACACCACCATTTCTCTATAAAGTTATGTTGGTACCACAACATCCAGACCAAACTAATGAGGTCCTGTAGGTGTCACGACAAAAAAAACCCCACACAGTCGACGCTGTAATGTGGCCGTGTAGGTAACACGGTAAAAAGCTCCCAGTCCACACTGTAAATGTCGTTGGTGTTAGGAAGGGCATCCAGCTGTAGAAGACCTGCCAGATAGTCCTATACGAGCGAGACACGGTCACCCAACCAATCTTGCATTAAGTGGGACAACTCCCATCTAACCCATGCTAGCGTAGAAGATAGACGTTAAACGATGATGACCTCCAAATTCTTCAATATTTAATATATTAAAATAATGATGAAATTATTGTGTACAGTGCTCAGGTGCACTACAACTCGTACAAATGTCAGGAAAGTGAACAGAGTATGAGTCATGATATCAGGTGTAGTGTTGGCGAATTTCAGGAAGAGGGGCGATATATAGTGCATTTCATTAGAAACATGGTTGTGAAAGGATCAAGCTGTGTAGCAATGAAAAATGGTACAAGCTTATAGGAAGACTTGATGTCAGCAGTACAATCTAACACAATGCTCCTGCTTCTAACCAAAGAAAGCTGTATCTACTTAGTTTGGTGAGAGTTAATTATTTTGCCTTCAATACACCCTTGACATTATACTTGTCACTCTCTCCTTCATATTGTCACTTATCCATGACATCATACTTATTCCTCTTACCTCCCCATGCTTTACAGCATAGAGTTATGGCCCTTTACGTCCTGAGTTCAAATCCTGCCGAGGTTAGCTTTGCCTTTCATTCTTATGGGGGTCGATAAAATAAAGTACCAGTAATACACTGGGGAAATTGCTGGCCTTGTGCCAAAAGTAGAAACAATTATTATTGATGATGTTGTTGAAGGTAATTCTGTTTATTGTTGTTTTATAATATAACAACATGAATTATCTAATATAAAATTATAATGGAAGATGTTTAGATAAATATAAACACTTTAAACCAAGTGGTTTTGTATCATAGAACCAGAGAGGGATGGTTTCAGTTGGTTTGGTATCAATATTACGAAATATTGCTGATGTATTTTTACATTGAACAACTGTGCCATATAATCATCAAAATTTAAAATATTTTTCTCATTTCAGCGTGGAGCAGAAGTAAAGTTGGTGCCTTGGAATTATGATTTTAGTGAAGATGCCTTTGATGGTTTATTTATTTCTAATGGCCCTGGAGATCCAACATTGAGTACAGACACAATCAAATACCTGAAGGATGTTAGTATTCTTTACATATTTTGTCCAATCATGGTTGCGTACCATTTGTTTTTCTTTGAAATCAAAGTGGGGTGAACAAAAAGGTTGAAACAATGTCCCAGACGAAATTTTATAGCTGTTTACTCTGTGTGTGTGTGTGATCTATATTTACTACTCACTGTTTAAAGGTTTGTCTACCTCGTGGTCCCACAGACAGGATGGAGAAGACATTGCCCCAGAGAATACTGAGGGAGACATCCTGGAACAGCCAAATCTACCTACCCCGATAACAGTGAGTAGGGATGTGGTCTAGAGGCCAAGAATTCAATGGTTCACAAACTGTGTGCCTTGTTGCACTCATGCATTGCAAAAGAACAAGATTCTATTTCAAATATGAAAAATACAAATTTAATTTCATAATAAAGTTCATATATAACTGTCAAAATAAGAAAAAACTCACATAATATTGAAGCTATGAGATTTCGATGTTATTTATTTAGAGAACAATACCTTAATGTAGGTATGAGCGACCAGTTACAGCCAGTTTGAACAAAAAGAGGTGAGAGGGTTCTGGCTGGTTTAAATGCTAAAGGGTTAAATGACTTCGTATTTGTTCCTGCTCTCTAATGCTCTGAGTTAAAATTCTGCCAAAGTCAAATTTGCCTTTCATCCTTCTAAAGTTGATAAGGCACCAATTCAGGGGTTGTGGATTGGCAACATTTTAAAAAAGTTGGTTTGTGCATTCTGATTTCAAATCCTGAGTCTGCCAATACCCGCCCTAGTCAGTATATATATGTTTTTATATATGTGTATGTGAATGTTTTCATATATATGTGTGTGTGTATGTGTATGTTTTCATATATATGTGTGTGTATGTGTATGTTTTCATATATATGTGTGTGTATGTGTATGTTTTCATATATATGTGTGTGTATGTGTATGTTTTCATATGTGTGTGTGTATGTGTATGTTTTCATATATATGTGTGTGTATGTGTATGTTTTCATATATATATATGTGTGTGTATGTGTATGTTTTCATATATGTGTATGTTTTCATATATATGTGTGTGTATGTGTATGTTTTTATATATATGTGTGTGTATGTGTATGTTTTCATATATATATATATATGTGTGTAAGTGTGGTTGTGAAAGGATTAGTCATGTGTTGAGACTGTTACAATGTTTAACTCTTTCTCATCTAAAATGTTACTCTCTTTGTAATAATTTTTGTAGTTCATGCAGAAAAATCGACCAGAGCCACTCTTTGGAATTTGTATGGGGAATCAATTGACTGGTTTGGCTGCCGGTGCTCAGACTTATAAGCTGGCACTTGGAAATCGGTAAGGCTATATTATCATGCTTTAAATCAGTCTTTAACTTGTAATGAAATAAATCAACCTTATCTTTCAAAAATCAGTTGTTTTTCTTTTTGTTTTGTGTGCTTATTTTGTGTTCTTTCCATTGTATACTAAATATTTATTATTATTGTTGTTGCAGAGGATTAGTAGAGCGTTGAACAACATGCTTTATGGCATAGAGTTACGGCCCTTTACCTTCTGAGTTCAAATCCTGCTGAGGTTAGGTTTGCCTTTCATCCTTACAGGGTTGAATAAAATAAAGTACCAGTCACGTACTGAGGGTTGATTTAATTGACTTTTGCCTTCCCCCAAATTGTTTGTCTTGTGTCTAAATCAGAAACCATTGTTGTTGTTGTTATTGTTGTTTATAGTTGGTTCTTTCTAGAGTTTCTCTTGCACCTTATAGTAGTTGATGATGATGATTGTCCTACATCAATCACTTCATTGGGTATGATACCAATCTGTACTACCTGGTTGACTATGAAAGAGACTAATTTGTGTCTTATTTTGTTGAATAGTGACTATCCCTGATGGTGTAACTACTTTCGTTATGACCTTGTGTTTATGTTAGAAATCAGTATCTTTATCATCCTTACCATCATCATCATCATCCTCATTACCACGACGAACATCATCATCATCCTCACTACCACCATCACCACCATCATCATCATCATTATTGCTGTAGTTGAGAAGTGTGAGCCACTCACAATTTTGTAAACAATATGGATAACTATAGGAATTATTAACTAAAGAGGTTTACGTTGATGTGCTGTAAGAAATAGAGGCTAATATTTGGGGCTGGCACCTTAAGAACCCCTCTCTTATCATGGCTTTAATTCTATATACTTTGTTGTTTTAATTGTTTTCTTTTCTCTTCTTTTTGTTTTGTATTTGTCTAGTGGCCATAACCAACCTGTTGTGAATGTTCTAACTAACCAAGCATTTATCACATCACAGAACCATGGCTATGCCATTGACAGTAATTCTCTACCAGAAGATTGGAAAGTTTTGTTTGTCAACGCCAATGACAAAACTAATGAGGTTAGTTCGCCATCATCATCATTTTTATATCCATGCTGGCATGGGATGGATGGTATAATTCCAGATAATGGTTGCCCTTCCTGACACCAACCCTTTTTATTGCCTCTTACGGCATATAAGGATACTATGTACCTATTCTATAAACTGAGATACGCAATGAAAAATCTCAATAAAACAGCAGTTAACCCTTTTAATATGAAACTGCCTATAACTGCCCCTGGTTCTATGAAATGAAACTGTTATTTTAACTCTTAACATTCTGAACCACATGAAGCCACATTACCATAACAGGCTTGAAAAGAATAAAACAGCACTATGACTGTGTCATATTAGAAATTAAAGTCTTTGCTCTAAAACTTCAAATTTTCACCATGAGCTGTCCACTAGTAAAGATATTTTAAGCTATCAAATTAACAGACCCTGTGGAGTCTTTTTATCTTGTTTTGAATTGCTACTTTGTAATTTTTTTTGTTGATAACATGACTTAAAGCACCCGTCTTTGCCCTGGGGAAGGGAGACCTTTTAATATTTGGGGTTTTGGCCCAAATATTTGAACTTTATTTTAAATTTTGAGAAAAAATCTTTCTATAAACAAAAAAAAAACATGGGCATAACTTTCAACCAGCTGTCATATGACAACTGTTCAAACATTATGTTGGAAACCACCCCTAATACCACCATTATGAACAGTGTTACCACTACCACAGACATTGTTGCTGACAACAATAACAACAACAGCAGTAGCAGCACCCTGGCAAGAGGGAAAGCTACAAAAAAATGTTTTTCCTTCCTCCAAATTGCTTGCTTTGTGGCAATATAAGAAATAATAATTATTATTTTCATAATTTCAGGGTATTATGCACAAAACACGGCCTATATTTACGGCCCAGTTTCATCCTGAAGCCTGGGGAGGTCCCACAGATACTGAGGTAAAAAATCTGTTGTTTCTTTTTCTTTTGTTTCTTGTTTTATACCTCATAGCTGCTAGCAGCTCTACGTAATGGCTGCTACTTTTGGTTTCAAACTACCAGAATCTGCCTCTGGCCTTATGATGCAAAACTCTTTATTTCAATGCCTTTGTATTTATCTAAAATGATACTATCATAATTTTATGTAAGAACCTTTGTGTGTGTGTTGGTGGTAATGGTATTGATGATGATGATGATAATGATAATGATCTTTGTTCTTTTTTAAATTTTTATTTCAGTTCTTATTTGACTATTTCCTTGACCTTGTCAAAACCCAAACACCATCTGTGTACCACGTTTTGAAACCAGCACCTAAAGTCCAACCTCCACTAAAGGTATGTAATAACATGCTTGCATCAAAGTATCTAGTACAGAGGGTCTCAAAGTGGGCGCTACAACAAGAAGCATTTGAATTATCAAACTTGCCTTTAAATATTTTCTGCTAAATCATTACAGGAACTTAAGAGTTAATATTACTTTAATCATTTTGACATATATACAAGTCAGTTCTGGTCATAGTTTTATTTAACTCTTAAGTATGTATATATTTAACTTTACACATTTTTCTTTTATATATCCAGATAAACAAAGTACTTGTGTTGGGAAGTGGTGGACTGTCTATTGGTCAAGCAGGAGAGTTTGATTATAGTGGTTCTCAAGCCGTTAAAGCTCTAAAGGTAGGAAAACATTACACAAAAATCTATAATGTTTAAATAGATACATGTATCAAACTGAGGCAATATAGGGTAAAGAGGACTCTGCAGTCTTGTCAAGTCCTGCTACCAGAACAAACTGCATCTAGTAGACTCTTTAATCCATGGTAGGAAGATCTATATATAAGTGAGTTTAGATAGAATACTTATTTTGTCTATCTTGTTTGTACTCCCAGAATTAGAGTTTTTTCTCACTTAATTTTAATATATTGCTTCTCTGAGAGATTTCTCTCATTGAGATGTTTAAGTATTAGAGACTAATTAACTTTTAATTAACTTTAATTAATATATATACATATATACATATATATATATATGGGATAACAAGTTATCATTTTAGGTAATTCAGTTAGAGGTTGTGAGTACTCCGATGATTTGATCAGAGACACACACTGTATTTAAAGTCGTGTAACACAATTTTGAGTGATTAGTGGCCTTTAGACAACATAATCAATGAAACAATTGTTAATACTGTAAATAAAACCCTTTTTGTACAGCCGACCATGTTATTCTTCACTCTTTCACTACTATATATATATATATAGTAGTGAAACATATATATATATATATATATATGTTTGTTGTGCTGTCCATAGTTCTCGGAAGGATGTTTTTCTTGCTGGATACTGTTCCAATCACTTATTGAGCACATTCTTCATGTCACCAGCACTAGAAAGGTTCTCTGACTTAAGGGTCCTCACTACCCTAAATCAATTTTTATTCAGAGAGACTGCTCTCTTAGCTGTGTTGTCTTCTCTACAGCTTACATATCTCATGTCCAGCCTATACAAGCTTAGAAAAAGACATAAAACGATGATATATATATATATATATATATAGTTTTAATATAGATGAGATTCTACAGGACTAGAACTGTTTCATTCTTTAGAAATCATCAGATTCCTGATGATTTCTAAAGAATGAAACAGTTCTAGTCCTGTAGAATCTCATCTATATTAAAACTTTTATACTCTGCAATGTATTGAGTACCTTACTTACTGTGGTTACCTCCGATTCAACCTGGAATAACGTATATATATATATATATAGTGCTGGTGGCACGAATAAAAGCACCAAGTCCATGCTTTAAAGTGGTGTTAGTGATAGGAAGGGCATCCAACCAGTATATTATTAATGCCAAAAAATTATGAGCATATAAAATAATATATATATATATATATGTATATATATATATGTAAATTTGTATATATGTATACATGTGTATGTGTGTATATGTGTGTATATCACAATTGTGATGATACACATTTACATATATATATACATATATTTAACTCCCCTACACATATTTCCTTTGTCTGACTTTATCCAGGAGGAGGGCATTCAGACTGTGTTGATGAACCCTAACATTGCCTCAGTACAGACAAATGCTGAAGGGGCCAAACAAGCAGATATTGTTTACTTCCTGCCAATCACAGCAGAATTTGTGACAGAGATCATTAAGAGGGAGCGACCTGATGGTTTACTACTCTCCATGGGAGGCCAGACAGCACTGAACTGCGGTAAGTACTAAGTGAGCTTTTAGATTGAATAGCTCCTACTTTAGGTTGCATTTTTTCTTTTTAGTCTTATATACAATCTATATAATACAAATCAAAATTATAAGAACAGCACCAGAGAACAAAATAGTACAGTAATAGAATAATAGTACATTAGTTTAATGCTTAAAGAAGTAATAAAAAAAAGTATTAACGTTTTGGATACTAGTCCTTCATCAGAAAAGAAAATGCAGAAAGAAGTGGCTTGTTTGGAGATAGAAAAAAAAGGAAATTAATAAAATTTAAAAAAAATCATAAAATCAAAACGTTTAGTCAAAAGTCTGTCATATTAGAAAAAAAAATCTATATACATATCTATTTATACATCTAGGTTGCAAATTGGCAGAGTGGTTAGAACATCAAATAGAACTCTTTGCAGTATTCATTCTGGCTCTGTGCTATCAGGGTTCAAATCCCACTAAAGTTAACTTTGCCTTTCATCCTTTCAAAGGTTGATAAAAAGTTACCAATCTAGTACTCAGGTTGATTCTTTCTCACTTCCTTTTTCTCACCTTTTCTCTCCTTTGAAAGAAAAAAGCTATGTTCACACCAGGAGAAAGGATGGATTCCATCAGAAGTCACGGTCCATATATATGTCAATGCTGGGAGGGAGTTCCAGATGGCCGACATTCCAAACAAGAAATGACTGAGCATAGTTGTGGTTAGTGCAAGGATTGGACACATGTTAGGTGATGAGAGGAGTATAGAAGAGTATAGGTCAGGAATGTCTGAGTGGAAATGGCAATACATTCAGCAAACGCTGAAGAGTCCATTGTAGTAACAGTAGAAGAGGCAGAGGAAAGTGACAAGTCTGTGGACTGTCAGAGATTGACTCTAAAATGATTAGCCAAGTGATGGTTTATTTGAAAGAAGTCAAATGAAACACCAAAAGAAAACCTATCAGACATTCATTTTCTGCTTAGTTTCAGTAATAATAATTGTTTCTACTATTGGCACAAGGCCAGCAATTACCCAGTACATTACTGGTATTTTATTTTATCGACCCCGTAAGGATGAAAGGCAAAGTTAACCTCGGCGGGATTTGAACTCAGAATGGCAAGGGCCGTAACTCTATGTGTCAAAGCATGGCGTCCGACCCTCTACCGATACTGCCAATTCACCGCTCATTTCAGTAATAATAATGATTTCTAGTATAGCCACAAGGCCAGTAATTGGGGGGGGGGGGGGGGGGAAAGTCGATTAAATTGACCCCAGTACGTTACTGGTGCTTTATTTTATCGACCTCGTAAGGATGAAAGGCAAAGTTAACCTCGGCGGGATTTTAACTCAGATCATAAAGGGCCATAACTCTATGCCACAGAGCATGGTGTCCGACGCTCCACCGATACTGCCAATCCACCGGCCTAATAATAATAATAATGAAATTATTGTGTACAGTGCTCAGGTGCACTACAACTCATCAAAGGTGCATGTATAGTACATAGAATAATATTAGGTGTAGTGTTGGCGAATCTCAGGAAGCATGGAGGTTTTAAAGGATGCAGTGTCTGGACAGCTAATAACTGATGCAGGTAGTTTGTTCCATGCTTCCGAAAGTCATGGGAGCTGTGCTGTTTTCTGACTTTGTTGGCATGCCCACGTGTGGTAGACACATGGAAATCAAAAAGGTACAGTAGTATTACCTGTTAATTTCTTGATTGTTACATCAATACTCATCTTTTTCCATTTCTTAGAGGGTTCTAAACCCCACTATCAGGCTAAAATTTCTTTAGTCAAAAAAACAAAAAACAAAAAAAAAAACAGTGAAAACTTCTATTTCAAACTCACTCGCTGTTTCAAAACAAACTTACTTAATTTGTATAATTTTCTTCTTTTTCTATAGGTGTGGAGTTGTCTCGGAATGGCGTTTTGAAGGATTATGATGTGAAAGTTCTTGGTACACCTGTGGAATCAATTGAGGCAACTGAGGATCGTCAGATCTTTGCAGACAGACTGATTGAAATTAATGAGAAATTAGCCCCTAGTTTTGCTGTAGAAAATGTAAGTAAATTCTGACAGATTTCTTACAGTGTACATATGTGCATATGTATGCATTCTTAAGTATGTTATATACACATATGTGTATTGATTATGTTGTAAAAAAACTTGGATTGCTGGTCTCTCTGTTGGGTCTACTTGAGGCAGATCTTCTTCCTCCTATATATTCTCTTTGTTCAATAGTGACTCATAATGACACTTTAATGCTTCTTTCTTCTCCTTATATATATATATATATATATATATATATATATATATATATATTTATATATTTATATATATATATATTCACTTCTCTATTTCAGTTGAATGATGCATATGAGGCAGCAGAAAACATTGGCTATCCTGTTATGGTGAGAGCAGCCTATGCTCTTGGCGGTCTTGGCTCTGGAGTATGTTATGACAAACAATCTTTAAAAGCTGTTGTTAACCATGTAAGTGATTGAAGCAATACAGTTGATTAAACATGACAAACTCTCTTGAACATTCATTTATAAATTTGATACTAACTCAGCCAAAACTGCCCCAATTCTATGATAACAAACCTCTCGTTTTAAAGTATTTATATTTAAATTAAAAAAATAATGTTATGGAAGAATATCTTTGTTAACCCTTTAGCATTTACAGACCCATGTTAGCATGGAAAATGGACGTTAAACGATGATGATGATGATGATGATTACTCTATATTTGCTATTATATTTTCATGGTAAAGGCTTCATTTCACATAATTACCTCACATAATTATCTCACATAATATCGAATCTATGAGATTTTGATATTATTCATTTTCAGAACAATACCTTAACATCAGTATGAGTTGCCGGTTACTGCTAGTTTGAGCAGAAAGAGGTGAGAAGATTCTGTCTGGATAGGCTGTCTTAAATGCTAAAGAGTTAAGTTATCTAGTAAACTCCAGCTAATTAATATGCTTTGTTATTTTACAAAATCCCTTGAGATTGTTGATTATTTACAAAATTAATTGAAAAACATAGGTAGTATTAGAAATATGTTAATGAGAGGATTAAATTAAAATCTTCCAACATAATTTCATAGAAGAAACTTTTGTTATATTATAAACACCATCTTAATAATGAAATGATTAACAATCTTATTTAATCCCTACAAATTCTTCATTAATGAATTAAAATGCAATGTATTTCATTAAAAATATGATCATTAAAGTGTTAGCTTATCTCTTGTATTCATAAACCCTTTCATTACTATATTGCTAATGAAAAACACTGCCTATTATAAATCATTATTTTCAATTATGTACCAGTAATGCACTGGCCTTATGCCAAAAGTAGAAACAATTATTTTCAATTAATTTTTGGATTGGCAGTATCGGTAGAGGGTTGGACACCATGTTTTGCAGCAAAGAGTTACAACCCTTTATGGTCCAAGTTCAAATCCCGCTGAGGTTAACTTTGCCTTTCATCCTTAAGGGGTCGATAAAATAAAGTACCAGTAATACACTGGGATTATTGCTGGCCTTGTTCCATTCTTGATTATTTTCAATTAATTTTGAAAATAATCAAGAATTTCATTAATAAGTTATTATACTGGTGTTTGGAACATAATTCATTATAGGATATTAAGAGTTAATAAACATGCAATATGTCATCCAAATTTGTTTGTTTCAGGCTCTAGCAGTGACAAAACAAGTTCTTATTGAGAAGTCTTTGCTTGGCTGGAAAGAAGTTGAATATGAAGTGGTCCGTGACTGTCAAGACAATTGTATTACAGTCTGTAATATGGAAAACTTTGACCCACTTGGTGTCCATACAGGTAAAGTTATTTTTAGTGAGAATGAATGTAATTCAGAAAAAATTGTGTCTAAATTTCAAATTTGTTCATACTATATACTCCAAACATCAATAGCCCAAAATAGATGATTTGATAAGATATTGGCTTACAAGCTCTTATATCCCTTGAGTTGCTACTGGTGTTTTATTATCTGTAAACAGATCAAGATAATGCAGGGAAAAGAGGATTCTTTGACTACTTCCCTAGTGTTGATGCCACAATATAACGCACCCAGTACACTCTGTAAAGGGGCTGGTATTAGGATGAGCTTCTAGTCATTAAAGCCATGCCAAACTATGGAGTGTATGAGCAAGATGTGGTTCACTGGCTTGACTAGTTTTAGACAATAACAACCTGTCCGACCCATGGAAAGCAGATGTAAAATGCTTATGATAATGATGAGGCAGAACTTTCCTCTCTGTTCATTGTAATCATTTATTCATTTTTATCAATTCAATTCTTCATCTTTCAGGTGATTCAATTGTTGTTGCTCCTAGCCAAACGTTATCCAACCAAGAATATCATATGCTGCGAGAGACAGCCATTAAAGTAAGTTAAACTTTGCCAGTTCATAATCCTAAGTAACCAACTCAGGAAACTAACTGCCCTTTTACCACCATAGGTGCTGAGCTGGCCAGCTGCAGGTGTGAGCCTCGCGAGATAGAATGGCTCTTCCAGCACATCTCCCTTACCGTCCTCCGGGGCTATAGGGAGGCCAGCACATGGGGCCTCATTTGCTCACCATACAGAGAGGAGATGAGGAGGGCGAGAGAGATGGAGGCGATGACAGTGGGAGTTCGGTTCTTCCACGTTTGGACCATATCCTTGTGGCTGTATTTATTGACTATATAGAAAATTATTTATTTCCCATCTACACAAACTTTTATTATGTAACGTTACATATCATTATTGTTTCGTTGTTACAATAATCATATTGTACAGGCATCATATAGATGCAAGCACATGATTTGGGGTCCTGTGCCCTGACATAACAACTTGGACAAGTGTCTTCTACTATAGTTACTATAGCCTGATGTTGACTAATGCCTGTGAGTGAAATATGGTAAATGGAAACTGGGATCCTGTCATATATGTGTATGTGTCCCTGTGTTTATTCCCTTTAACTTAGTGATTCAACAAAAAGAGATTGATAAAATAAGTACTGGGGTTGACATGATCAATTAAATCTTTTCAATAGAGTACTCTGACATGACAGCTGTCTAATGACTGGAATTAGTAAAAGTAATTACCTTTGTACTGACCTTATTTCAATGTTAACAATAAAAGCAGGCTTCATACTTATCATACATTATTCTATATGTTCTATTATATTTTTGTGGTAAAGGCTTTATCTCACATAAGTATCTCACATAATATCAAATGTATGAGATTTTGATATTATTTATTTTGATAACAATACATTAACATAAGTATGAGTGCCCAGTTACAGCCAGTTTGAGCAGAAAGAGGTGAGAGAATTCTGACCAGATATGGCCAGTTTAAACTAATGTTTTTATGACCAGATGCCTCTTATGTCACAGGGATGCAGTGTACTTATTCTAAACCTACCGATAACATAAAATTGCAATAATCTGGCAATATGCTAGAATCGATGAAATACATGGGTTTCTTTTTTGTTTTGTTTTTAAATAAATGTTCAGTCGGTGGAAGTTTTTCCCAAATGTTGAATACTCAATCAGGACTTACAGCCTCTGTTGGTAATGAAAAGGTTCTCTCTCTCTGAGCAAAGGGTAGATTGTATAATACCTTCATACAAAGTGCAGAGGTGCAAGAGAGTGAGATATGGGCACTGAATATGGAAGACATATGAAGGCTAGAGAAAGAAATGAATCAAGAATGCTCTGTTGTGTTTATGAATGATAAAGCACAGATGAGTTGATAGAAAAATTGAGGATTAGAAGAATCTTATGTAGTGTGCAGGAGAGAAGATTGTATTGTTATAACAATGCTGCACTGGTATGGACATGTAATGTGTATAGATGATGACAGTTGGGTAAAGATGTGTCAGAACCTCTATGTAGAAAGAAGCTGTGGAAAAAGAAAACCAATAAAGATCTGGGCAAAGGTGGTGAAAGCTGATCTCCATAAACTGAACCTCACAAAGGAGATGACAAAGAACCAAGTGGAGAGATGCTATACTGAAGTGGATTCATCAAACATATGCAGGTATTGAAAACCAGACATAAAAATGATAATGATGTTGATAATAATATTGTTGTGATACTTTTTTTTACCTATTTATATATAAATAAATATATATGTATATATATCTTTTTTAGGTGGTTCGACACTTTGGCATTATTGGGGAGTGCAACATTCAGTATGCCCTTCATCCAACATCTCTTGAGTATTGTATAATTGAAATCAATGCTCGCCTTTCTCGAAGCTCTGCTTTGGCTTCCAAGGCCACTGGGTATATATAACTTATTCAATCGCTGTTGTTTACCACATTAGCATTTGTAATACTTTTAGGATATTAGTATCAGTGTATATACATATTTAAGAATGACAATAATTGCAGGTGAATGTTGTGACATGGTTTTACTTCACAGAAGTTAAATAAATTAATATAAATAATTGTTACCACATGTTGATGTTCAGTTGGTCACAACTCCCAGACTGGAGTGTGTAGAGAAGAACAGAAATCTTCTCTTGGTAAGGTTCAAGTGTTTCTTTAGGCTGCCATCGTAGGAAGTGAGACAGGAGTCATCTCTTGGCAAGGTCTGAGGTGTTCTTGTTGCGGGCAAAGGAAGTGAGAGAGAATTGCCTCACGTTCTCAAATATATAGTCCCCAGGGGGACACAACTCCATTTAGTACATGGATCTGCCACTGGGAGTCTCGACTGTCACAAAGGGACGTAACTCCTATACGTGCTGAGTTACAGCCGTAAGGAGCCGCTACATACTTAATATTCTTAGATACTTTCATGTTTTCATTCCATCTTGATATAATGGAACTAAGAAAAACATTATTTAGTGGAGCAGGTGGAGATTTAGATTTATGGATCTCCCTTTGTTACTATATCGGTAATAAAATACACTGCCTATAATTTTCAAATGATTTGGAAAATAATTGAGAATTTTCAGGAATTTGGTAAAATAATTTTGTCATTACGAAGCAAGTGTTCGGAACAAAAGATTTTACATAGAATTATAATGGAAGATTTTTATAGATTTGATAGATATCAATAATTTAAAGCAAATAGTTTTGTCATGCATCAAAAGTGTTAACAGTTAATACAAAGAATTGTGAGATATGCAATAAAGGACTAACTTTTGGAAAGTGATAGAAATATATAAAGGACAAAGGATGACAACAAAACAAAGTAATGTTTTACCCAGTATATTTCAACATAATATTTCAGGGCTATTACCCTCTTTTCAAATGTAAAACAAAAACGATCGAAGTGTTCTCCCCTAACTGGTTTTAGTGTCTAAAATAAGCATGTGAGGAGCTGTCAAAGTAGCCAACCCACTTCATGCATTTTCAATCTATTATTTATTTGTGGCTTTTTCTTATATCCTGGCCCCAGCACTACCACAGTACAGTGTGTACTGGGTGCATTCTATCATGGCACCAGCATTAGAGAGGTTTCAGCAGATACTTGACAAAACCAGAAAGTCCTCTTTACTCTATGTTCAGCAGCCAGTCCTCTAAAAGGGAACCTCTCCACTCCATTAAACCTTCAATCCATACATAACTAAATACTGTTAAGCATTTTGTCTGATGTAGCAATTCTGTCAATCTATTTTATTTTTTGAAAATCTTTAAATACTTATGTAGATCTTGCTTCATTTCAGTTACCCATTAGCATTTATTGCTGCCAAACTGGCTCTGGGTACTGCTCTACCTAGTCTTGAAAACAAAACCACCCAAATGACGACAGCCTGCTTCGAACCAAGTTTAGATTACATTGTTGCCAAAATTCCTCGCTGGGATCTTGACCGTTTCCACAACATATCCAAAGAGATTGGCAGTTCCATGAAGAGTGTGGGTGAAGTAAGTACATCACAACCATTACTCTCCGCCCTCATTGCTTCTGTTTTTAGTGTTACTGTTTTTTTCCATATTGTATGAACCCATGCTAGCGTTGAAAATGGACGTATGATGATGATGATGATGATGAATGTTTCCATATTGCATGATAAATACTTCTTATTAATAATTGTTTCTACTTTTGGCACAAGGCCAGCAATTCCATTGCATTACTGGTACTTTATTTTCTTCTTATTAATTATGAATACAAGGATGAAGATGGTAATTTGAATAATAGCAATGGAGATAGTATTGATGATGGTGGCAGTGATGATGATGATGATGGTGTTATGTCGGTGATGATGATGATGCTGGTAATTGGAAAAAAAGTGTCATTTCTTTGTCTTCAATGTTTAATTGTAGGTGATGTCAATTGGGCGGACATTTGAAGAAAGTCTGCAAAAAGCTCTCCGAATGACACACCCTTCCATTGAGGGTTTCAGTCCCAAGCTACCTGCGGGTAAGACATATCCACCTGAGTTTGATCTTGAAGCAAATTTGAGGGTACCAAACAACACCAGGATTCACTCAATAGCAAAAGTGAGTGTCAAAGTTTTTACATTATTTTTTTTTTTTAATTTTCACTTTTCTGAAGAAGATGTAGAACTAACACCTGGGTATCTTGTATATTAGTCAAGCTCTACAGTGTCTGTCCAGTTCTCCCAGTTCTGTGCTCTGTTCTAAATAAAATAATTTCACCTTACAGTTTGGTAGACTCCAAGTTACACCTGTCTCCTCAGCTTTCAGTGTGTATGTGTGTGTATAAACGTATTTTTTTTTCAGTTTATGTACATTCAAATATAATTAACTTCTATCTCAACATATATATTGCAATCTTTATTGTAAACACTTAATCCTTCAGTTTTTATTGTTTCTGTCTACTCTATTTAAGAATGATAATATATATACCTTCTAGGCATTTCACGCTGGTTACAGTGTTGAAGATGTGCATCAGTTGACACAAATTGATCGCTGGTTCTTGCACAAACTCCTCAGTGTTGTTAACTTAGAGAAAGATCTGACTTCATATACAAAGTAAGTTTGATTACATAACATTTTTATTTCTTATTATTTTCATTATGAGGACGGTGGATTGGCAGAATTGGTAGAGCGTCAGAGACCATGCTTTGCAGCAAAGAGTTATGGCCCTTACTGGTCTGAGTTCAAATTCTGCCGAAGTCAACTTTGCCTTTCATCCTTACGGGGTCGATAAAATAAAGCACCGGTAATGCACTGGGGTAATTGCTGGCCTTGTGCCAAAAGTAGAAACAATTATTTTCATTATTGATGGTGTTGATATTTCAGTTACGTTGATATAAGAATTGCTGCTGTTTGTGTTATGATTGCTATTAATATTGTTAGTTAATTTGGGTGCAAATCTTTTAATATTTCTAAATGATATTCTTTTATAATATAATATTTAGGGATGTTAATAATTATGTATATATTATGGTATATAAAGTGATTGATTCAGCAGAATCATTAGAGCATAGGATATTTATTTCAGGTCTGTGTTCTGAGTTCGAATCCCTCTAAGATCCACTTTGTTTTTCATCCTTTCAGGATTTATAAAGAAAGTACCAGCCAGTACTGATATCTCCCTTTCTTCTTCCAGTTGTCACATCCTGGATGTTCTTCTGGATCAAGGGAGAGAACAGTAAGAGGGTGTCTGTCTGTTCACAACTGCATAGGTACCTAAAACCCTTAGTGAAAGTATGGTACATACTTCTACAACTGGCCAGCAGGTGCTAAATTTGACCTGCTAGGTGAAACCAAAACAGTGCCATGATGTTTTGCACCAACTAGAATTAATTTTGCTGAAGAATTTCTACATTTGTGACTTTGTCTTCCCATGTGACATTGAGGATCTTCCCTAGGCAATGTTGGTGAAAAGTATCTAGCTTCTTAGCCACCTATATGATCATCTTCCACGTTCCACTGCCATACAGAATTGTTGGTAAAATTATTGCACTATACAGTTGGATCATTATTTTTAGTGCTGATGTTTGAAGATGAATAAAAAAAGAATGGGTATGATGACAACGTGTATTGTTAATCAGAATCTTTCTTGTTAATTATGATGATTTAAAAAAATTTTTTTTAGGGAAACTATTGATGAAGAAATGTTGAGGCTGGCAAAACAAGCTGGGTTTTCTGATAAGCAGGTTGGAAATGTGCTAGGAATCACTGAAGATGAAAGTCGAGAGCTAAGAATCAAAAAAAATATAATTCCTTGGGTCAAACAGGTCTGTTTTCATTTAACCAATAGCTCAGATATCTTTACAAACTACAGTTTTAACTCTTTTTATACCATATCTCTATTGAAAATAATCATAAGTTTGGAAGGATTTAGTAATATAACTCACTTTTTCAGTATTTATCTGGTGGGTGTTTGTAACATAACAAAAGTTCTTACATAAAATTATTACAGCATTTTTAGTTAAATATAAGCTCTTTAAAATAAACAGTTTTGTTTTGTAGGACCAGGAATGGTTTCAGGCAGTTTGGTATCAAAAGGGTTAAATTTACTTTTACTATTCTTTGTGTCTTTCTTGAAAGCTAGAGTTTTGTATACATGCATACATTTATATCTAAAGGTATACATTTTTGCACACCATTATCATCATCATTATCATTGTTTAATATCCACTTTCCTTGCTTGGAAGGGTTTGATGGGTTGTCAATAAATTGAGCTACTGGCCCCTCGGATGGGCTGAGGGCTGGCTTATATACATTGTCATGCTCAGTCAGGCAAACAGTCCACAACTCGTTTACATACAATCATGCACTCTACCAAATGCATTTTATCATGATACCAGTACTAGGGAGGTTGTCATGTATTTAACTAAATTGAAGTGTCCTGCTGACCCTTTGTTTGGCAGGTTTTCTATAGCCAGGTGCCTTTCCTATTGCTAACCACATTGCAGAGGGTACATATATAATAAAACTGCATATAGAAAGTTAGAGAGTGAGAAGGCGGGGGTTTATAAGAAAATTCAGTTGTATTCTGTAGATGTATTTGATTAATCTTTGTATTCTATTTATTTTGATTAGATTGACACAATGGCTGCGGAATACCCAGCAAAGACCAACTATCTTTATTGTTCTTATAATGGAATGGTAAGTTAAAGAAGTATTAAATCTCTGTACACACTTGCTCTCATGAAGGTGGCTAAGGAATCTAGCAGAGGTGGGGCCCTGATCAACTTAGATCAATCTAATGCTTTCAATAGGGTCAACCATCAGTACCTGAAGACTGGCATCAGACTCGTTTTCAGAGGATGGATCACAGCAATGCACAGTGATATCTGCTTCTAGTCAGGAGGGTCAATTTTGCCTTTCATTCATTCGAGGTTGATAAAAAAAGTACCAGTCAATTACTGGGGTCAATTCTTTCTCTATATCTCTTTCTCACTTCTATTCTCTCACTCACTATCCTTCTCTGGAAGAAATCTGTTATGTTCAGACCTGGAGAGGAGATGGGCTCTGTCAGGTTTAAATATGCCCTAGAAATGCTGTATGTCAGTATGGCGCACCAATGACTTCTTCAGGAGTTATGGGAGAAAAGAAAGAAGAAAGAATAAGTCAGAGTGAACTGTCATTTGTTGGAATCATTCAATATCATGCACTCAGTCTGTCAAGGTTGTCCCCTCTCACCCCGTTTGTGTACATTGACTCTCAAGCCACTCCTACACAAACTGGTGATGTTGAGGGGTATCTCATGGGAAGATCCATGTCAGCATATACCGATGACATCACTGTAGCGATGCTGAACACCAAACACATTGAGATGATCGGCACCAATCTTGGGGAGTATGAAGCAATAACAGGAGCAAACATTAACTATGAAAATTCAATGGGTTGGAGCTTGGCACCTGGAGAGGCAGGTCCATGCCATCCAACAGTGTCGTCAGGCACTGGACGGACAATTTTTTTCTGATAAATTTATGTGATTCCTTTGAATACATCCTTTGCTATTTTTATAATATGAACACTTGTAATACAATATTGTGTTACATGTATCGGTATTCCTTTTTTTTTTGTTTTTTTTTTCCATTTTGTTTTTGTTTTTGGTTGTAAACTCTTTGTGTTGTGTTGTAGCTGTTTTTTCAACTTGTTACATTTTTAGCACGTAGTTCCAGTGTTAATAAAGAAATTTATATCAATATTTGAATTATTATTAGTATTATTATTTAAATTATTATTTAAATTATTATTGAGTTCAAATCCTGCCGAGGTTAACTTTGCCTTTCATCCTTGCGTGGTCGATAAAATAAAGTACCAGTCATGCACTGAGGTTAATTTAATCGACTTTCCCCTCCTGCAAAATTGCTGGCTTTATGCCTATATAAGAAACCATTATTTAAATTATTATTATTATATATATGTAACTGATTGCTTGCATTTTTATGAAGCACTGAGGGGATAAATTTAATATAAAGTGTAGTGTATTCATGTGTGAAGATGCTATAAAATAGCTTATTAAATAGGGTGAAGATCCTTAAAGACAGTCATAAAAATTCTAGATATTGGCTACATGTACATAATGTTTGTTTACATTTAAAGACTGTGATTCAGTTATCTAATTTAAGACAGTAAGAGTTGTCACAGTCCTCCAGCTTGATGGTTTAAAGCACTGAGCCAGTATTTGGTAGATATGGGGTTTGATTCTTCATAGCTGTTAATGGTATCTTCTTTTTCCATCTTTAAGAGTCTTCACCCTATTTTATAGCATCACAATGCATCAACACACTATTCTTCATATTAACATTATTATTATTATTTGAATTATTATTATTATTATTTCTATGAAGAACACTATCCAAGAATATAGCAATGGCTACCACTTTATTTTGATTATTTTCTTTTTGTAGGAACATGATCTTCAATTTGGAGACCTTGGAACAATGATTCTTGGCTGTGGACCTTATCATATTGGGAGCAGTGTTGAATTTGACTGGTGTGCTGTATCTGCTATCCGATCCCTCAAAGAAGCTAATCGTAGTACTGTATGTATGCTAGTTTTTGTTTAACCCTTTCATTACCATTTTTCTAATAAAAGACAGTGCCTATGTTTTTTAAATAATTTTGAAAAAAGTAAAAAATTTGGAGAGATTTAGTAATATAAATTTCTTAGTAAACAGGTATTTGGAGCATAACAAAGTAACAAAGTTTGTTACTTAAAATTATGATGGTAAGTTTTTAGATAAATATAAGCACTTCAAAATAAACAACTTAGTATTGTAGAACCAAGAACAGTTTCTGGCAGTTTGGTATCAAAAGAGTTAATTCTTTCATTACCATATTTCTAAAGACATTGTCTATGATTTTCAAATAACTTTGAAAATACTCAATAATTTGGAGTGAATTATTTGATATAGCTTATTTTCTCATTATCAAGTTTGTATTTGAAGTATAACTTAACACTGATTCATATGTAAAATTATGATGGAAGGTTTTAAGTAAATATAAACCCTTTTAAATATAGTTTTGCATTATTGAAACCACCTATGGTTTTCATTATCATGTCATCATCATGACATGATGATGAGAATCAGAAGTGGTTTCAAAATTTGGTATAAGAAAGGTCAATGATATTGTATTTTAAATTCTCCACATTCTAAATATATTTCTATTTCTTAATATTAACAAAATGTATCTACTTCTTACAGCACATTGTGATTGGCCTTTGTGATTTTACCTTTTTGTTATCATCATCATCGTTTAACATCTATCTTCCATGCTAGAATGGGTTAGACTACGTTACTATATTTCTAATGATTTTTAAATCATTTTGAAAATAGTGAAAATTTAGATTGATTTAGTAATATAACAAACTTTCTCATTATTAGGCAGTATCGGTAGAGGGTTGGACGCCATGCTTTGACGCATAGAGTTACGGCCCTTTCCAATCTGAGTTCAAATCCCGCCAAGGTTAACTTTGCCTTTCATCCTTACGGGGTCGATAAAATAAAGTACCAGTAATACACTGGGTATTTGCTGGCCTTGTGCCAAAAGTAGAAACAATTATTAAGCTGATATTAAAATTTCCTTACATAAAATAATTGTTTCTACTTTTGGCACAAGGCCAGCATTACTGGTACTTTATTTTATCGACCCCCGTAAGGATGAAAGGCAAAGTCAACCTCGGCGAGATTTGAACTCAGATCGTAAAGGGACGTAACTATGCTGGAAAGCATGGCATCCGACCCTCTACCGATACTGCCAATTCACCGGATGATTTTTAGATAAACATAAACAATTTCAAACAATATTTTGTATCAAAGAACCAAAGATGGTTCTAGACAGTTTGATATCAAAGGATTAAATAGTTGCCAATCTCTTTCTTATTCAATATTCTCTTTCTCTGTTCATGGAAAAAATAAATATGATACTTACAGCCATGATTTTGTTATTCTTTTTCAGATTGTCATCAATCATAACCCAGAGACCGTTAGCACTGACTTTGATGAATGCGACAAATTATACTTTGAAGAACTGTCTCTTGAACGTGTACTTGATATTTACCAGCATGAAGTGAGTATCTTTGCTGATGTTTTAATCTCTAGGGTCAGTTTTTCATCTTTTCATTCCTCTATTGGTTTGAACCTCTTTTGGTGAGATTGGTTGAGGTTGGCTAGATTTGCAGTATTTCATAATGTCACAAGCAGTGTAATATTTAACTAAGGTAACAACAGTATAACTGCTGAACAAAAATTGAATTTATGACTTCAAGGCCAGTAGACATGTTAACTATGTAGTCTATATGACGTTTTACATGATACACCTTTCTGCATGATACTACATAATACTAAACACATATTTTTCTGTGTGCTACTAAACATTGTCAACACTTAATTGAGATGGAAAAGAACCACAGGCTGATTGATAGGTCCACACAAATCACATATCTAATGCTTGTAGTATGACTGTGAATTTCCACTAAAATGTGCCTGCCATTCTATCTTCTCAAAATTCTTGATAATTTTCAAAATTTGAAAATCAGGCATTTAAAAAAATTTTTTATTAGAAATATGGTAACAAAAAAGGTTAAGTAGTATTTCATCTTTACCACATAGATATATAGTTCGTGTCCTGCCAGACATTGCTCTTTTCTCTCTCAAATGAGTGTTTCTCATGTCTTATATCATTCATAATCTTTTTACATATTTAAACAAATATTTTTTTTTCATCTTGTATTCAGAATTGTAATGGTATCATTGTCTCTGTTGGTGGCCAAGTTCCTAATAATCTTGCCCTGCCACTCTACAACCACAATGTGCATATATTTGGCACAAGTCCTTTGATGATTGACAATGCTGAGAATCGGTCCGTCTTTTCTGCTATACTTGATGAACTAAATATAGACCAGCCTGAATGGCGATCCCTCAGTTCATTGGTAAGTCTTCTTTTTTTCTCACTATCAATACGTAAATATTTTAAAGATTCAAAAATTTCATTTTATTCAATTATATATATACAAGCAGGAAGAAGATAAAACCGATATGTAGGAGAGAATAATAAATAGTATAAAGTAAGAAGAAATGAGGGGGGGGGGGGGGGGGGGGGGTAAACTGTACACCTTTAACTGGACAGTACATCTCAGCTGCACCTCCCATGGACAAAATGGCATGAGCATAGCTGTGAACAGCCTCTCTCTCTCTCTGAATTAGTGTTCTATCATTGATTAGGTGCCTCACCCCCTCTCTCTCTCACTCTCTCCCTCTCTCATATTTGTTAATAAATTCTTGTTCTTTTTATTTTTTCTTAAAAAAAACACAACAATGAACAAAACTAGGATGAAGCACTGGATTTTGCTGCCAGTGTAGGTTACCCCTGCCTGTTACGTCCATCTTATATCCTGAGTGGCTCAGCCATGAATGTAGCCTATGAACCTGAAGAGTTGGAAACCTACCTGCAGCAGGCAACTCAAGTATCAAAAGATTATCCAGTAGTTATCACCAAGTTTATTGAAGGAGCTAAAGAGATTGAAATGGATGCTGTAGCCGACCATGGTCATGTAAATAAACCAGTTTTTATTCTCACCTTTACTTTTTACTTCCATTTAACCCTTTCAACAGTAGTTCTGGTGCCACAACCCCTCCCACTTCTCTCTCTCTCTCTACTTTCTTCCTTTCTTTCTTTCATGTATCTTCCAGTGTTTTTCGTTCAAGTAGTTTTTTCTTTAAATTTAACCCTTTACCATTCAAACCGGCCATATCCGGCCAGAATTGTCTCACCTTTTTATGTCCAAACCATCCATAACTGGCTGCTCATACTGATGTTAAGGTATTGTTCTCAAAATAAATAACATCAAAATCTCATAGGTTTGATATTATGTGAGATAATTATGTAAGATAAAGCCTTTACCACAAAAATACACTAGTATATATAGAGTAATGTAAATGATAAAGGGTTAATCTTTCTTTTTTCATTCTTTCCTTCATTTTTTTTCTTACTTTTCTATTTGATGTTTTATTTTATTTTTTCCTTGTCTTTCCTTCTGTCCATTCTCCCATTTTTTTCCTCTTTTTAATCTCTTGTTTCCCATCCCACTTTCTTATTTCCTTTAATCCATCCCCCTCCTCCATATCCTTATACCTTTCTCCTCTCTTTCTTCCATTTCTCCCTCTCTTTTTCTCTCTTTCTTTTGCCACTTTTTTTCTTTTTTCCTATCTTTTTATTCTATCTGCCTCTTTTTCTTTGATTTTCTTTGTATCTTCCTCCTCATCCTTTTCCCTCTCTTTCTCCCTTCCCCCTCCATCTCTCTCATAAATTCTCCCTCTTCATTATAGGTTGTCAGTCATGCTATCTGTGAACATGTTGAAAATGCTGGAGTCCACAGTGGTGATGCTACCCTTATTCTACCCACACAGAGCATTTCAAAAGATGTCCTAAAGAATGTAAGTATCAGAGTATCTTAGGACAGTAAGATACTTAATGCCTTCACAATTGTTTCTTTACAACAGTGACATAAGTTTCGTTGGGTTATACACCCTAACTCATTCAGCCTGTTATATAAAATAAAGATGGCTACTCCCATGGTTGATTGGAGTTTTTTTAGAAAAAATCTGAGGCAGGTAATTCGAAATTAGCTATAAATAAACAAAATTATTGAATAGGTTAAAGGGAGGTAACTATCAACAAAATCCCTAATGCAGAGGGATCTTATATCAAGGTAGTAATTCAAAGAAATCAAATGCTTGAAATTCAAATTAGTTAGTCTTGTTTATACCATTTTCTCAGAATGAATTTTGCTTCGTGTGGACAGAGACTGAAGTAGTCAAGGCGTGTATTTAAGCAGTTTCTTTGAAGCCAGTTGTGAGAGTATATTCCACTTTTCTGAATTGCATAGCAGGCAAAAGTTCATCCCATTAACACAGGGGGTAGATTTTTCTAATAAACTCCATTTAATGGAAAAGGTGTACCATTATTTTTAATACATGGTTTGCGAGTTAAATGGCATATGTTTTGTCAGTATGTCTGAAGGTTGTTTTATGGTTCAGGTACCAGCTTTTGAACCGGCTTTCGGACATTCCGAAATAAGTCCAGGCTTCAAGTTGGTGGAAGACACTTCTGCTTGATATACCACCACTGGAATGTTGTACTGTTGGTGTAGTGGGCATGTCTCTAGTCTTCTGGCAAGTCTCATCATAGAACACCCCGATAAAAATGGTTCCCTGTCCCTGCTGGACTTCCAGCTTCGAATAACAGTAGAAGGTGATATATACACCAGCTTTTATAGGAAAGCTACCAGCAGAGACCTGTTTGTGCATTATAGATCAGCCATTCCCCTTGGTGCTAAAACCAAATATATAAGAAATGAACTTGTGTGTATCCAGAATAAATGCAGCAAGACAGGGGACCAGATCACTCACACTGCACGCTTCATTGCTGTACTGAAGATGAATGGATACCCTACATCCACAGTGAATTGTCTTAAGAATTGAAGGCACCACAGGCATAAGACCTCCTCTAACACCTGATTCATGAAAGTACCACACTTCAGCAAAGCATAACCACAGCTATCCACAGAGTCAAATAAATCCAATTTCAAAGCGAATAGACCGGAATGGTTTTCTTTGTGAGTTCCCTATACTTTGACGAAAGGAATTGTAAGTCCCGAAATATTAAGATGAGCAAAAAACAAAAAGAAACAAATATTACCAGGTAACTAACTTTTTCATTGCCTTCATCTTACCATCCATTTAGCAATGTTTTAGCTTTCTTACATATATGACTTTCCACATTATATATTATATATACAATGTTTCAGGCAAACTACAACATTTTATTATACATACATATATATATATACATATATACACACATAAAAGGAAAGAAACAGTTTGTCAGATTAGACCAATGAATGTATATGTGTCTGTGTGTATAGTAAATTAGTTGCTCACTTGTTCATATTTTGTTTTAACGTTATTTTATTTGAATTAAATTGTATTTTCTTTTTCTTGTTTTAAATTTTTTGTTTCCAGATTCGTGAATCAACTGCAAAAATTGCCAAAAGATTTGAAATCACCGGTCCATTCAACATTCAATATATTGTCAGTGATAATTCAGTGAAGGTAATCTTTAATCTACTTTACAGACATAAAATATTCTTAATTAATATATATATATATTTGATTGTTATACTTTGGGAGGATCATTCTGCCAGTAATGACTAACACAAACACACCATTTCAGTTTCCCTTCGATTTATATTATTGGTCAGATACAAGCTGGAATGGCTCTTTCAACAAATCTCCCTCATCATCCTCCAAGGAAATGCCTTCTCTATTCTGTCTGCCAGGGTCGCAGGGTGGCTAGCGCGTGGGTCCCCATTTGCTCATAATAGTGAGAGATTTGGAGAGCAGGAGAGATGGAGGCAGTGACTGGAAGTTTTGTTGCTTTGTGTTGAAACCTGGTGTATATATGTTTCACAGACACACACTCATGCATAAACATTCTTTTATTGACCAAATATAGCAGTCTATAATTCATACACATATTCGCAGAAAGAATTCAGATAAGAACATTAATCTATTCATAGGTTGGTTTAACAACCAAATGGCTATTTAATTGTCAAAGTCTTTTTCCATACATTCCATCTTCTCAATGACTTTTTCAGCCTTCTGTTTCCTTCTCATTTCCATCTTCCAAATTTCCTTTTCAAAGCCAAGATCAACCCAAGTAGAAGACATTTGTGATGTGAACTCCTTAACAACCATGCCTCTACCTATGTATGTAAATCTGTTTCCTATTTCTTTCTTATAGGTAATTGAGCTGAATCTTCGTGCTTCAAGATCCTGTCCTTTTGTTTCCAAAACCATTGGCACTGACTTTGTAGCCACTGCTACAAAAGTTATGACAGGTCTTCCTATCGATGTAAACCACTTGCCCAGTCTAGACAACCCTATGGATCCCAAAACATATGTAGGCATAAAGGTATGGATGACAATAATTTCTAAACTTTTACTTTACCCCCTGATTTATTCTTTGTCTTTCTTCAAATTCACTAGAACATAATTCATTGTTTTACAGACAGGTGGAAAAACTAATATTCAGTTTCTTTGTCAAACTTTAGCAAAGCATAGCCTGAAGCTGAAGCATATATACAGTATGCCTGAATTTTATTTCACATCTGCCACTGGCCGCCCTCCTCTATCTTTCTATTTCTTATTTAATTTCTCACTCTATTTTCTGATAAAGGACTAGCATCCGAAATGTTATGACTCTTTCTCTACTATATCAAGCGTAAAACTAATATATTCCTTCATTGACTGTCATTTGCTTTCTTATACATATATGTGTGTGTGTGTGTGTGTGTGTGTGTGTGTGTGTGTGTGTGTGTGCATGTGTGTGTGTGTGTGTGTGCATGTGTGTATGTATCCCGGGTTCAATCAGGGGTAACCACAGTAAGTAAGGTACTCAATGCATAGCAGAGTATAAATATTTAGTATAGTCCTGTAAAAGCCATTTCTATATTAAATATATATATATATATATACAGAATGCTAGCTAGAGAGAGAGAGAGATAGACAACACTGTTGACACAGAATATTGATCTCTTGTATGGATGAAAGCATTTTAGAAAATCTAGAACATTTTAACAGAATGTCAGTTATTTGATGGGTTAGTTAAAATATTTTTCTGTTTCAATATAACAGGCACCTATGTTTTCCTGGCCTCGGTTGAGGGATGCTGATCCTTTGCTGAAGTGTGAAATGGCTTCCACAGGTGAAGTGAGTATATATTGACAGTTCTATGTTTTTTATTCGGGTTATAAGGTGGTGAATTTGTAAATTCATTAGAACATCGATAGTTGATCTGGCTCACTGCGCTCTTGAGTTCAAATCCAGCCTTTCATCGTTTTAGGGTTGATAAATAAAGTACCTGTTTAAAGGTGGGGGATTGACTGAATTGTAAAAGAGTTGAACAGGATTCATTACTGAATTTTTTTAATAGTTGTGTAAACATTTTGAAAATATTAATTGTTATTTAGAATTTCTTGTAACCTTATTACTTGTATAGAATTAACATTAGAATTGTCATAAAGAATTTACTAAGAATGTCTTTTTGCTCTGCAGAACATATAAAGTTTTCTTTCTGTTCTGCAAAATTTGTATAACCTTTTTTATATCAGCTCACTCAAAACTGCCTATGAAACCTAGAGAGCTGGACTTCTCCAGGTTTAAATGCCCTATTAAATATTGCAGGATCCTTTTATTAACATACTTCTAACAAAGGATACTGATTATGATTTTGAAAATAATCAAAATTTTGAAAGGATTTAGTAATATAACTAACTTTCTCATTATTAAGCTCATGTTTGGAGCACAATTTAAAGATTCTTACATAAAATTATGGGGGAAAGTTTTAGATAAATATAAACACTTTAAAATAAAATTAAAATGTACAGTTCAGCTAGGTGCAATTTCAGGAAGTTTGGTATCAAAAGGTTTATTTTATAATCTGTCTGTATCTTTTTTGCTGTATCAGGTTGCTTGTTTTGGTTCAACGAAATACACTGCCTTCCTGAAAGCTATAATGTCTTCTGGCTTCAAAATGCCACGTCAAGGTAGCAATGTTATGATTGGTGTGCAGCATTCTTTCCATTCAAACTTTCTTCCATTGGCCAAAAAGCTTTCAGACTTGGGATACAAGGTAAAGTTTTGAGTGTTTCTTTTTAAATGATTAATTTTGTAATTTTGTTGGTATTGGCATCACCATCAGTGGCAGCATGTGGTATGTTAATTTTAATCATCATTACAGGGTGGTGAATTGACTAAATGCATCAGATTAAATACTTGAGTATTTTTTTTTTGTGTGTTCTGTGTCGAATCTCACTGAGGTCAACTTTGGCTTTTATCCTTTCAAGGTTATATAAATATATTACTTGTTTAGGAATGTCAAAATTGCACAACTGCTAAGGTATTGGAAGGGACACCTTGCAGAATCTGTTCTTGCAGTGTATGTTCTGAGTTCAACTCCTGTCACCAGTTGCAACTGACAGATTGTATCAACAATGGAAAGACCGATGGAAACATAGTTTCCTTTGTCTCATCTAATGATTGGCTCCTTTTGTTTCTTTTCATCTTTTATGTCATTTTCAACTGTGCTACTTTACGGAGTTGTGCCATTAGTGAATGAAAGTTATATTACAAGAAAAAACGTCATTGAACAAAATCACACTTTTGGCTAGAATAAAAAATCCCTGGAAAAAAGATCACAATTTTGAATTTAAATACAATGAAAAGAAAATTAATGGAAACTTACAAGATATAAGAAAAAATACTGAAAACACTTAAATTCCAATTAGAGATAGAAACTAAGATTGTATATATATATATGTGTGAGTGTATGCATTTTTATTGTGACATTTTTTCCGGTCACTTTTGCCTGTCACTTTTATTCTCTGATTTCATCTCTGATGTTTTTTTCCTGTAACTTCCTTTCCTAGTTTTGTGCCATTGTTTGGTACTTCAATTCCTAGTATGTCACTATGTGGTACTTCTATTCTATTTCCATTGAATCCAAAACAGATTAAATACTTTTTAATCTCTTGTAAGCAAATTAATCTTACCCCATTTTCCAGGGGTTCACAGAGCCAGTTTTTAACACTGGTTTCTGAAACCTCAAGTAGATGAGAGAGTTTCATGCTGAGTAGGATATCAATTGAACCCTAGTAACTCTCCCAGGACTTAAATCACTTAATTCTATTTAAAAAAAAACATTATATAATGTTTCTTTAAATCGTTTCACTCTAGTTTTATAGAGACATCCGGAGTTACAGGCTTCCCCCAATCCTCACTTTGACTTTGAAATGCTAGGTTAATTGGTTAATTTTTGACTGAGAAACAATGAATAGATACCTACCCTAGGAGCAGGTCCATGAAAGAGTTTGCAACTGTATAGAATGGAGTTTTCTTGTCCAATGCTCCAACAGGAACTAAAGAACTAGAAAGCCTAATACATAATATTTAACTAAGTAATCCCCACTTAGCAAGGTAAATGGTCTTAAAATGTGTTATTGTTGTTGTAGATGGAGAAGTTTCAAAAATATTTATGCTGTTCTCACTTTTTTCTCTTCTACATATATTTAAATATAAATCATCTTTTTCTTTCTTCCCATTTTTGTATTTTCTTTTCTCAAATGCAGCTGTTTGCAACTGATGCAACTGCAAGTTATCTGAATGCTCACAAGATCAACACTCAGGCTGTAGCTTGGGCTTTAACTAGAAATGAACAGCAAAATCATCCTGTAGCCACAAAGTAAGCCTTCTTTTTGGTTTTCTATATACTTTGTTGTTTTCTAAATTTTTTTTTGTAGACAGAGATGGGGAAAGCTGACCTCAGGATGCTGAACCTCATAAATGCGATGACAAAGAAGAGAGAGGGGGTGAGTGAGGGAGAGAGAGAGAGAGAGAGAGAGAGAGAGAGAGAGAGAGAGAGAGAGAGAGAGAGAGAGAATTCCCAGGCCAACCCATGCAAACTTGAAAAAACAGATATAAAAACAATAATGTATGTATGAACTAGTTAATGAAAGGTTGTCATGCCTCCACCCCTGTTCATTCATTTAACATCTCAAACATGCAGAACCCCAGAGATAAGCCACTTCATGGTCCCACCGGACAGCTTTGTCATGTAGTATATTTAAGGCACCAGCACTAGGGAGGTTGTCAGATCATTGACTTGACTGAAGAGTTCTCCCTACCCTATAGTACAAATAAATTGGTTTCTTATAATGATAATATCTTATTGACTCTGTGAGCTACAGGTTTCAGAAAAAACATATTGAACTCTACTTGTCTTTTTCTATTACTTCTAGAATGATCCAAGATGGAGAAATAGATCTGGTCATAAATTTACCTAATCATCAGACAAAATACATCAAGGACAATTATCTCATCAGACGAGCATCCATAGATAATGCTGTTCCCTTGATAACAAACTTTGAGGTGAGGCTAGTTTATATTTCTTTCTTATTTGTTTCTTTCCAAGCTCTTTAAGCTGTGTTGTATTTGGTTTAGAATAGGTACACCATTTCTCTGTTTGGCATAATACAGAAAAGGTTGACAATCTTCTTCAATTCCAGGATATCATAAAAAGTTAACAAAAGTCATATATCTGTAATGAAATATCATTTAAATATATATATATATATAACAAAGAGGGTGTGGTAAGATACCAGGTGGACCATAACGCACCAGAGTACTCAATACTTAGGGTAGTAGAGTGGGTAATAGGAAAAGAGTTAGGACCCCCATGGCAGAGCTCCGGTCGTTTCAAAAATTTTCCTGAGAATGTATAGTTAGCTAATTCTGTAAACATTAACCTACAACTAGACCAGAAAATAATTACTAAAACTATACGCCAATTCTTTACAATATATGAACCGGAGACTGACCCCTCTGGTAATTTGATACCTTAACCTGCTTACAATCCCTAGAATGCCAACAACAATTCAGCCTCCTGCTTCCTATATAACTACTATAATAGCAATACTATCCATATAACTACTGGTCAGCAATGTAAACACAACTATAAACATATCAAAAACTAAAACACTACACATCTCAAACTGTCTGAAGAGAACATGTCAGAAGGTTTTTATGCAATCACTCTGATATCTTCGAAATCATTCATCATCATCATTTCATTTAACGTCCGCTTTTCCCTGCTTGCAAGGGTGGGACGGGAACCGATTCTGGCTTGATTTCTACAGCTGGATGCCCTTCCTAACACCAACCTCATTTACAGTGAGTGCTGGGTGCTTTTTTGCCGTGGCACCTACACGACCACTTTGCAGTGGAATGATATGGACCCCAGTCCCTATCATCTCATTTCTACAGCTGAGTAAACTGGAGCAATGTGAAATAAAGTGTCTTGCTCAAGGAAACAACACATCACCCGGTCTGAGAATTGAACTCACAACCTTTCGATTGCAAGGCCAATGCTCTAACCACTAAGCCATGTGCCTCCATAAATACGTATGACAAAACTATGTAATAAAAAGATGTACTCACAAAAACCGTCTCTCTTATTTATAATATTGAAACTCTGGTTGATACCTTACAGATAAAATCCTAAGGAATACAAATCGTTGAGTGCTTTATGTCTGTTTACGAAACAATATTGGCAGATTATATGATCAATGAACTTTCATTAATTGAATAATATATATATATATAATAATAATTGTTTCTACTTTTGGCACAAGGCCAGCAATTACCCAGTACATTACTGGTACTTTATTTTATCGACCCTGTAAGGATGAAAGGCAAAGTTAACCTCGGCGGGATTTGAACTCAGAACATAAAGGGACGTAACTATGCTGGTAAGCATGTCCGACCCTCTACCGATACTGCCAATTCTATATAAATATATGTATATATGGTGAAATATAAATATTAGATCCGTATTCTTTTTTAAAATGGATCTGTCATTTATTTGGTTTTTCTCTCTCCTTTCAGGTTGTCAAGCTGTTGGTTGAGGCCCTGGACTATGTTGGGGATATAAAAGCTACAAGTTTGTTTGATTATCGAAACCCGAAAGCAAAACATAGACAAGCCGATTAGCTGATTAAGAACAGAAACTACATCTCTCCAAACATATCATTTTACCAACTCACTTAAACCAGTAGAATTACAGCTTAAAAATACAAGCCTATTCTTTTCTGATCTCTTTATGCTATGTTTAAACTCTGCTACACTAGAAACATAGCTCCTAAATGCTATGGGTTTTATATACATACATACATCTCTCTCGTTCTCTCTCTCTCTCTCTCTCATATATATATATATATATATATATAAACATACATACATCTCTCTCTCTTTCTCTCTCTCTCTCTCTCTCTCTCTCTCTCATATATATTTATATATATATAAACATACATACATCTCTCTCTCTTTCTCTCTCTCTCTCTCTCTCTCTCTCTCTCTCTCTCTCTCTCTCTCTCTCTCTCTCTCTCTCTCTCTCTCTCTCTCTTCTCATATATATATATATATATATATATAAACATACATACACACACGTATATATAAGTATGGTAGGGATGGAGTTAGTCGTCAGTTTCAAATAAATAAATGATCTGTGCTACATTTATTGATGTGTTGAATGCTTTTCCTCCTCTTTATATATCCAGATGTGTGCTTCATCATCATCATCATCAGCGTTTTACGTCCGTTCTTCCACGTTAGCATGGGTTAGACGGGTTGTCCTGTCGTGGGCAGTGCAAGTTGGCTGACCATGTCTTGCTCATACGGAAACTGATTCTGGCTTGATTTCTACAGCTGGATGCCCTTCCTAACACCAACCTAATTTACAGTGAGCGTTGGGTGCTTTTTTTCTGTGGCGCCTACACGTCCACTGTACAGTGTGGGCTGGGTACTTTTTTGCCATGGCACCTCCACGAGCACTTTGCAGTGGGAGGGGGTGGAGCCATATTACCTATATGCTTCAGCTTGTACCCGTGGGAAGTCGGGTCTTCTGTATTACCGTGCGACGCAGTAATGTGTAGGACAAAACAAATCCAAAAACGAAGTATATATATAATGAGAGAGAGGTTAATTATAATTAACTGTTGTGGAACTAACCTCTACCATGGAACTAACCTCTACCATGGACTGAGTGCTCTAACATGAATGGACCTCTTATTTTTATCAAAAGACATTTTTTCCAATTCCAACCCGCCCGTTCCCTCAATCTATCTTATTTCTCATTCTTTCTTCTGATGAAGGACTAGCGTCCGAAACGTTAAGACCCTCTTCCTGCTATATCAAGCGTTAACCTAATATATCCCTTCCATATAGTGTGCCAATTGTGTTGTTATTTCTGTTTACCTTTTACTAATATATATATATATTAGTAAAATGAATTAACCTTGGGGAGGGGAATAAGGTGGACAGAAATGCTTGTATGAATTAAACACAAGCATTTATTGGAGGACTGTGATAACCATTGTGGCAACTTTTCATAAAAATAACTAAAAGAATTTCAAACTTTCCCAATAGCTTTTAAACGCATCGGTATTGTTTGTTTGTTGTGTGTGTGTGTGTGTGTGTGTGTGTGTGTGTGTGTGTGTGTGTGTGTGTGTGTGTGTTTGGCTGTGCAAATGGGAGAAACAAAACTCAGTATATGTGTAGAATGGATGGCTGGAATGAAATATATTTGCTTATAGCTGCAAAGCTAATAATTGCTAAGAGTTAAATCTTCCCTAAAAAAAAATCAATTTTATAAGTCACTGAAAAAGTAAATGATGCTTTCAGCTGGATACGAACTCAAAACCTGTATAGAAAGAATAACAGTCATTATGAGGACCAGGCTGGAATATTCTATTTCGATAAAGAGGTATCGACAAGCGAAAAAAGTTGTGAGCTAATTTATTTAATTTTTGTATAAATAGGACAATATGACAACAACGTTGTTTGGAAATTAGATCGTGGCAGATATCGAATTAACTGCGCAACCGTATAAATTTCTAAGAAATAAGGTATCTCTTTGGGAAATTTTCTTGAATCCGTTTTTTTTATTGTGTTCGATTAACCCAATTGTTAACAGTCCGCCTCAAACTATTAATACTTCTGGTTCTAAGAAACAAAACAACCGATTTTAAAGGCTTCGTATGGAATTTAAAATCTTCCATCATAATTTGACATAGGAACTTTTTCTGAAATTATATTACAAATACCATTTAAATAATGTAGTAATTTTTTTATTGGTTACTCGAGCCGAAAATTTTTAATAAATACCTCCAAATTCTTTAATAATTCAAATACAGTTAACGTTATTAGAAATTCGGTAACCCAAGGGTTAATATGTTAAAGTAGACAACCACTACATATATTACTTTTTTCAATAATGTGTCGTTAAGTAGCATATCAACATGGTTGAATGGTTAAGAAGTTTGCTTCGTAATCAATCTACGTGGCATCCTGGGCAAGAGTCATTTATCATAGCCTCTGTTCGACCTAAGTCTAGATATCAAAAACTATCCGAACAGTATAAATAACTATTTAAAAACATCTGACTGATAAAATGACAAGTCGGTCAACCATATTGGTGGCCTCCCCACAGCCCCGGCGGACAGAATGGAGAAGGCGTTTCCCCGGAGGACGGCAAGGGAGACGCGCTGGAAAGACCATTCCAACTCGCGACTGGCCTGCTCAGCGCCTTTGGTGGTGATTCGGGAGGTAGCCCTAGGGCCGATAACACTAGAAGTCTCCACTGCCACTGGTACAATCGCAAACCTGTCGGAGAGCGACCGGTATTTGAAGAGTTTGGCCTCCTCAGCCCGACGTGCAGCAGAACCTGGGTTAGTCGCAGAGTGCACGAGGTTGCGGCTGGTGAGTGGAATAGGCTAGACCAGAGGTTCTCAAACTTTTTACCCCCCACCCCCCTCACGGCCAAGTAATTTCCTCAATGTACTGAGGTGTTGTCCATCTATTAAACACTCTATACGTATTAGTTGTTCTTATATAATTATGAAAGCGCACGACTTATTGGCTTGAGTGTTCGAGTCACGACACCAAGTTATCTTTGAGCAAGGCACTTTTTCCTATTGCTGCAGTCTAAAGCTGGCAAAAGAGTTGCGCATGTTATACAATGTCTCAGCCGAATCTTCCTGAGAATTGTGTTAAGGATACCCGTTTCTGTAGGAAGATTACCCACTTGCATGTTCATTTCATGAGCAGATTATCCCCAGTGATCAAGCAACTGGAACACTCGTTAGAGCCAACGGAGGTCCAACACATTTTTTTCTAACTGTATCGGTCAGATATTGAAATGTAGCTAATATTTATTCTAAACCCTTTCCACAGAAGTTATAATTTTAACATTGGAATACAGAAATTTATCGTTGAAGTGTATTGTTTTAGCAATATTTCTAAAATGTTTATAGTTTTTGGTTGACATGTTCTTATCATTTTTGTTGTTGCCAGGATTCAGAATATGTCGATCTTCAAAATAGATACAAATTCTACGTCAGATGAAGAATGTTGGGAAAAAGTCGTTGAATTCTATCGTAAAGGATTTCTTTGTGATGTTCGTCTAAAAGGAAAATATGAATCTAAAATGGCGCATAACTATGTGTTATCTGCATTGTGTCCGACGGGTCCGTGGGCGGACATAGGTACTATTGTTAACAGCTCGAATGTGACTGAGTTAGATGTAAGTTCCTTATTCAAACGTCCAGGTGTCTTAACGGGTGTTATCGATTACATTTACGTTAACGAGATCGAACTTACAGATGTGACCGTCTACCCAGTACTAGATGTAGCAAAACAACTTAAACTCACTGAACTTGTGAGTATTTGCGCTCAATGTCTGTTGGAATATCTACAGGCGTCCAATGTTCTGGATACTCTTAATGTAGCTTACCAAATGAATATAAAGAATTTGATGGAAGTTTGTCTCGCTTTCAGTCGAGAAGTATTTGATGAGCTGATAGAAAGTGAATCCTTACAGTTGTTGTCTAAAGACTTTATAACATTTTTTATGAATCAAAGCCTTATAACTTCAGTGGATCCCGCAAAACTTGCTTTTTTTCTTTTGCGTTGGATTCTCGGAAATACTAAAGACGTTTATTTGCTAAAAGATTTCCTAAGAAATGTTGACATTAACCAATTTCAATTTCGAGAGGCTTATTCAATGATCAATGAACTAGCAACTATCCCTGACTATATGACACAAACATTCAGAGTAATCGAGAAGCTTCACTTTAAGTCTCCAGCATCAGTTACTCTTAATAATATTGATAATTCGCCATTAAGTGGCAGATGTGTCATAGTGAGAGACTGCAAGGCATCCATTGTTTACTATATCGCTTCTGGTAAGTGGCTAACAATACCACATACATCGTACAAATACGTCATCAGTCTATTCCAGAAAAAGTTGTTTTGTTCTAATGAAAGAATGTCTCCTCACTCCATAGATGTTTTAGATATTAATGGTGTACAGACGGTTGAAAACATTGAGTGCCCTTCAAATTACTTAGGACCCATATTTTACAAGAATGACTTTTATATTCTGGCTGAATACCGCAGAAAAGGTTTCTATCAATACAAATTATTACACAAAAAATATTTGAATGGGGTGTACTTCTTTGAACAATGCTTTCAATTCTGTACGAGTATAAGCGCGCAACGGCCAATCAAAGACTTCTTTTATTACAACGATGAAGGCTATACGATTCTGGTTTTCATCACTAATCTAAATTGCTCAACTTCAGTGGTTGGAAGAGACTATTCCTTTGTATTTCGATTAAATTGGCTACCTTATAGTATTGCTACATTGATTAAAGCACAACCCGCTATTTCTGGTTATAACCTCTCCAGTAAAAACTTTACATACTGCCGGCAGAAACTTTACGTTCTTGGCAATGATATTGGAGATAAAATCTATAATGCTATCAAATTAAATGTTTCTTTTACAACCTATATTAAAGTTTTCGAGCTTTCCAGCGATGTCAAGCTTAATAAAAAATATCTCAAGATTCCGAAGCTTGGGCTAAATTATTTACCATTAAAACCTAAAGAATCAAGCGGCCATGAAATTATGCGTCATAACGATATACAACTACAACCTATAGACGGAAAGATTTTCGTGGTTGCTCACAGAGCTCCAGCCATTGTCTATTGTTTCGAGATCGATTTATTAACTGGATTGTTGAAAATCACGACACCTATTCCGCTAAATGGTATCTCTGAATTAGAGGTTACATGCTTCTACTGTGAAGATTCAATTATCGAAATACTTCCTGAACAAAAGAAATCCTTTGCTCTTGTCGAGGGACCAATTTTTAATGGTTGTAACCTTCACACGTTATGAGTTATGAATGGTATTTTTATATTTATAGAAATGAATTTAGTTTTAAGGTAATTCAATATGATATAGTTTAAACCACAAGGAAGATTTGTATAAGATCGTCATTTTCCTTAACGTCTAGAATTAGAGACGAAATATTCAAGTTGTATCGTGCCATGTTTGATTCACATTGTCATCGCAGTTCTTGGACAAGATACTTATTTCTCCATAATCAATTTGCCAAGTTATATTCTCTGGTTGACATTACTTGCTAAAAGTTATTTTCATAACTAAGTGGAAGTTCTCATTCATTTAACATGATATCTCAGTTAATTGAATCATTGGTTTAACTACAGCGAAAACTACCATGTCCGTTAAGTAAATAGTGGTCGACTTTTTTTTTTTTTTTTTTTTTTTTTTTTTTACGAGATAACCTATAATATTGGAACATACTTTCAACTTCATATATTTATCTAATCTCATGAGAAAACTACCGGGGTTATTAGAGCCTATAACCTCTTTCTAGCACATTCGACAAACTATTGAATTGTACACTGCATTCGTTTTTAAATGCCTATTACTAGGACGGCAAGATTAAATAAAATATATATCTGAAAAATAATTTCAGCATATAGTTTTAACCTGCAAAGTGTGTGGATCGATGTTTTCCAATACGAAAGGCATTTTCTCTGAAAAAAAAAACGTTATAACTTTATAATCCTTTCATTTGTTTGCCTAAACGCTAAATGTCTCAAGTTGTATTACATTTATAGAATAAAATATATTAAATGAACTTTTTTGTCTCGTATTTTACATTCATTTCAATATTCTATGCAAGGCCTAATGGTTAATTTCAGTACTCAATAACGCAGTTTTGAGTTCAAGCATGATACTTTAAGCAAATGTCTTCTATCATAGCCTCGGCTCGGCTCAAACCTTTTGAGTAAAATTCAGTGTATGAATTATGCTTCTAGCTTCTAGAATGGTGGACTTAATTCGTCGCCCGTTTTAACATCACTTGGCCCTTGAGTGCCTTTTAGTGGTGTTAAGTGTTGTAAGTATTCATACCAGGTCGGTTTATTTGTAGGAAAGGCAAACTGATTGAATCAACCTCAGTTCTTGACTGATACTTTATTTTATCGATCCGGGAAGAATGAAAGGCAAAGTTGACTTTAGCATGATTTGAACTTAAAATGTAAAGAACCAGAACAAATACTGTAATAGCATTTTATCGGAGGCTCTTACCAATTCTGCAAATTCTCCCACCCTGTGTACTAGTAAGATATTGATGCCGATTTATATCGATAATTAGCTAAAGTAGATTGGTATTTACAATGATTTCTAAAATCTTATCTCATTGGCGAAATCACATTTTCATTTTTTTGCTTTTTTTACATCTGACAAGTTAAAAGTTCTCAACTTTTAAATTACGATTTCTGAAATTTAAATTTTATGGTGATCACCATTGAAACCTCTGTCTTCTTTCACCGAACTGGTTCCTACGCCAAGTCGGAAGAAGGGTATCACACCAGTGGAAGAGACCCATGACATGGAATACGTTACAGAGGGTATCACTAGCGTCCGTCATCTTGTTCTCAAGCGAAGCAGCTGACATATCCCGTTCAGCCAAGGGTGTAGTTTGTCTTCTCCCATACCCACAACCTCAAGTGAACATTTAACCAAAATCACTGTCAGATAAAACAGATGTTATCAAAACTGCCACGCAAGCTATTTCTGCCAACGTACACACAGCTATGGTTCAAGTGACTGAATGATAAAAGATTAACCAGACTTCAGTCGGCTCATAATTTACACTAATTCGCTCTCTACACATTTAGGACGAACAGTTAAAAACACTTTAAATAGAGTAAAATCTGTTTCTTCTGTCCAAACGTATTTTTAAAAATTCCCTTTCCTCCCTATGGAGAATTGTGCGACTTTCGTCCTTTCTGTAGCAATTTAGATTAATGGAAGTAAAGTCGCTAGCTTCGCATTTCATCCCTCCTCCCCCGTCAACATCAATCTAGACTAAAGGTTTTCAACCCCTTTTGCCCCTCGAAATATACTACTGATTTTGATATCAGTAGATTACTGGGCCAAATCAAGTTATGTTAGATTCTTTAAAAAAATACTCGTACGAATTAAATACAAAAAAGTTTCAGTCCAAAACAAAAGCAAACTATTTCAAATTATATATTTTTGAAATTAAAAAAAAAAAAAAAAAAAAAAAAAAAAAAAAAATTTGATCTCAGTCGAAAATTTTTTTTTTTTTTAAAATTCTATATTTCACTGTTAGCTGTTGTAATATTAATATTTTGAGTGGATAGACAATTGAAACTACAAAGTCAAAATACAAAAGTTGCAAAATATGAAGAATTTCTTACCTTTCTCTGAAATCACAAACTCAGGGGAAAAATAGTACCTTGCAAAATAATATACCTCGTAGCAAAATAAGTAGTAACGAATGAATTGAGAAGCTTGGTGACTGAGAAAGCAATATTTTTATCCCTTATATATATAAACACGCACACACGTGTGTGTGTGTGTGCCTTGGTACAGAAACGATTTTGCCTATTTTTTTTTTTATTGCCAGGTCAAAGGCCACAGCTCTTTTCAACAACGCCAAATAACAACGCTGCACGCACGCACGCACGCATGCATGCATGAAGAGGGAGGGACAGAGGAGAGTAAGAAATGTGTGTGTGTTTGGTACACGTCTATCTTTTTATCTCCAACAGGGGTTCACACATGCGGCCCACGAACTACTTATCTGTGGCCAGTGGTAGAACCAATATTTCATATCGCATTATAACTGATGGAAACAAGGCGGCGAGCTGGTGGAATCGTTAGCACATCTGGCGAAATGCTTAACGGTACTTCTTCCGTTTTTACGTTCTGAGTTCAAATTCCGCCGATCTCAACTTTGCCTTACATCTTTTTGGGGTCGATGAATTAAGTACCAGTTGTGTACTAGGATCGATGCAATCGACTGAACCCTAAACCCCAAATTTCATGCCTTGTTCCTATAGTAGAAATGATTATAACTGGTGAAAATGTTCACCCACCACCACGTTTGGCCCACTGTGCCTCTCCTCCAGGACGTAATAGCCCTTTTGTGTCCTTCAGTTTGAGACCCTCTTCTACACACGCACACGCACACACCCCTTTCATGCTGGAGCATCACCTTGGTAAGTTATGGGGACGTCAACAAGCATTGGTGGGAGGGCAAACGCAAAGACATATATACGACGGGCTTCTTTTAGTTTCGATCTATCAAATCCACTTTCGTCGGCTCGGGCAGTGGGACTGAACCCGGAAATATGTGGTTGGGAAACAAGCTTCTTGTCACACTGTATATATATATATATATATATATATATATATATATATATAACCTTACACACTTAAATATAAATGCATGTATATATATATACAAATGTATAAATGCATAGCTAGATACATACGTAAATGTATATATGTATGTAGATTTATATATATATATGTATATATGTATGTAGATTTATATATATATATGTATATATGTATGTAGATTTATATATATATGTATATATATATGTATGTAGATTTATATATGTATATATATATGTATGTAGATTTATATATATATATGTATATATGTATGTAGATTTATATATATATGTATATATGTATGTAGATTTATGTATATATGTATGTAGATTTATGTATATATGTATGTATGTATGTATGTATGTAGATTTATATGTATATATATTATCATCAGGTCGAGTTTGCTCGGCTTTCTACGACACGCTTCCTCCATCCATCTCTGTCTCTCATAGCGTTTGCCAGTTCTTGCGCAGTGCATCCAGTATCGTCCTCAAGTTGCGTGACATGTCTTCTTGGGACGACCAGCGTTTCTTGCTCCATGAGATGGACTCCATAACAACACATCACCTGCTATTTCTTCCTTGCTGCGCCAACAGTGGCCAGCAAATCTGAGTTTCTGTCCACGTATTGACATGCTGATAGGTGGTATATTGCCATAGAGATCTTTATTTGTTGGGTGTTCCCTCCAAGATACGTTTAAAGCAGCGCGGAGCATACGTGTGTATGCCCCGTCTAGCTTTTTCTCCAGTTTCGACGAAAACTTAGAGCTTGGTTTCATTCTCACAAAGCGAAAGTGTAGACGCCATGCAGCTCA
>OZ024747.1:85196516-85206516 GCA_964016885.1 Eledone cirrhosa
TATATGTGTGTGTGTGTGTGTGTGTGTTAATATTTGTGTATGAATCTACATTTATTTCAACGCGCACGTGGGCGTGCGTGGATAACTCCAAATATCGTAGATTTTAAAGACTTATTTTCGAAATAAAGTAGCGTCTTCGACGTCGGGAAATCTGGTAAATTCTAAACAAAATTATAAAACTGTTAAGAACTTCATTAAAAAATTAAAAATTGATATTATTACTTATCTCACGGGCGGTGGATTGGCAGTATTGGTAGAGGGTCGGACGCCATGCTTTGACGTATAGAGTTACGGCCCTTGCCATTCTGAGTTCAAATCCCGCCGAGGTTAACTTTGTCTTTCATCCTTACGGGGTCGATAAAATAAAGTACCAGTAATACACTGGATATTTGCTGGCCTTGTGCCAAAAGTAGAAACAATTATTACTTATCTCTCTTTATAAGAGTAGGCGCCCTTAATATTCAAGGGAAACTACTTTGTTCTAGTAGTGTCTTTTTACAAAACTATATAATTGTTTCTACTCTTGGCACAAGGCCAGCAATTACCCCAGTGCATTACTGGTGCTTTATTTTATCAACCCCGTAAGGCAAACTATAATGTTATTAAATTTCTTATTTCTAGTTTTGTTAAACGAGAGGTCCCAGTTATGGACATAGTCGACTATATCAGACCCAAGTAAATGATTGGTACATTATTGCTCAGATGATTACATGTTTCAGTATTTTTACAGTAAATAAAATACTGTATTGTGTATTATCTTCATTTTTGTTCCCTCCATCTCCGCATTCTCTCACATTATGAATCGCACTTTAAGTCCCCAAATGATGACCCTTCAACTTCGATTTCAACGTAGGGAAGAAGTAGAAATTACACAGTTAGATCTGAGCTGTATGGATGACGTGAAATAATGGGAATGTTTGTGTTTTTGTTTTTTTTGCCAGAAATTTTCTAATTGAAAGTGTTGTGTGAGCAGGAGCGTTATCGTGGTGCAGTACCCAATCTCCTGCAATGTACTTTCGGACTCGCTGAATCCGTTTTTAAGTCGTTCCAAGACATCTTTATAGAAGGTTATCTGTCTGTCCTGGAGTGAGGTAAAAATTCTTCGTGAACAATACCTCCGCTGTCGAAAAAAATGATAATCATTGTTTTCACCCAGGATCTGCTCATGTGTACTTTCTTTGGACGGTAGACTTTTTCGTCTGCCATTCCTCACTTTGTCGATTTGTTTCTGGATCGTTTCGAACACCCATCATTCATCTCCTGTTATTACTTCATCCAAGAAATTTGGCTCAATTTCCAGTTTTCCAAGAAAATGCTGATAAATTTCCAACCGTGCATATGATCTGTTAAAATTCTGTGAACTCCATTTTTATCCAACCCCGTTTCTTCTGCAATCATCTTAACATTTCATTGGTGATCTTTAGCCATCATCGCTTTCACATTTTGTTCATTTATTGATGAAATTGGCCTTCCAGAACGAGGTTCGTCTTCAATATTTTCTCGGTTTCCTTTGAAAGTTTTGTGTCACTTAAAAACCTTACTTCTAGGTAGAGTGATATCTTTGTAAACTTGGGTTAAACAGTTAAATGTTTTGGTGGCAAATTTGTTGAGTTTCACACAAAATTTGAACGCGTACAGTCAGTCGTTCAATATTTTCCCTCGTCGCAAACGTGACAGGGATTATAAACACGTCTGTATATATGACAGGGATTATAAACACGTCTGTATATATGACAGGGGTTGTAAACACGTCTGTACATATGACAGGGGTTATAAACACGTCTGTATATATGACAGGGGTTATAAACACGTCTGTACATATGACGGGGATTATAAACACATCTGTATATATGACAGGGGTTATAAACACGTCTGTATATATGACAGGGATTATAAACACGTCTGTACATATGACAGGGATTATAAACACGTCTGTACATATGACAGGGATTATAAACACGTCTGTACATATGACAGGGATTATAAACACGTCTGTATATATGACAGGGATTATAAACACGTCTGTACATGACAGGGATTATAAACACGTCTGTATATATGACAGGGATTATAAACACGTCTGTATATATGACAGGGATTATAAACACGTCTGTATATGACAGGGGTTATAAACACGTCTGTACATATGACAGGATTATAAACACGTCTGTACATATGACAGGGGTTATAAACACATCTGTACATATGACAGGGGTTATAAACACATCTGTACATATGACAGGGGTTATAAACACGTCTGTACATAACCAGAAATAACTGATGCAATCGATCATGTTGAAACATGTATGTACCTGCAGCCAAGATCATAACCAAAATGCCTATATACATCGAGATATTTCGTTACAATGTCATACATAGGAAAGTCAGTACCCTTACTTTTGGATGAAAGCTCGTATATATATATATACTAGCAGAGTAGCCGGTTGTTGCTGCGAAATTTTCACCTTATAGTGCTTTGTTTCAATCTTTTTTTCTTTTATTATTCCGTGTCTCTCCCGTATATCGTCAATCATGCCCGGGGTGGTTTCTATAGACATTTACTCAGTGGTAGCTGTATGTTGAAGTGGTATCAATGACTTGTTGTATACTTTAGTGTGAACGCCTTCACGTAAACATCGGGTGACCTCTGTAAGGACAACTCTCTGCTTTATAGCAGAAGCAATGCCCTCATGAATGGATGGAATAATAAGGTCACATTGAAGGAATGCACGAGACAATAAAAGCCAGACTACTTTAAATTGTCTCAGTGACAGTCATTGATAGCATTACTATTTTCTTTTTTTGCTTTTTACTTCTATTCATTTCCGAATTAAGAAACTTCAGGGGCCCACAAAAACCTTCTCCTTGATACGCACATTTCGAAAATCAAATACGTTTTTCTCTTGGACGCAGCGCGAGTTGAACTCTGAAATAGTCGCACAAGTTAGGTATCGAACTCAGAGTTGCCGTTACCAAAGCAAAACTTAACACTAATCCGCCATTTTAAAGCCTTGGTTATCCACCAATAGATGTAAACAAATAAGTAAATAGTTTTAGAAGCGTTGAGCGAATTTGGAGTTTGGAAGTATATTAGCTTATAAATTGATTGACACAGCTATATATATATATATATATATATATATATATATATATATATATATATATAGAGAGAGAGAGAGAGAGAGAGAGAGAGAGAGAGAGAGAGAGAGAGAGAAATTTCGTATTTCTAAAGAAATAACACCCTTGCTTCTTCTGGAAACCACCGAGGGTGTTAGCCCCGGTGTTTGCATAGCTACGGCTTCCTAAAACCGTGTTTCTTTAGAAATACGAAATTTCTATACATATTTGTATAACGCTATGCTTGAAGCGAAATCCTATTTCTCTCTCTCTCTCTCTCTGAGGGGGGATGCAAAAGGCAAACAGAAATAACGACACGGTCCAACGAAGAAATATATTGTTACTTTTACGCTTGATATAGTAGGAAAAGAACCTTAACGTTTCGGACGCTAGTCCTTCATCAGAAGATATATATATATATATATATATGTGTGTGTGTGTGTATAAGCAGTCAATATACACGCATGACATTATATAATAAAAACAATATACATTAAAAACAAACTAAAACAACATTTTTTTTCAAGATTATAATTATTTTTATTTCATGAATTATTTTTTTTTTCATTTTTTTTTTTCATATTTATCATTTATGAAATCCATATTACAAAGTCAAAAATCATTAATCAAATTTCTTCTTTTCTCTCAATATCAATTATTATACAACGCAACACAATCCACTAACACATAGGATTTTTTTTTTCATAATTTTATTTTTTTTTTATAATTATATATATTTTTGGATTGTTTTATTTTATTTTTCAATTTTATAAATTTTTTTGATAATGCTTTTTGATAATCTTTTTTTAAATTTTATTTTTGTATTTTGACTCCTTTGTATTTTATGTAATGTTTATATATATATATATATATATATATTTTGTCTTTATTCGTGTTTTTTTTCCATGCGTGCATGGGTTATGCAGGTTCGCAAATTTAAACATTTGCATATATTAAGAGTAGATTTTTTTTTTGTTTTTGTTTTTTTTTTTGTTTTTACAGCTGGAATCTTTCTACTTCCTGATGCTAACCACTTTTCTGTGATTCAGAGAATGTTGGTACCGTGTTTTCATGCATGAACCCATCCATATAACTCCACCTTAATCAACTAGGGGTCATACAGCGGTAAGCCAAAGGCAAGCACAGAAGAATCTGTCTAACCTTAATAATTCGGGGCCCAAATATATATATATACATATTTATATGTGTGTGTATGCGGTGTGTATATACATGTATATATATGCATATATATATATATATGCATATATATATATGCGTATATATATGCATATATATATATGCATATATATATGTATATGTGCATATATATATATATATAAATATGTATATGTGCATATATATGTGTATATGTGCATATGTATATATGCATATATATATATGTGCATATGCATATATATGTGCATATGTATATATGCATATATATATGTGCATATATGCACATATAGATATATGTATAAATATATGTTTTTGGTTGTATATATAAATAAACATACACAGACATATAATCTTTGTTATTCTATAATCAATCGTAATATATCTAGATTAATCAATAATTGATTAATTGCTGTCAATCAAATATACGCTTGAAGTTTCTGAGTGGGTAGGGAAATAAGATAAATAAAATTGAAAAACAATAAACCCCAGTCTGGGGAGAAAAGTTTTGCTTGTGATAGGGATTAGTTTCCTATCCAGGAGCGTGAGGAAGTTTTGTTTTTGGCTTTTTTTTTTTCGATACCAGATATGAAAATAAAACAAGTGCTTAAAAATTAGTAAAAAAAAAAAATATTTCAAAAATCTGCATTCTGCCCTATGATATAATTAATTAGGGTCACATGTCAGGTGATTAATCAACTTCGAGGTGATTGGATGTGGTGATATGGTGTGATGAAGGTATGGTATCGTGGTTGGAAGTGACAGATGAGTAAAGGAAGTTACCATGCCCCCAAACCATTACAGCAGAGATATATGAATGTGTGTGTGCCTGTGTAAAAGGTTGTTTATACACCATTGTGTGTGCACCAAGTGTGTGTATATATATATATATTTATTAAAATAACAGATTAAAGTTTAAACAAAGAATCGCTGCTTTCACCCTTAACGGGATCTTCTGAAACTCATAAATATTTGCTCTATGGTTCTTATATATTTGATATATATATTTATCCTTATCGAGCCCTCTTTGGATTTTAGTCTTCAAATTTATTATTATTACTATATATATATATATACATATATATTATATATATATATACATATATATATATATACATATATATATATATACATATCATATACATATATACATATATATTATATACATATATATATATATACATATCATATACATATATATTATATACATATCATATATATATATATACATATATATTATATACATATATATATACATATCATATATATATTATATACATATATATACATATACATATTATATACATATATGGGCGGTGGATTGGCAGTATCGGTAGAGGTTCGGACGCCATGCTTTGACGCATAGAGTTACGGCCCTTGCCATTCTGAGTTCAAATCCCGCTGAGGTTAACTTTGCCTTTCATCCTTACGGGGTCGATAAAATAAAGTAGCAGTAATGTACTGGGCAATTTCTGGCCTTGTGCCAATAGTAGAAACAATTATATACATATATATATAATATATATTTATATTATATATATATATTATATACATATATATACATATATCACACGCACACATACACACACACACATATATATATATATATATATATATATTTCTTCTCAAGGCGTGTATACATAACTTGGTTTACTCTGAGATTTGTTATCAAAAGAATTTAAAAAAAAAAAAAAGAAAAAAAAGAATATGCCAAAATATAACAAAAACAGGAAGTACAAAAAAGTACAAAATAATAATAATAATAATGGTTTCTGATTTAGGCACAAGGCCAGCAATTTGGGGCGAGGTGGAAATCAATTAAATTGCCCCCAGTGCGTGACTGGTACTTTATTTTATCGACCCCCGTAAGGATGAAAGATATAGCTAACCTTGCGGATTTTGAACGCAGAACGTAAAGGGCGGTAACTCTGTGCCGACGCTTAGGTAAACGAATCTGTAAACTAGGACGGGTAGTGGTGGTGGTGCAAGATTTATGAGGTTTTTAAAGAAGAGTGTGGGAGAGAGAGAGAGAGAGAGAGAGAGTGTGTGGTAGGGAGGTAGAGGGAAGAGATGGGAGTATGTGAAAGGTATGTGAGGTGAGGGAGGAGGGAAACAGCTTATGTAATGAAAAAATATAAATAAATATAAAAAGGTTTTCTTCTTCCTCTCCATTACTTTCTCTCTCTCTTTCTCATCATATATAATCACTTTACGGAAATATTGTCTTTCATCATCATCATCAGTGAAGAAATGCCCTTTTGATAACCAATCAGCCCGAAACCACACCTGGTTCTACGATACAAAATTCACTCTTTCTGTGTAATCAATAAAGGTTGCATCCCTGTGGAACTCAACTCTTGGATAGTATTTTAACCCCTTTGAGACCAACCCCCTTGAAACTGCCTCTGGTTCCATAATACAAAACTATTTGTTTATCTAGTAAGCTTTCATCATGAATTTATTTAAGAACCTTTGTTGAGGAAAACGTTATTTTACTAAATCTTTTCAATTATTTTCAAAATTATTTGAAAATTATAGGCAATGTCTTTCATTAGAAATAGGGTAATGAAAGAGTTAAGGAGCAAAAATGATGGTAGTTGGAAAATATGCCTTGTAAATATAGTAGCTATTCCGTTAGTGTCTCGTATTCATTCTGAATTCAAATCCAGCCAGAAGTAGAGCGACAGTTGCTTTTTACCTTTTAAATCCTATGTTGAGAAGTGTGGTTGCCTACTTTGTGGGTTAGGGTGTTTGGCTTGCAACCATGAGTTTAATCCATGTGCTGTGTGGTGTATTGTGTCCGGAAGAAAGATATTTCATTTCATGGTACTCCTATCCATAGAGCTGACAAAAAAAATGAGTACCAGCCGAAGAAAGTAGATAAAAAAATATTAGAATATCAGGAACTTGGAAATGCTGTTGTCATCTCAATTGTAGTTAATAGGGGGCCTTAGGAACATTGGCAAGAAGTTTAAATGGTTTGATTGAAGATCTTAGATACTAATTTCTAATTTAGGCACAATACTAACAATTTGAGGGGTAGCAAAGTTGATTACATGAACTCCAGTACATGACTGGTACTTTATTTTATCGACCTCAGAAGGCTAAAAGGCAAAGTTAACCTCGAAAGGATTTCAGTTTCACAGCTAAAAGGAGCATAACTAAATGCTGCAAATCATTTTGTTCGACACTCTATTGAGATCAATTTCCTAACTCTACACAATGATGTTTACAACAACGTCATTATTTTTTGCCGGTTCGAGATAAACTCTGCAGTTACAGAAATGCTGTCAGACGGACCTGCTCGAGATAAGCGCATAGCGTCGAAACCGTTCTACATGCACAATTTTTAGGATTTTTTAAACAAAGCAAGCAGTAGGCAATGAGGCAGTCTATTGACTAAAACTATGAAAAACAGTAAAGGGAGTTGGATATGAGTAAATTAGTTATGGTCTGTGTTGGCTGTGAATAGAAATAGGTTAAATGTGGAATATATTCGTTTGTAATGAGGTAGAAAAAATGTGTAATGTGGTAGAGAGCTCTAGCATGAATTCAACTCCCAATGACAGGGCCTACTGATACACCTGCTTCAGTATTGTATTCTATAACTATCTTGGCTATCTCTAATAATCTAATAATTGTTTCTACTTTTGGCACAAGGCCAGCAATTAACCCAGTGCATTACTGGTGCTTTATTTTATCGACCATATAAGGATGAAAGACAAAGTTAACCTCGGCAGGATTTGAACTCAGGCCGAAAAGGGACGTAACTCTATGCTGCAAACATGGCGCCCAACTCTCTACCGATACTGTCAAACCATCTCATCACCATGACCTAGTGGTTAGAACATTGAGCTCACAATCGTAAGGTTGTGAGTTCGAAACCCGGACCGGGTGACGGGTTGTGTTCTTGAACAAAACATGTTATTTCACTTGCTCCTGTTCACTCAGCTCTAGAAAGGCCATTGCCTTTTCCTTGGACAACATTGGTGGCATGGAGAGGGAAGACTGGCATGCATGGATGACTGCTGGTCTTCCACAAACACACCTTGCCCAGGTTTGTGCTGCGGAAGGGAACTTTTTAGGTGCAAAAGCATTGTCATTCGTGACCGAAGGGGCCTATGACTCATCATCATCATCGTTTTTACATCGACTTTTCCATGCTGGAGAGGATGTTTTACAGCAGGATGTCCTTCCTGACACCAACCCTTTCAGCCACCTTTTATGACATGTACCTATTCTAAAAACCAGGATAATGATAATGATTTCTTAGGCACAAGGCTAGCAATTTGGGGGAGGAAGAAAGTCAATTAAATTAGCCCCAGTACTTGACTGATACTTTATTTTATTGACCACAGAAAGGTGAAAGGCAGTTGACCATGGCAAGATTTGAACTCAGAACATAAAGGGCAGTAACTATATGCCACAAAGCATATTTCTGAGACTGTAACGCATCTGCTAGTTCATCGTTTATTCCTACCATAGGCACAATGCCAGAAACCTTTTAGGTGAGGGATAAATCAACTCCCACAGTTGACTAGTATTTTATTTTATATTGATCTGAGAAGGATGACAAACAAAGTTAACCTCGGCAGGTCATCTTTACTTTTCATCCTTCAAATATTAAAAGTAATAATTTCGAATATAGGCACAAGGCCACCAATGTTTGTCCTTACTTTATTGACCCAAGGGATGAAATACAAAGCTTGATCTTGATTGGATTTGAACTGAGAGCCATAAAAAACTTATAACTAAATACTGCCAAGGTATTCAGTCTGTTGCTCTACTGATTCTGTGGCTCGCTGCCATGGTAACAAAAATAACAATAATGATGATAAAGATGATGATGACCATATAGATATAATACAGAACATGTGTGTGAGGCAGAGACTATGTTGATAATATTGTAATATGCAACAATGATTTCTAGTATAGGCACAAGGCCAGTAATTTGGGGGAGAGGGGAAAGTCGATTAAATCGACCCCAGTACGTTACTGGTGCTTTCTTTTTATCAACCCTGTAAGGATGAAAGGTAAAGTTACTACGATGAACAGCAACAATAGTAGTAGTGTTAGTAGTGGTAGTGTATCGGTGGTGGCGGCACCACTAAAGACCAAACCTCTTGAACCAACTAGACAGCCTGCATTCAGTTGCTTGAACTGTTAGAAATAACAGCCAAATCCTCCCTCAAACCATACATTACTATCTTTAAAAATAAAGGATAGATGTGATAATGTAGTAGTCCAGGATAAACTAAAAGTGAAAAACAAATAAAATAGATGAGATGGTCATGCAGGGAACGCCTCTTTTATGAGAGGTGTGGGACCTTACACCATTCATCATTATCATTGTCATCACCACAATTATCACTGTTATCATCATCATCACCACAATCATCCTTATCCTCACTGCCATCATCATGGTCTATTTACACAACCAACTGCCAGGTGGCAGCACTATTCCCAGAATGTTAATTAGATGAAGTGAGGTGGGTGTATTGGTACATGAGTAGAACATGGATGGGCAGGTAGGATGGTGAGACTCCTTTCAAAAACAACAATGTTGATTTTTTTTTTTTTTTTAGGAACACCATTTTGTAAAAGAAGTACAAGAGAGGTGTGTGGTCAACTAAATAAGAACCACAATGATATTACTGGTACATTTCAATAAAAAAAATTCAATGGTTAGGATGGTTTGGGGAAAGCCAAT
>OZ024747.1:85214016-85219016 GCA_964016885.1 Eledone cirrhosa
TGGGAGCAGGCCAGTGACAGAACCTACAACTGTGTGGAATGAGGATCTTGCATTACCCAATGCTCCATATGGAACAAAAGAACAAAAGAAGATACATATAGATGGATAGCTGATGATTATTAGATGAAGAAGTGCCAAGAGTTCCAGGTGGAAGGAAGTTATAGAAAAGGAAGACAGAGCAAAAGTGATGAGTGCTGATCTTTATCCACCTTAAAAAGATGAAAGGGAAAGTTGACCTTGACAAGATTGGAACTCAGACCGCAGTGAGCAGAAACATATATTGAGACATTATTAATCCAACTCCTTAAGGAATGTGGTAGATGTTAAAATTACCTTTATTATCCAAGCCATGTTCCAGTAGGTTCCTGTCAGTGTGAGGTGTTGTGGTACATTCAGCTCTGTACTGAGGTGTGGCCCCAAGAAGGTCATTCAGTATATGAATAATGGTACTGATGTTCCTTTTGGGTTTGCCATCTAAATCCTGCAATGAAGGATCAAGTGTACCTACAAAATAGAGAGAGAGTGTGTGTGTTGAGAATATCTTGCTAAGGTGGTTTCATGAGGCTTGTAAATTCTAATGTTTATACTTCTTTATTAGTGAGCAGATTGTTGTTAAAATTTGCAGTATTAGTATAAAGTCGTTAATTTTTCATATGATATAGTCTCAGTGCTGTGTTGTACTTTGCAAGAATCTTGCTTGTGTGGTTTTGTAGAGTTTGTTAATCCAATGTTTACAAGTGGATAAATCATTGTGAAAATTTGCAGTTTTAAAGGCTTTAATTTTAAAGTGATGCATTCATAGAGCTGTCTTGTACTTTTTGAGGAATGCCTTGCTAATGTTGCTTTATGTGATTTATTAACTGAAATTTTTATAGTATCTTTACTAGTGGACAGACTATTGTGAAAATTTGCAGTAAAAACTTTAGCATTTACATTACTCTATATTTACTATTATATTTTCATGGCTTTACCTTACATAATTATCTCATATAATATCGAATCTGAGATTTTGATATTTATTTAGAGAACAATACCTTAAAGTTGGTATGAGTGGCCAGTTATGACCAGTTTGAACAGAATGAGGTGAGAGAATTCTGGCCGGATATGGCCGGTTTAAATGCTAAAGTGTTAATGTGATGCAGTCACAGTGCTGTTTCGTACTTTTCAAGAATATCTTGCTATTGTGGTTTCATAAATTTACTAATGTACAGATCATTGTGAAAATTTGCAGTAATTGAGTAAGCACTTTAATTTTTAATGTGAAGTAGTCAGCGTTCTGTTGTATTTTTCATGTAGTTTTATGCAGTACATTAAGAGTTAAATTTTAAAAAATCAAAAAATCAAGCCAAATAAAAATAGTCTCCTTACCAGAGAATGTTCCAGAATAGACTCCCTGACCAATATGTTGCATATTCTCAATAATGGCACCAGAAATTGGTTCACTGCTACAGGCCTTGGCATTATTCCCAGTTGTGGAGGTGGTGGTGGTGGTGGTGGTGGCGGGTGATGGGGTGACTGATGGTGGTGATGATGCTGGGATGGGGGCAGCTACAGATGGTTGGGTGACAGGTGAAGGGGAGGGGCAGTTGGGTGATGTGGAACTGGGTTTCCCTGGTGACACAACTGGAATACTTTGGTACTTCTCTGTGATTGGGAATGATGTGTCAGGTGCTGTGGCTGCTGCTGTTGCTGTCGCAGACGTGCAATGATCCCCAGGAACCTGTTTTGGGGGTAAACAACAAACCTGGTGATATGATAACAGCAACAACAACAATAACTGTAACATTAATATTAATAATAATAATAATTAATTCAACAATAATAAATAAAAAACAATAATAGCAACAATAATAATAATTGTTTCTACTTTTGGCACAAGGCCAGCAATTATCTCAGCAGATTACTGGTACTTTATTTTATCGACCTCTTAAGGATGAAAGACAAAGTTAACCTCGAGAGGATTTGAACTCAGAACGTAAAGGGCCATAACTCTAACAGTAACAGTAATTATTGTTTCTACTTTTGACAAGGTCCAGCAATTTGAAGGAAAGAAGAAAGTCAATTTAAATGAATCCAATGTGTAACTGGTACTGTATTTTAGCAATACCACAAGGATTGGTGGGGTTTAAACTCAGAACACAAAGTGCTGTAAGTATGTTTTCCAATGGGAGAGGCACACAGTCTAATTTCAGTGGTTCTGAAAGACCCGGGTCACATTCCTCTCCTTGGAAACCCAGGCTTCTTCAATTCTGTATTGTCATCTAGTAATTTCTTTATCATTATACTTTTACAGTATTAATTATTAAAACAATTTATTAAAGCAAATTTTTTGTGAACTGCCCTTAGAATTGGGTATATATTCTATATATGATACCTATATAATGTACACTATAGTTGGGTATATTGATATATCAATTCATATATACACGATGTACACTATAGTTGGGTATATTGGTATTTCATTTGATATATAATCTATGTATGTAATCCTAGAAGCCAAGTTTCTCTCGTTTCAGAATCACTGATCTAAATCTTCAGCTGTGGGCAAAATGACAAAAGCATTGCCCCAGAGAAGAGCTAGTGGTATCTGCTACATCAGCCATTCCACCTCATGGGGCTCCTTAGATGTGGTCCTCTTGTCCTGATTTGGTGGAGGAAAATAGCAGTCAAGTCTCCAAAGACACGAGATCTCAATGGCAGCCAACACAAAAAGGATACTGTCTTAACAAAAGGTAATGAAATCCTGTTTAGAGACTCACTATGCCAGAATAGTCATGGCTGGAATAGTTTTGTCATCGGTCTTCTAGATAGGAACTAACCTTGGGCTAAACAACTAAACAACCACCACCACCAACAACAACAACAACAACAACAGCAATACCAAGCAATACCAATATCAGTACCAACACCAACATCAACACCATGAATACCAGTACCAATATCAACATCGACTAAACAATCACCACTACCACCAACAATAACAACATCAACATCAATACCAGTACCAATATCAACATCAACAATAATAACACCAACCTACCCTAGGATGTGTTGACAACTTGGAAAGTTCCCTTAGTTTCTGTGAGAGGTTGTGCCCCAGTTCTGCAAGTGCTGTAGAGTTAAACACAGGACCTACTGCAACACTACTTCCTTTCTCTTTAGTTTCTGCAGTGCACTGTGAATGTTTCGTTTGACTGCGTTGTGTGCACGATGATGTAGATAGTTGCAGCTGCACAAACATCATGTGATCTCCGAGTTTCATAGCCAATAGGAGTGGTGCACGGCCTGAGAGGAAGTCATTCACCTAATAAACAGAGAGAACAGAATATAACAACACAACAGGAACATTTAAAAAACTCTTCCAAATTATCCAAATTGCAGATAATCAAATGTGTATTTGGGTTAAACTACAGAGAGTCTTTAGAGCTTTCATTAGGATAATCAATAGAGACACTGTAATTTGTTCACACTTTAGGCTAGACAGAAACAGACCATGAATTCATGATCTATAAAATCAACTTTGATGAATCAGATAAACACTTTTAACTAACAAATACTTCTTAGAAATGGTATCGTGAGGTCATAGGGTGACAGATGGAGAGAAAAAGACTTTACAATCATTACAATATTCATGGTTATTATTATTGTCGGTAGAGCGTCAGACAACATACTTAGCGACATAGAGTTACGGCCCTTTATGTTCTTAGTTCAAATCCCGCCGAGGTTAACTTTGCCTTTCATCCTTACGGAGTCGATAAAATAAAGTACCAGTAATTCACTGGGGTCGATTTAATCAGTAGAAATCATTATTATGTGCTCTCTTCCCAGCATTTTGTTGAAAGATGGGTGAGAGAAGCAAGAATGGCCCGAGTGAATGGGCCTACTCTGAGTATATATCTGTAAATTAAAGGTGGAAAACTGGGAGAGGGCACTTGCCTTGGTGGTCAGGGTCATTGTGGCTTTTTACTGGGCTTTCACCACAAATGTCCCTCCGAAGTCTCCCCCCTATTGGGGAATTTTTCATTGTTATTTTTGTTACATCCTCTGTTTTTGTTTTTTACACGCAGAAATGCCCATTTGTACCGTCCTGCATTGTCCTGCACTGTCCTTAATGTCTACTTTATGTAAACCCTTGTGGTTAATAAAGAAATCATTATTATGGCTGTTGTTATTATTTCCTTCAGGGACAATAGATTGGCAGAATCAGTAGAGCATCAGACAAAATGATTTACAACACTTAGTTATGTCCCTTTACGTTCTGAGTTCAAATCCCACCTCGGTCAACTTCACCTTTCATTCTTTCAAATAAAGTACTAGGGTCAATGTAATCTACTTTCCCCCTCCCCAGAAGTTGTTGACCTTGTGCCTCTAAATTAGAAATCATTAGTATTTTCTCCTCTTTCTTCCTTTAGAAATAACCAAAAACAAAGATAGGAACATCGGAGGAATTCTCACCTGTGACTCTGAAAGATTCTCCAGTGCCTGGATGACACCAACGTCTGTTCGATGGAACTGGAAAAATAAACAAAAAAATAGAATAATACCTGATATTACCTAGGGAGGACATACAGAAAAAAATTAATAAATGAATATCTACCACCAACTACTTACATCTATCACTTTATCCTAAACAACAAATCACAAAGTACTATCCCTCACACAATATCATCATCATCCATATTTTACGTTCGCTTTCCATGTTGATATGTGTTGGACGAGTCATCTTGTTCTGAGAGCTATTATTTGGAGCCTTCTAAGATGACGGCGTGTGGCTGAGTGGTTAGAGAATTTGATTCGCAATCGGGAGGTTGTGAGTTCGACTCCCAGACCGGGTGATGCGTTATGTCCTCGAGCAAGACATTTTATTTCACGTTGCTCCATCTACCTGGAGTTGCGACCGATAGATGGTATTAGCAATTGGAAAGACCAATGGAAACATTGTTTCCTCGGTTTGATTTGATGAAAGTCGATCGTTATAAGATGGGCTGAAGGAGCATCTC
>OZ024747.1:85224016-85231516 GCA_964016885.1 Eledone cirrhosa
CATAAGTATCTTCCATCTTGAACTTGTATGGGCCAAATATCAACCACGTCCAAAAGCAAAGGACCTCGTTACAGACATTAGAATGAAATTTGGCGAATCGAAATGTACATTTTTGGTGATAAAATATGGGAAACTTGTCCCTTCCTATGTCAAATATGATGGATCCATAAATAAGGAGACGACCAGGAATGTATTCCTCGGGAGAGTAAATACATACATACAACTATAGTTACCACCAACACACAATCTACCCACTTTTCACACTATGTATCACCGTACACGCTGAGTCTTCTGTACTCTCATCGATTGCAACCAGTATTCTGAGGCAATGCTGGAGTATACTGTCGGTTATATTAATTATTAACTATATACTATATAGGGTGGTGGATTGGCAGTATCGGTAGAGAGTCGGACGCCATGCTTTGACGCATAGAGTTACGACCCTTTCCATTCTGAGTTCAAAACCCGCCGAGGTCAACTTTGCCTTTCATCCTTACGGGGTCGATAAAATAATTGTTTCTACTTTAGGCACAAGGCCAGCAATTACCCAGTGCATTACTGAGATAATTGCTGGCCTTGTGCCAAAAGTAGAAACAATTAATTATTAACTCTATACAGTATACCGTTGGAGGCCAGCTAAACCTGCATAGGTATGATTTGTCACACACATATACAGTGGTGCTATTAAGTTAGACATGACCGGGGCCAACACTGGCCGAAACCTATCAAAGTTATCAAAGTATACACACATTTAAACACACGCGCATGGATACACACACACACACGTACATATATATCCACATATATGCATGCACATACACATATACACATGCAAGTATTTCTATGTATATATAATTTTACTGGTTCCAACTGAATCGCTTCAAAACGCACGCATGGATAAACTGACACATGCACACATGCTTTCTATATATATATATATACATACATAGGGACATACAACACTTTGTACAAATGTATGTGCGTACGTATGTATATGCATATGTGCATACATATATATATATATTTGTATGTATGTGTAAGTTCACAGCTGATAGAAGACAAAACTACCACAAGCACGTGTTCAACAGTTCATTCATAGTTTAACTCGCGAGAGAGAGAGACATATATATATAGAGAGAGATATAGATAGAGTGAGAGGTGAGGAACACAGAGAGGAGAAAGAGAGTGAGAGTAAACAGAGAGAGTAAGGGAGGGAGAGATAGCCTTGCCAAATAAGGAGATATTCTATTCTCGCTGCACTATAGACAGAGCCGACAAACGAGAATAGTAAGGCAGAGAGAGATAGAAGATAGATAGATAGAGAGAGAGATAAACAGAAGGTGATCGACAGCGAGATACGCAAGGATGTAAAAAGAATGAAAGAGAGAGAGAGAGGGGGAGCTAGCTATGTGTGTAGGTGTAAAATGTGTTTACGACAGGTTGTATGTAGCCTTGTATTCATTCATTAAAATGGTGCGAAGCATTGTTCAAAGCACTACAACACACAAACGTATATATATATATATATATATATATATTTAGTAATAATAATAAATTTGAAGACTAAAATCCAAAGAGGGTTCGATAAGGATAAATATATATCAAATATATAAGAACCGTAGAGCAAATATTTATTAAAATAACAGATTAAAGTTTAAGCAAAGAATCGCTGCTTATCTGTTATTTTAATAAATATATATATATATAGATGAAATAAATATATATATAAAGATGAAATAAAGATGGTTATAAGAGTTCCATATATTTTATTATACGTTTTTCGAATACAAAATCATCCTGGGACAGATGTGTTCTCTTCAGATAAAAATAAGGTACAATGATGAGGCATATTAGCACTTGTTTATAGGAAAGTGCTAAGTCTACATATGACAGAAATATAGGTGTTAATACTATAGTAAGAAATAGATAGGAAAATAGAAGAAAAGGATAGAAGGGAAAAAGGAGAAGAAAGAAATAAGGAAGAAGAGGGAGAGAGACTTTTGATCAGGAACGCTGTCAAATTGAAAACAGCTGTAAATAACGGTTAAAAACTAAATTGATGAGGTGTATGTGCGAATATTATAGAAGGTTCTACCAACTGTTGAGTTCTACTTATCTGATATAAGCATAGTTTTACTGTTCTACAATATTACTCACCTCTCTCTCTCTCTCTCTCTCTCTCTCTCTCTCTCTCTCTCTCTCTCTCTATATATATATATATATATATATATATATATATATATATATGATGATGATTTCTTTCGAATGAAACAGTTCTAGTCCTGTAGAAGCTATTTCTATATAAAATTTGATATATATTAAATATATGTGAGTCCCGGGTTCAATCGGGGATAACCACAGTAAGTAAGGTACTCAATACATTAGTAGAGTGTAAACATCAAGTTTAATATAGAAATGGCTTATAAACAACAATACTACCACAACAACAGATCACAGCAATAGTAACACCACCAACAACAGTAATAACAACACAAATAACACCAATACTATCACAACAACAGATCACAGCAATAGTAACACCACCAACAACAGTAATAACAACACAAATAACACCAATACTATCACAAAACCAACAACAGTAATAACAACATCAATACTATCACAGCAACAGATAAAATAGATGTTAAAGTAAACAAACGTGGGAAGTTTAAGATAAAAAACAACTTGTTTTTCTTCAAAATAAATAATAATACCATTACCACCACCACCACCACCGCTGCTGCTGCTGCTACTACTACTACTACTGCTGCTGCTGCTCTGCTACAACTACTGCTGCTGCTACTACTACTGCTCTGCTACTACTACTACTACTACTACTACTACTACTACTACTACTACTATATAGGCAAGGAATGAAGAAAAGTTGAGTGTGGTACTGTACTGTACCACATTCAACTTTTCTTCATTCCTTGCCTATATTTTTCAAATTATTTTTAAAATAATCAGGAACATTTTTTAGGGTGGTGGATTAGTGGTATAACTAACTTCTTCATTAATTAGTTTGTGCTTTGGAACATAACTTAACAACGGTTCTTGCATAAAATTATAATTGTTTCTACTTTTGGCACAAGGCCAGCAAATTACTCAGTACATTACTGGTACTTTATTTTATCGACCCCGTAAGGATGAAAGGCAAAGTTAACCTCGACGGGATTTGAACTCAGATCGTAAAGGGGCGTAACTCTATGCTACAAAGCATGGCGTCCGACTCTCTTCCGATAAAACTATAATTGTTTCTACTTTTGGCACAAGGCCAGCAATTACCCCAGTGTATTACTGGTACTTTATTTTATCGACCCCGTAAGGATGAAAGCAAAGTTAACCCCGGCAGGATTTGAACTCAGACCATAAAAGGCTGTAACTCTTTGCTTGCAAAGCATGGCGTTCAACCCTCTACCGATACTGCCAATTCACCGCCCTAACATGGCGTTCAACCCTCTACCGATACTGCCAATTCGCCGCCATAGCATGGCGTTCAACCCTCTACCGATACTGCCAATTCACCGCCCTAACATGGCGTTCAACCCTCTACCGATACTGCCAATTCACCGCCCTAACATGGCGTTCAACCCTCTACCGATACTGCCAATTCACCGCCATAGCATGGCGTTCAACCCTCTACCGATACTGCCAATTCACCGCCCTAACATGGCGTTCAACCCTCTACCGATACTGCCAATTCGCCGCTCTTCCGTTAAATACAAGCACTTTAAACTACATAGAAGTAGGAGCAGTTTCATATGGTTCGTTATAACAAGGGATAAGTCGGTGGTTGGGCATAAAAGAATTTGAAATATAATTATGGTAGAAGGACGTTTTAAAGATAAAAATAAACACTTTAAAATAGACACCGGTGTTTGTAGAACCGCGCACGTTTCAGGTGGTTTATTATGAAAAGGGTTATAAAGGCGAGGAAATTGTTAAAGAAGGGAAGGGGATTCGATACACAATGGGGTCATTTTTCTTTACGATGTTTTTTATTACATACAGCCAAGCAAAGCAGGTTGAAAAGATCAATAAAAGAACAAGAGAAAACAAGCAAATCTGAATTTTCTAAAGATTAAACATGTGACTTTATATCATTGTTGTTGAACTTTCAATGGCTCCGTGGGTAAGGGTTGAGGGAAAAGGAGGAAGGGGTGAGAAGCCATTTAGTTTTACTTTGTTGTGTATGTCCTTAGATCAGGTCTTTATTGGGGCAAAGATATTCGGGATAAATAGAACATGCATATTGTGTATAGGCACGCATGCATATATATATATATATATATATATATATATATATATTAGAAAATAGAATAGCTTTCACCGTATTTTTGACTAAAGGAATTTTAGCCTGATAATGGGGTTTAGAACCGTCAGATAAATGGAAAAAGATGAGTATTGACGTACAGTACGTCAATACTCATCTTTTTCCATTTATCTGACGGTTCTAAACCCCATTATCAGGCTAAAATTCCTTTAGTCAAAAATACGGTGAAAGCTATTCTATTTTCTAATATATATATATATATATATATATATATATATATATATACACAATATAATAAAACCCGGTGGTGTATACAAAAACCATAACATTATTTTACTTCTCATTTATACTATTTCTCTGCACACAAGCTTCTTTATCATACACAAAAAATACCTTACCACTACAACCTCCATAATACTCTTGATTACCCGCTTAAAGTGCTTGTATTGCATATAACACCCTGCTGCACAATAATCATATATAAATAAGACACACGTGCATGCCCCACGTGTAACTAATGCATACAATAACTACTACAACTGACTAACAAACTATCCTCTTGCATTATCTACGTTAACTACCGATGTTGTATTTTAATTTTAATTTTGCTTTGATTCTGTTTTAATATGATTTTAATTTTTGAATTTAAATTGCCATTCAGAAATAATATAATATATGTCACCCCCACTGTGCATCAATATATACATATGTATCTATATGTCTCTTGAGTTGGAAAGGAGGTCATGTATGTATACAAACATTGAAAAATGCTCCAAACCTGGGTTTGGATGAAACAATTGTAAGCTAATAAATGGTTTGAACATAACTTTGATTCCTGTGAATTCTCTCTCTATATATATATACAGGAAAATAGTCAGGACCGAGATGGCTGAGCTCCGGCCGTTTCGTCAGCTAGATGCGAACTAATGTTTGGATCTATTACCCACTCTACTACTCTAAGTATCGAGTACTCTAGTGCGTTATGGTCCACCTGGTATCTTACCACATCTTCTTTGTTATATATATATATATATATATATATAAACCGTATTTTCTTGACAGGATCTAGCTAGAATTCCTCTCCGTTTCCTCTTCTTTCAAACTATATATTTAAACTCTTTTTTGAATTGGAAAAATACCGTTGGTAGTCACGGTAGCGGTGAGACGTCAATAGTATCGCTGGCGCTATCGCCAACACTACAAACCATGACTGATTCAGAGTTACTTCCCTTAGCGTGCGTCAAAATACAAACATGATGCCTCTCACGTAGTATGGAGGTCGTTTTTGTTCCTTCTCAGCCATATCCAGCTGGAACTCCTTTCCGCTACCTCTCATATTGCCATTAGGGCTTTGGTCCTTGTCTTCCCAGAGACTGAAAGTTGTTTCATGAGATTGTAGGTAGATTGGCCTACAAAGCCTCTAGTTCCACTCTCTATGGCGAGAACTTTGACTCGGAAGTCAGCTTCCCTCAGGCTGTTGACCAAACTGGCGTATTTATCGGCCTTGAACACGCGCCTCTTCTAATCTATTTTCAAACGGCACGGTAAGTTCAATCAAACTCAACTGTTTTGATGAACTGTAATGGAAGACGATATCTGGCCTCAAACCACTATTTCTGATGATTTCTTGTTGTTTTGCTGACACTGGTAGGTCTGCTGTACACTCCCAGTCGTCCGCACCACCCAGATGACTTGATCCCCATGCCCTGTATGGCATAGCATTGCCTGACCATAATTTGCTACCTCCTGCTATATAGAATGTTGTTGGAGATTTCGTACTACGGGTTTTACTTTTGCCGTACTTCTCACATATACGATCTCCTTCAACATTTGACTGTGTCTCTACGTGTATCTACCCTGGGCTAGAGCTACTCTGCATGAGCTCAGAACGCGTTCCACAAACACACGTTATATATATATATTATATATATGGCTTTTTGATAGATAAAAGGCCATGGGCGCGCTATGGATCGATGTTCTGTTTATAATGCGCCGAAACATCTATGGCCCGTAGTAAACAGCTGACGAAGGGTAACTTTTCATGTCTTGTTTGTGTCCCCTTACTTTCTAACACTCGTTATCAGTAACCACACAGCCTGGCCTTCCTCAACCCATATTTTTGTATATATATATATATATATATATATATATATATATATATATATATATATATATATATATGTGTGTGTGTGTGTGTGTGTGTAGATCCCGAGTTAAATGATGATTCCATACGAATGAAACAGTTCTAGTCCTGTTGAAGGCATTTCAATATTAAATTTTGATTATATATATTCATACATACATGTGACAGTAACAATAAAGTTCCATTATCTCATGGAAGAATCATTTTACTCATTCTAAATAAAAATTCTTCTTACTAATTTATTTTGTGATGTAAAAATGTTTTGGGGGCCACTTGATACCATTCTATAGTCTTGGAATTGTGTCAGGGACCAGAATTTAAACAGTTGTGTTTTGAATATCTAAAATGACTCTTTCTCGATGTAACTATTTTAGTTTTCAATACGCAGTTTGAACACAAGGTCTTACATCAACTCATTTACAAACAAATCCGACATTACATAGCAAAGAGGTGGGTGAACAACAACAACAACAGCAACCACATCAGCAACAAGAACAACATGAGTGTCAATCTATAGAATATATGTTGTATATCAGCCTCTCTTATTGTGCGTGTGTGCGGGGCGGGGGGGTATGAGTATTAATATGTTGTATATATAAAATGGTGTAATAACAACATGCTTATATATATATACTTAGCCATAATAAATGGATATCTATATAGTTGTATATATATAGTTGTAAAGTGGTAAACATGGGTGGGAAATAGGTTAACAAAGAGAGCTGAAGATAAGATGTAAATAAAACGAAAATGCTTGTGTAGGTGTGTTCTTGTGGTGTGGTCTGAGTGACTCTCTCTCTCTGTGTGTGTGTGTGTATGTGTGTGTTTGGTAATAACGATAAGAAATGTAAGCTCTACTGGAATAGAATGAGCTGTCGTATGTCGTTTACGATGGGAGAGTCCATATATATATATATGTATGTGTGTGTGTGTGTGTGTATATATATATACATATATATATTATGTGTGTGTGGGTGTATTGTGTGGTTGCTGGATAAATTGTATTTAGAAATGAGACGAAAGCACAAACGATATTTCCCATCATCAGTTGTCTGCTGGAGATCGCAGACATTTCTACGCATCT
>OZ024747.1:85236516-85254016 GCA_964016885.1 Eledone cirrhosa
GTGTGTAGTAGTAGTAGTAGTAGTAGTAGCAGCAGCAGCAGCAGCAGCATATGCAAAATACTCAATACCTAAGTGTACACCAGTGTATATATGAACAAGTTATGACACATGCCAGTACACCCTGTATTTGAGTGTAAGCTGGGGTAAAGGGTGGTGTGTAGTAGTGTTACTAGAAGAAAAAAATTAGACAATTATTAATTGTTTACAGTATCGGTAGAGGGTCGGACGCCATGCTTTCCAGCATAGTTACGTCCCTTTACGATCTGAGTTCAAATCCCGCCGAGGTTGACTTTGCCTTTCATCCTTACGGGGTCGATAAAATAAAGTACCAGTAATGCACTGGGTAATTGCTGGCCTTGTGCCAAAAGTAGAAACAATTAATTGTTTCTACTTTTGGCACAAGTACATTACTGCTACTTTATTTTATCGACCCTGAAAGGATGAAAGGCAAAGTTAACCTCAGCGGGATTTGAACTCAGATCGTAAAGGGACGTAACTATGCTGGCAAGCATGTCCGACCCTCTACCGATACTGCCAATTCACCGTCCATGACAATTAATTGTTTCTACTTTTGGCACAAGGCCAGCAATCATCTCAGTATATTACTGGTACTTTATTGTATCGACCCCGTAAGGATGAAAGGCAAAGTTAACCTCGGCGGGATTTGAACTCAGACCATAAAGGGCCGTAACTCTTTGCTGCAAAGCATGGCGTCAGACCCTCTGCCGATACTGCCAATCCACCTTACTAGACAATTATTAATGCTAGTTGGTCTGTTGAAATTGCTTTCTTCACAATACAAGCTAGTGGTATGAAATCCATGCAGAGTGCAAGATGAAGATATGTTAGCCCTGTGTCAACCCGGAGCTATAGTAGAAGACATTTGACTAAGGTGACACGCTGTAGACTGAACCCGAAGCCATGTATCTGCAATGTGAAGTTCTTAACCCCCAAATCATACCTGGTTTTCCAATTTCACTATACACAAAACAGTTACACAAAGTTTTATAAGTTACCAGATTGTATGAAAAGGAAAAAAGAATGTTTCAACGTATCGAACGTTAGTCTTTCTTCAGGGAAGAGTAAAGTTAGGAGAAAGAAGAGCTTGGAAGATATAATTATCTTCTCTTCTTCTTTGCCCACTAATTCCTAAGAGAGTCGTGGGGGCAGAGCCCTCAAACACTCCTTCTAGCGGGTCCTGTCAGAAGCAACCGTCTCCAACTGATCCGGCTGGATCCCTAAGTGAAACCAGCTAAGTTCAGGGATGTTATCCAACCAACTTGCTCGGGGTTTACCCCTGGGTCTCCTACCTGTAAAATCTGTCCAGTGATTCCAGTGATTCCAGATGTCCTGGGACATTTTAACCACATGCCCATAGTATGGGATCTGTGATCCCTTAATTCGGAGAAGTAGCGACTCTACCTGGAGTGATATATATATTGTTTGGGTGGGAGTGAGCTTGTCGTAGTGATGGTAATAATTGTTTCTACTTTTGGCACAAGGCCAGCAAATACCCAGTGTATTACTGGTACTTTATTTTGTCGACCCCATAAGGATGAAAGGCAAAGTTAACCTCGGCGGGAATAATGGTGAAGGTATTGGTAATAACAGTGGTGGTGGTGGTGAAGGTGGTGATGGTGGTGGTGGTGATGGTGGTGATGGTGGTGATGGTGTGGTTGATGTTGGTGGTGGTGGTGTTGTTGTTGTTGCTGTTGCTGGTGGTGGTGGTGTTGTTGTTGCTGTTGCTGGTGTTGTTGTTATTGTTTTTTCCCTACTTTAACCTATTTTATTTATTTATGTGTTTAGTTGGTTTTTGATTGAAACGTTAAAAAATGGGACGAAAGAAAGAAAACAAGAACAAGGAACTGTTTTTTATAGGATGGAATAGCTAAGGAGGGGGAGGGGTGATAATGATGAGGAGATTGAGTGAAGGAGGTATCGGGGAGAGAAAGTGGGAAGAAGAGAGGAATGCAGTAGACAAGATCTCTCAGAGAGAGAGAGAGAGAGAGAGGAGAGAGAGAGGTGTGGGAGGTTATCGTTGAGTTAGGGGTGGTGGTGGTGCTATGTTCCAGGAAGCTGTCGGAAAGATAATTTTTGGTTAAAGTGGTGAGAACTGTGTTGAGAGAAAGGAGTGGAATATATGTGTGTGTGCCTGTGTGTGTGTGTGTGTGTGTGTGTGTGTACAAAGAAAGAAAGAGAGAGAGAGAAAGAGGTGAAATGGGGTGTTTTATTTACACAGAAGGGTAAAACATTAAATGAATGAGCACTCAATAGATGTGTGTGTGTGTGTGAAGTGTTGGAGTCCAAACGCAGAAATCACTATAAATAATAGCTTTAGAAAATCGGGTAAAATACACTTAGTGACAGAAAAAGTGGCTAACAGCTATTACAGAGTATCAAACTCTGTGTCTCTTGAATTCCATTCGAGCACACCAAATGGCAGCTGACAACAGTTTCTCTCCAAATTATATATATTAGAATGTGTGACTAAAATACCATACTATTTAAAATATTTAAACATTAACTAATTGAGTAGTCAATATTGTTGGGGTAGAGTGTGAATTTTATTTTCTAAGTAGAAACGTGGCAGTAACTACGAAGTTTCAGCTTGGAAGCTTCCTCTGCAAGTGTAAGTTATACACACACATCTATTGAGTGCTCATTCATTTAATGTTTTACTCTTCTGTGTAAATAAAACACTCAATTTCACCCTCTCTCTCTCTCTCTCTCTCTTTCTCTCTCTTTCTCTTTTTTTGTATACACACACACACACACACATATATATAGGGTAAAAAAAAACCCTCAGTCACGAATGACCATAGGATTTGAACCTAGAAAGTACCCCTCCGAGGCACAGGTCCGAGCAAGGTTGTTTGTTGAAGACCAGCAGTCACCCATGCATACCACTCTCCCTTCTCCACACCACCGATGTTGTCCAAGGGAAAGGCAATGGCCGATACAGTTTGACACCAGTGACATCACAACTCATTTCTACAGCTGAGTAAACTGGAGCAATGCGAAATAAAGTGTTCTGCTCTCGAACACAACGCAAAGCCCGATCCAAGAATCAAGCTTACAACCCCACGATTGCAAGCCCGACGCTCTAACTACTAAGCCCCCCCCCCCCACACACACACATTATACACACATATATATTAGCATAGAGTCTTTGCTTTCACCCTTTCAAGAGACCTTCAGAAGGTTGAGATTTTCTCAAATATATTGCAGGTAAATTTCAAACAAATGGACGGAAGAACGTGAAGTAGATCTTCAGCTGGAAGCATACAGATAGAATGAGATGAAGAGAACTAGAAGAAGTTTGGATTAAAAACTTATAATTTAACTCACCTTTAAAAATACATTTCAAGAAGGAATTATTTAAACTCATCCAGAATATCAAATTCAGAAAGAGAAGTAATCCCTTCCAATAGGATTTAATGAAAAGGATAAGTGATAAAGATAGTGGATTCTAACGCCGTGCAATGTCCTCTCCGATGGTAATCGATATCAAGCTGAGAGTGGCTCATACCATTGATTTTTATCTAATGCAATCATCAAAAATTGTTAATATAAGATTGTGATGCATGATATCAATAATTCCAAATTCAGACTGACCCACCGAATGCCTTAGCTTCTAACTTAACATTAAAGGATCACAAACCTGATTTCGATAATACTCCATCTATTAGGCTAATTAACCATACTAACTTCGATATAGATAAGCTTAGTAAAAAAAAATTGGTTAGAATCTGGCGCTGTGATAAATTGGTATAAGGATATCTACATTAAAGAATATAGCTGTTTTATCCAATTCGACATCAACAATTCTTCTTCTATTATCTTACTGTTATTACTTACGGATACTAATTTTGCCAAGACTGATTGGAGAATAAGGATTTTGAAGTTGATGTCCTAATTAATGCTCGGAAGCCTTTGATAAATTTCAATAATTCTATTTGGATAACAAATGTAATAGTACCCTCTTCAATGTGAGCATGGGGCAAGCGACCCTGCGGAAGCAACAGAACTTATTGGGTTTTTTCATACTCTTTTCCATTAAAAAAGAATTACTCAATGCATGGGTGGTCTGTATAGAGATGGTGGGCTGTGCAGAGATGATGGTCTGTTAACTATGACCCTAAAACTATCCAATGGTTTGTTTTATCCATGTATGGCTAACAAGGCATCTAACCCCAACCCACCAGTATAACTAATAATCTGAGTGTTGAAACTGAATAGTTATTTCAGTCATAATTCCCCTTGATATTTATTATTTACTTCTTGGTATAACATTTTTCGTCGCACCTTTTTCAGTGACACAGTTCCACTATAACTCTTGACAAAATCATTTTATTTTCTTCACAACATTTATTATATTGGTTCATTTTCGTCGGGCCTCTACCCATTGACCTATCCAACAAGGGTGTCCCTACCAGGAGTTTGCATATATATATATATATATATATAATGATGACGATGCTCCAGTTGGCTTGGCTCGCAGGGTCACAGAGGCACACAAGCCACCCCACCACGTCAAGGTGTGAACCACGGGGTAGACAGACAAAATTACAATAAGTGAATGTATAATGTGTTGATGTTTTTCTTAAATGGCCATCCAGTTATGAACTTTACTTCGCAACTACACAGTTTTTGGTTTTACCCAATTGCACGGAACGTGTAAAGCGTTGTAGAAGCCGGTGAGTAGGTTAACTAGTTTGATGTTCAGCTCACAATCATAAGGTAGTAAGTTCGATTTCCAGCGACGGAAGACACTTTACTTCACGTTGCTCCAGTCCACTCAGTAGGCAAAAGTAAGTTTTACCAATAATTCAAAGAACCAGCACTGTCCCACACAGTTTCATGCTTTAAGGGTCACGTGTTTGTGAAATATCATCTATTCGCACGAGCAAGCTGTTCGATTGTTAGAACACTCGTCGTTGGGACCGACGGAGCTCCAACACGTCTCCCTGGTTACGTGACAAAAATATGAAAATATGCTTCAAATTTCTCGTCGCTTGAGTCCATTATCTTTTAGTTGACATGTGACGTGTTATATAATACAATAAGTTGAAGATAAAACAGTTGATGACTTTTGACCTTGTGACCTTATCGAAAATTCTAGGCCACGGTGTAAGAAGTAGAGGAAGGAGGGGGGGGGGGTCAATTATGATGTCAGTAAGAATACCTACTACATGTGAGTACATTTGAACTTTAATATTTAAATGGTATTTGTTAGATTTGTGTGGGAGTCAGTGAATATTGAAGGGATTTAGTAATATAACTAGTTTAGTTTTCTCATAATGAAGCTGGTGTTTGGAACATAACTTAACAAAGGTGCTTACATCAAATTATGATGGAAGATTTTTAGATAAATATAAACAATTTAACCCCTTCGTTACTTTATTTCTAAAGAAAGATATGAATTTTAAATGATTTTGAAAATCAAGAATTTGGAGGGATTTAGTAATAAAGTAAACTTCTCATTAAGCTGGACTTCGGAACATAACTTAACAAAGGTTCTTACATAAAATTATGATAGAATATTTTTAAAAGATAAATATTTTAACATATTAAAAGATAAATAACATTTAAAAGATAAATATTTTAACATTTTAACAGTTCTGTATCGAGATTTAGCTGCTAATTACAGCAATTTGAGCCACTGCATTATCAGCCCTTTCGTTGTCTCACGACCAGAATCAATGGTCCTAGAGAAACACCCAATAGATGGATTGTCGTATGTAGAAGACTTAATCTCTCGCCCGATTTAATATTTAGGACTTGAGTGTCTTTAGTCCATTATTTCTCAGAGACACAGGTCACTTTCCTTCTCCTTGCATTCTCAGGATTTCTCAATTCCAACATTATTTTCCATTGTCACGTAATCAGTCATTTTTCACCCGAGCACCATATTCGCACGACCTCAACAATTGTATAATCACAAACGGGATTCAGTCTGAAAGAGTTTTTTTAAACTGTAAAAAAATTCGTAATCACTTTTATAGTTGGATGTAATTGTATTTCAATACAAATACACACACGCGCGCGCGCGCACACACCACCACACACGTGTTATAGTTAATGTCTTCAACACATATAAAAGTTGCTACCCCCGGTTTCAAACGCTGCATGTATGCTACATTGCGACATGCGCAGATGCACGCGACGTTATCTTTTAAACAACTGCAAATACATACATACAATGTACATTATAGTTGGATGTATATATTGGTATTTACGCAATATACAATATAGTTGGGTATATTAATATTTCAATTGATATATACATGCGAGAAAAACCACAAACCCTCCATCTCAATTCTACTTTTGAAAAGCATAAGAACTGTGAAACCGGTAAAGGAAATAAATAAATATTCTTAAAAAGACTCCAGTTGAATTTTCGATTTCTTTTCCTTATATATATATATATATATATATATATATATATATATGTATATATATATGAAAAAGTATGATCCCGACGGCAGAGCTCAAGCTGTTTCGACGGCTATTTCTGGACTATGCGTTATGGTCGATCTGGTTCCTTACCACATCTCCTTCGTTATATATATATATATATATATATATATATATATATATATATACATACAATGTACACTATAGTTGTTTATACTGGTATTTTATTTGTTATGCATACATTCCGATTCCTCTCCAAACCCTCTACTGGAAGTCAAGGACCTCCGTTTGAGAATTCACTCTCTAGAGGTGCCCACTACAGACATTCAAGGTCTCCAGTTTGAGGGTATCTCCTACCGCGCCCACCTCCCAGTATTCAGACATCAGAAAAGGATCATTGGCACGTAGTTAAAGAAAGCGGTATTGGGAGAAGAGAGAAAGAAAGAGAAGTTAAAAAAAAAACAAGAACGGGGTTTGTGTGTGTGTGTGTGTGTGTGTGTGTGTGTGTGTGTGTGTGTGTGTGTGTGTGTGTGTGTGTGTGTGTGTGTGTGTGTGTGTGTGTGTGTGTGTGTGTGTGTGTGTGTGTGTGTGTGTGTGTGTGTGTGTGTGTGTGTGTGTGTGAAATCGTGCTGTCATTCATATGAATTTGAATAAAGGTCATTTGGGTCAAATTACTGTTGTTGGATTATGTGATGGTTGGACGCTAGTGGGAGGTATGCTGAACGTTGGTGGTAGTGGTGGGAGGTAGATGGATTTGTAAGTGGTCGTAGTAGTAGTAGGAGGGGGCAGTGGTTGTCATGTGTCAAATGATTACAGGGCTGGGAAAAAATAAATACTCTCAGGTCTTGAATAGTCGTCCTCGCCCCGCTTATTAATTTTTCAGATTTTTTTCCACCCCAATCTCCTGCTTTTATAACCCCCCCCCCCCCCCCTAATAAATTTTGCTAATCTATCTCCAGCGAAATGTTATTTTATGTGGTAGCATTCAGGCGACAATTAAATTTCTTTAGACATTAAAAAACAACAACAAAAAGTACATTACTAGAAATCCCATACGTTATAAAATAAATCGGATAGATTGGGGTATCAATATGTAAACTAAACGTCTAATTCTGGTTTTAAAAAAAAATCCACGGAGACAACCTACAAAAACTACCGATTTTCCACCAACACCCCCGCTTATCCCCCATATTATTTGGGACCCGAGAGTAGGTGGGAGCTGTAAATTTCAGCAACCAGCATCCTTTTTCTGGACCAATTAGAGTATGTACTTTATAAGTTGAGTTATAGTGTTGGGTGGTGATTGTGTAGATCAGGCATGTCAAACGAGGGTCTCCCGAGGGCCACATGGGTCACATATGTGTTGTCTGAGGGCCACACACGACAACTAATTGCGCGCATTACAACTAATTTTTAAAAATTTTATATTACGAAGATAAAACATGTTCGCGCTGTTTAAAATGTGGTGTGAGTTGGAAATGTAGAGTGCTGAGTAATGTTGTTCAGAGAATTGTTGTGGAGAATGTGGAGAATGTGTGATGTGTAGGTTGTGTAGAGTATGTTATGTTATAATATTGGGTGGTGATTGTATAGAGTGTGTGGTTTTGGGTAGAATACATACTGTGTAAGTTGTGTTATAGTATTGATTGGTGGCTTGTTAGATAGAATATGTTTTGTTATAGTATTAGTTCGAGACTGTCATATTGTTACAACCAAGAGAAATAACACATCAGTATTGATAATATATCTACGGGAAGGTCACGGCTAGAATGTATAGGTACAACAACCAGGATTCAATAATATATCGATGAGAGGGTCACGACTGTAATGCCTTTCATCAACTGTTTGATCAACCAATGCTGACTTAAAACAAAACAACACTAACAACATAACGATAGATATAACACCTAATAAAACTAATTTGTTGATGATACATTTTTGGGGACGGTCAGGACTGAAGTGGACGTATTAGGTACAACGTCTGTCATTAAAGACCAACATTGTAAACTAGATACGGTTTGCTTTTATTTTCCAGTTTCCATAATCCAGTTATATTTTTCATTGATGGCAGACGATAGATAATGACGTAATCTATCGGCTATTGACTCGATGATTACGTCAACCTCGTGAATATAAAGACTGTTTCAGAAATAACATCCACTGTCACCTCTCTTTTCCTCTTAACCCTCTCTCTCAATCCCCAAGTCTCTCCATCTTAATTCTTCCGCTTTCCCTCTCTTATTCGCAATCTTCTTATGAAAGAAACTCATCCTCTCCCCCTCTCTCTCTCTCTCTCTCTCTCTCCCTCTCTCTCTCTCTCTCTCTCTCATTCACAGTCGTCTTATGAAAGAACTTCATCCACTCTCTCTTACTGTCTTCTCTCCTTCTCTCATTGTCTCTCCCTCTCTCTTTCACACACACACACACACACACACACACATGTACCTTCTTTCTGCTCTTGCAGTCATGACCTGTATTATAATTAGCTACCTCACCACCAACCCCACCATCAAGAAAACCCATCAGTACCACCATTACTGTGATTGTTACCACTATGGTTTTATTCACAAGTACACGGCGCATGTGCACAATTGTCACGTACTACATTAGTTACTATAATATATATAGTGTCTGTGTATGTGTGTATTATATATTCACATACACAGACACATACATACTATACTGTATTCTGAGCATGCGCATTTGGAGATTGTAGTAAATTATGTATATAAAGCGGCGTCATTGGAGGAGGATTGTAATGGAGAAGATGGCGTGGATTTCTTACAAAAAGATGACGTTAATACAACCATCCGACTAACCAATCAGATGCAAGGCAATAGATGATATCATAGTTTAGAATCAGAAGCAGCGATTGGATAATAATCACTTCACCTGATTGGATGAGTGGTGGTTAGAGAAAACGAGAAACGAGGCTTCGAATACGTGTGTGTGTGTGTGTGTGTGTGTGTGTGTGTGTGTGTGTGTGTGTGTGCTGATGTACGTGGTTGGTGTACGTTGTATTTTGTGTGTGTATACGTTTTGTGAGAGTGATCGTGCTATTGCTGTTTGTAAGTCATCTGGTTCGGCGTAAAGTACAACAAGCATGGCGGAGAGGAGAGCAAATACGCTTCACAACCACATAGTTCCAGGTTCGTTCCCATCGTGTGACACATTGGCCAGTGAGGGAGTCTGATAGTCTCAGTTGTTAAACTCCCATGAAACGGAAATAAAGTCAAGGTTTCATGTAAGCATAGAAAAACTGACATAAAACCATTTTGTTTTTAGTTATTGACATTCATTTATATATCTTATGCATTACACTGTATGTCTTGCATTTATACGTGGAGGCAGTAAGGCCGAATGGTTAAAATAATTGCCTTGCAATCACGGGATCCATTCCACTAAGTGCAAGGCCTCCAAGAGAAATTATGCAAGGCGAACAAGACCTCTTTGGGACCCGAAGCAGACAAAGATTTTTCTCAAAACAGATGCTGCATGGTTGTTGTGGGGCCTTCTTAGCTCTTGGGCCCCGGACAAAAGTACCGGCTGGACACCCCCCTTCTCATAGGCCGTGATTGTGTGACATCTTGGACAAGTGCTAGTTACAATAGCCTCGTGTCGACTCAAGATTTATGAGTGAATCTAAGAAGGAGGAAAGTGTTTGGGAGGCCATGGGATGGATGTACCTGTAATTCACAGGGTCCACCTTGTCACATTGTGTCACGCTGAATTGCCCATAGGATTACTTTAAGGTTGTATGAGTTTGTGAAATAATCCGCCACTTGCACTATTATGCACGGTGTGCTGTACCTGTAATTCAAAGGTGCAGGATTGTCACCTGAGAATTACGTTAAAGGATATATCTATCTGTAGAATGCTCAGTCACTTGCACGCTAATTTTACGATCCCTCGACCAAACAACTCAAATTCTCGTCGTCTAAACCGACGGAAGTGCATTCTACGCATTTATACCATATGTTAAAATACATAATACACAGCTCAAATAACACAGAAGAATGGGCTCTCTCTAGGTCACATTGACCTGGGTTACGTTGGCCAGGGCCACCTTGTCCCAGTCATACACTGGATACAACATTTGAGGGCAATCCAGAGATGGGACTCACTATATAATTTTGTTGTTGTTGTTTTTAAAATGTTTTATTTTAACCCTTTCGATGCCAAACCAATCGACACCAGCCCTGGTTTTATAATACAAAACTGTTAGATTTTAAATGTTTATCTAAAAACCTTCTTAAAGCCAATAGTTTTAAACTCAACAACCAGAGACCATGAACTAAAAAAGATAAAACAAAATACTTATCAAGAAAAAACACCCTCAGAATTTAATCAACAATAGTATCCAAAAAGCAAGCCAAATCAATATCCAAACATTCTGAGATACAAAAACTAAACAAGGCAAAAAGGTCATACAATACATTTCAACTTTCAATCCAAAGAACACAGAGATATACACACATGTAACAAAACTTACCTTTCTTACTAAAGGACAAGATAATGGAAAACATCTTACAAGAGAGAAAGAGAGAGCCTGCGGTGCTGAGTCCAGGGAGACCACTAAGCATGGGAGCACAATATATATATATATATATATATATATATATATATATATATATATATGTGTGAGTGTGTATCGATTGAAAAAGGCGAGGCTGTGTGGTTACTGATAACGAGTGTTAGAAGGTAAGCCGACACAAACAAGAGATGGTCAGTTTCCCTTCGTCAGCTGTTTACTACGAGTCATAGATGCTTTGGCGCATTATAAACAGAACATCTATCCATAGCGCGCCCATAGCCTTTTATCTATCAATATATATATATATATATATATATATATATATATATATATATATATATATATATATGTGTGTGTGTGTGTGTGTGTGTGTGTGTGTGTGTGTGTGTGTGTGTGTGTGTATTATAAAGAGTCGGGACCCTGATGGCTGAGAGAAAGGAGTACGCAATAACAATGTAGAGTTTTAATATCTTTATTATGGCTAAAAAATTAGTCGTTACTTTGGAGTTTCTTCTGTTTATCACAAGGTTCTTGTCTGATGACTGTGATAAACAGGTGAAACTCCAGAGACTCACTTTTTAGTCCTAATATGCATATATATATATATATATATATATATATATATGTGTGTGTGTGTGTGCTCAAAATAGGGATTGAAAATAACAGCAGAAAGACGGACAGTCCCATTTCCTCAGTCAACCTATAGAAATCACTATGGTTTCGGTTATTAAGGTCGATACCATTCATTCAAGTACACATTGGGACAGAATAAAAGAGGCAGACAAGTTATGCATTTAGGCAAATTACACAAATATAGAGTGCGCATGTGCTTAGAGCTAAAGGAGAAAAATAAAGGAGAGGAAATAGTAAAACGGAAGAGAATAGGAACTGTAGTCTAGCGTGTGGACCAAGAAGGACACAGAGGCGTAGGAAAGGTAAGACGGTAGAATATATATTATATATATATATATATATATATATATATATATAATTGGAAATCAGTAAAATCGAATCTCTGGCGGTTTGCAAGTAAATTCGGCCTACTTATATGAAATGATGAGTTAGCAAAGCACTCGATAAGATAGGACCTCAGAGTAATAACATACGTTTAAATAGCTTGACAAATCGAACATTGTGGTAGGTGAAACTAACACACAATACATACCAAAGTAACGATAGAACTAATCAGGTTATATGTATGTATTTTGTCTCGCGAGTCAGTTCATTCGTTGCTACGGACCCCGCGGCTGAATTACCGGTCGCTATCTTCAATTTGCAAAGCCCTTTAAACTGTATGTTATTACTCTGAGGTCTATATCTTGTCGAGTGCTTGGCTGCACTTCTGAATGCATTCGTCGGCTTAGCTGCGGCTCAAGCTTCGAATATGCTGTACTTCCATTTACATATATATATCTATATTTATTTTTTATATATATATATATATATATATATATATATATATATATATATATATATATATATATATATATGTGTGTGTGTGTGTGTATGTATTTATGTATATATATATACATATATATATAAGTATGTGTATATATATATATATAAAGAGAGCGATTGGGGGGGGGGGGGAACAGAGCGAGAGAGAGAGCGTGGCAGAAATGTAATTAGATAGATGGATAGACAAAGACACAGACAGATAGATTGATAGGTATAGAGATAGTGAGACAGATAGGAAAATATATTGAGATAAAATTAGAACAGCGGGGAAGAAAAAGAAAAAAAAAAATCTCGAAGAAAGGAAGAAAAAGAAAATGAAAACTACAAAAAAATTAAGAAAAACGAAAAACGAAAGACTAATGATAAAAGAAACACAGACAGAAGGCTGAAGGTGTAGAGATTGAGTAGGTAGAAGGAAGAGATGGGACGCAGTGTGTGGCCTTTCTGATGTGGAAAAGATAAAAACATAAAGTATAAAATAAAACGGGAAACTACCTCGGGCGAAACACGAAACAAAGAAGTCACATGACAAAGATGGCTGCCATCTACTTCGGAAGACTACAAAAAACGTGAAATACATGCATTACATATTGCTGTGTGGTATGTAGTAAAGATGTGACTGGCTTGGTGTCGATTTATCTGTCAATCTGTCTGTCTATCTCTCTGTTTGCTTCTCTATCTAGTAACTTTATCTATTCTTATCTATCTGTGCTTGAATGCAAATCATGCACGCACACATGCATATACAAACACACATATATACATATGCACACACACACACACACCCACCTTTCATGATAGATTGGCATGCTCAGTAAAGGTCTGCTCGGGATTAAAAATGTCTTTTGCTTCTCCATAATTTGGATTAAGAGCCGTCAGGAGATTCGCTGACTCCAAGACTCCATTCTCTGAAAACATTACATTAATCCTTATGTTCTTTATAGATCTTGTGTATTCATGTAGCTACGTATGTACGTGTATGTGTGTGCAACTATTATGCATGTGTGTATATTTTTTTCTCTCTTCCATCTAAGCGTGAACCTAATAAAATATTCGTTTTCTGCAATGCATTCCGGATTGCTTTGACTAACCATTTCATGTCTCGTGGGAAGGTTGTAACGAGAAGATATTAGTTCACTATTGGCAACAATATGGCTAACATCTTTGGGTCATTGTCTTGCACAGTTTACATTGTCAATTGATGAGAAGTTTTGTGCAATAAGTGAAGATTTCTTGTTCGGGATCATATGACGGTATCCTTTAAGGCTGGATGTTATGAACTTGTCGAAACTCTATACCAGTCTTTCAGGGTACGTACCTATTCCCGTCTTTTCATCTGAGGTACCCATGTACAACCTTCTCGGAGAATTGGTATAATTTTTTTTTATTTTGCTTTAGTATTAAGTAGAGTTTTTTAAGTGGAGCTTTTTGTTCCGGAGAGAGAATTGAGTCCGCTTTTATTTCATGTCTCTCTTCCAGATCAATGACTATCCTAACACACATATATATATACGTATATAATGAGTGTGTGTATGTGTATATATATATATATATATATATATATATATATATATATAGAGAGAGAGAGAGAGAGAGAGAGAGAGAGAGAGAGAGAGAGAGAGAGAGAGAGAGAGAGAGAGAGAGAGAGAGAGAGAGAGAGAGAGAAACATAATCAAACATACACGCACTCACATAGATACAAGTATATATACACATGCACCCAAATACATTTACGCATTCATATATACACGCACAGAGAGACATAAATGTAGACATGGCCATGCTCCATCCATATCTATATATACAATATATACACTCACCTATACATGAATATTCATACACACTGACAATATATTCACAGACATTATAGATATACATGTGCAAAGATGGTCTATCCATACCACAACGCTATTTTACTCACCTTTCACAGCTCCTTCAACCCCTTAAAAATCTGTATTCCCTTCCTCCTCCTACTACAACTATTACCACCACCACTACGACCCTTTATAAATCACCCCTACATTTCATTGCTGTTGCTGGCTGCCATGACTGTCGTCGTTGAACCCATCACTACCGTCATCACCAACAACACTACTACCACCACCAACTTTTATATATATATATATATAGGAAGGGCGTATTATATATATGTAGCCTGGTGGATTGGCAGTATCGGTAGAGGGTCGGACACCATTCTTTCCAGCATAGTTACGTCCCTTTACGATCTGAGTTCAAATCCCGCCGAGGTTGACTTTGCCTTTCATCCTTACGGGGTCGATAAAATAAAGTACCAGTAATGCACTGGGTAATTTGCTGGCCTTGTGCCTAACGTAGAAACAATTATATATATGTAGCCTGGGGACTATAATACGTCCTTCCTTTTTTAAGACAGAAAGGTGCGAATAAAAGGGGATCTGACTGCTATTTGCTGCATGTCGAAGGATCCTATATTTAAAGGTTCACTGATTGGTTCATATATTCAGATATGTCCTTCACCTCTATCAATATTTACATGTATCTATCCATATATTTATACGATGGTCGGCCGAGAGGTTGATGGGCTGACTCAAATGTGATTAGTTGTTCAACATAGAACCTGGAAGGAAACAATGAAGTTACTAATAAAAAGAGATGAAATTAATGCGTGCAAGATTTCACAGCTCTAGCATCAACCATTCATAATCAACCTATGAACTTTCAGCCGACCCTCGTATATATAATTGTTTCTACTTTTGGCACAAGGCCAGCATTAACCCAGTGCATTACTGGTACTTTATTTTATCGGATGAAAGGCAAAGCTAACCTCGGCGAGATTTGAACTCAGACCGTTAAGGGCCATAACTCTATGCTGCAAAGCATGGTGTCTGACGCTCTACCGATATTACCAATTCACCGCCCTCGTATATATAATTGTTTCTACTTTTGGTACAAGGCCAGCATTACCCCAGTGTATTACTGGTACTTTATTTTATTGACCCCGTAAATATGAAAGGTAAACTTAACCTCGGCGGGATTTGAACTCAGATCATAAAGGGCCGTAACTCTATGCTGCAAAGCATTCGTATATATAATTGTTTCTACTGTTGGCACAAGGCCAGCAATTATCCCAGTACATTACTGGTACTTTATTTTATCGACCCTGTAAGGATGAAAGGCAAAGTTAACCTCGGCTCGGCGGGATTTGAACTCAGACCATAAAGGGCCGTAACTCTTTGCTGCAAAGCATGGCGTCTGACGCCCTACCGGATACTACATATTCACCGTCCTCGTATATATGATATACCTCAGGCATTTTTCTAGGGATCACGTTTTCAGCCAAACTGTCAGACTACTACTAACGACTGCATCTGGAGTCCTATAACACAGACACTCCCTAGGGATCAATATTCAACTCAGCAGTTTCATTACTACTATTTCAGGGCAACCACCACTAATATTTCTACTCCTACTACTACCACCACTACCACCACCACCACCACCACCAGTGAAATAACAGAACAGCGAGCCCCCCCCCCTCCGTCTTACCATCATCACCATACGCAGCAATCATCAATAAATCAGCATGGACAGATCCACCACCTCACCACCACCCCAACAACAACAACAACGCTACCACCACCACCAACAACGCCACCACCACCAACAACAACAATGCAACAACAATAATTACTATACTACCATCAAACTCACTACCATCACCACCACCATCAACAACAACACAATAACCACTATACTACCATCAAACTCACCGCCACCACCACCACCACCGCCACCACCACCATCAACAACAACACAATAACCACTATACTACCATCAAACTCACCACCACCACCACCACCACCCATCAACAACAACACAATAACCACTATACGACCATCAAACTCACCACCACCACCACCACCACCATCAACAACAACACAATAATCACTATACTACCATCAAACTCACCGCCACCACCACCACCACCGCCACCACCACCATCAACAACAACACAATAACCACTATACTACCATCAAACTCACCACCACCACCACCATCAACAACAACACAATAACCACTATACTACCATCAAACACACCGCCACCGCCACCACCATCAACAACAACACAATCACCACTATACTACCATCAAACTCACCGCCACCACCACCATCAACAACACAATAACCACTATACTACCATCAAACTCACCACCACCACCATCAACAACACAATAAGCACTATACTACCATCAAACTCACCGCCACCACCACCATCAACAACAACAACAACACAATAACCACTATACTACCATCAAACTCACCACCACCACCACCACCATCAACAACAACACAATAACCACTATACTACCATCAAACTCACCGCCACCACTACCACCATCAACAACAACACAATAACCACTATACTACCATCAAACACACCGCCACCGCCACCATCAACAACAACAACAACAACACAATAACCACTATACTACCATCAAACTCACCACCACCACCATCAACAACACAACAACCACTATACTACCATCAAACTCACCGCCACCACCACCACCATCAACAACACAATAATCACTATACTACCATCAAACTCACCACCACCACCACCATCAACAACACAATAACCACTATACTACCATCAAACTCACCGCCATACCACCATCATCAACAACACAATAACCACTATACTACCATCAAACTCACCACCACCACCACCACCACCACCAACAACACAATAACCACTATACTACCATCAAACTCACCGCTACCACCACCACCACCAACAACACAATAACCACTATACTACCATCAAACTCACCACCACCACCACCACCACCACCATCAACAACAACACAATAACCGCTATATTACCATCAAACTCACCGCCACCACCACCATCATCAACAACACAATAACCACCATACTACCATCAAACTCACCACCACCACCACCACCACCATCAACAACAACACAATAACCACTATACTACCATCAAACTCACCACCACCACCATCAACAGCAACACAATAACCACTATACTACCATCAAACTCACCACCACCACCACCACCATCAACAACAACAATAACCACTATA
>OZ024747.1:85259016-85261516 GCA_964016885.1 Eledone cirrhosa
TATATGTATATCTATCTATCTATCTATCTATCTATCTATCTATCTATACATTAAAAAAACATTACTAAAAACTGTTACACATTAAATATTGATGTTTGTATGAAACATAGCCTGTTGTACTGTTTATTATAATAAATTACCGTTTTTTGAGCTGTTTTAATTTCTCCACCTACTTCTTTCCACTTTTTACAATTTTTGAAAACGATATTTTTTATATCTATATCTATCTATCTATCTATCTATCTATCTATCTATCTATCTATCAGCCCTCTGGCAGGCGGACCCGGCGATCAGTGGAGACTCCACTTCGTCATTCTATAGAGGGTTGGTCCGCAGCAAGTGCGACGACGCGCTCGGTGAAACTCTAGGCGTGGAGGATGATGAACTGGCCAGTCTGTTCGGTAGGACCTTCCGCCCGGGACCGATGGACAACTTCCAAAAGTCCCTGGCTTGGCAGTGCTACCGAGGAGCTCTACCAGTTCGAGACAAGCTCTACAGACATGGGCGCCCGGGCAGGGACCCTGCAAAAAAGATCTGTCCGAGGTGCGTGCGAGACGAAGAAACCGTCGCGCACGCATTCATACACTGCCCGGGCGTCACTGACCTGTGGGGCTATGTAGAACGACTATTGTCGCGGGTGGGACCAATCCAGTTGACCACCGAGTCCATTGTTATGATCAAACCGCCACCCTCCTTCAAAAACGAAGGAGAGGCGGTTTTCCTTTGTGTGATAGCTATGGCGAAAGAGGTTGTATGGTGGATAAGGTTGAAAGGGCTGAGGTCAGACACCTTTCTCTCCGGCCAACAACTGATTCTTTTTTTCAAATACCACTTTGGAAGAAGAATCAGGATGGAGAGAGAGGTGCTGTACCCCAGCAAGTTTTATGAAAGGTGGGTGAAAGTGGCGAGAATGGCCCGAGTGAATGGGCCTTCTCTCTATATCAGCCTGTAGGTTGAGGAAAAGGAGGGGGAGAGGAAAGGAGTACAAACTCTTCGTACTCCTGGATATAAGGGTTGCACATTTTTTTTCGGGGGTATGTGTTACCCATATAAACTGTCTCCCTCTATTGGGGAAAATCGACTAACTTTTTAAATTCCATTTGTGATAACATTTTACACGTTTTTATTGTATGTAAACTTCCCCCTTTGTATTTGTCCCCTTCTTTTGTGCCCCTGTGGCTAATAAAGAAATATATCTATCTATATATATACACACACACATATATAAAAATATATATACTATTGTGTGTGTGTATTAACATTCCTGGTGTATTTCTAACTATAAAAATAGTGCAGCTGCAAACTGTAAAGTGCATTACGAGTGAGAAAGTGTGAAATAGATTATATTATATTATTCACTTCTAGATGCTGCAGAATTGCAATAAAAATAGCAACAACTGCACCGACTGCACCACCTCCAGCAACTGCACTTCCACCATTTATTATCAGTCACCACCACCACCGATAATATCAGTAATTGCACTCACTGCATCGCCACCAGCAACGACAGTATTTACTGTGCCCCAACCATCACACAACCACCACCAACCAGCACTTCCACTCACTGCACCACTATCATTACCACTACTGCTGTTGTCGCCATGTTGAACAAGAAAAAAAATAATGCAAAAATTGTGTGGTTCTCTATGAAAGGAATGTAGCGTGCCGAGTGCAAATGTACTATTTGAGAGGGGAAGGAATTGCTATAACTGACACACACATTCTGTCTGTCTCTACGTTGCTGATACATTGAATAATTACTATCACTGACTTCTCTCTCTCTCTCATTTACTCCCCTCTCTCACTGACTTCTCCCTCATTTACTCCTCTCTCTCTCTCACTGACTTCTCCCTCATTTACTCCTCTCTCTCTCTCACCGACTTCTCCCTCATTTACTCCTCTTTCTCTCTCTCTCTCACTGACTTCTCCCTCATTTACTCCCCTCTCTCTCTCTCGTGTTGTTTTTCTCTGCCTTTCTCCCACACATTTTATCTGTTAACTGTTTGAGAGATTAAGAGTGTGTGTAAGAAGGAGATAGAGAGAATAAGATTGCATAGGAGATATATTTGTTTCTACTTTTGGCACAAGGCCAGCAATTACCCAGTGCAATAAAGTACCAGTAATGCACTGGGTAATTGCTGGCCTTGTGCCAAAAGTAGAAACAAATATATCTCCTTTGCAATCTTATTCTCTCTATCTCCTTCTTATACACACTCTTACTCTCTCTATCTCCTTCTTACACACACTCTTACTCTCTCTATCTCCTTCTTACACACACTCTTACTCTCTCTATCTCCTTCTTACACACACTCTTACTCTCTCTATCCGGTGTATCTGTACTCAGTCCTCATTACCGGTGTTTGTTCTTCACTATTCACATACTTCTTTAGTTTATTTTAGCCACCAGGTAAGGCCATGTTGGAGCAACTACATATCAACTACTCACACACACACACACACACACACACACACATATATATATATATATATATGGGGAAAA
>OZ024747.1:85269016-85274016 GCA_964016885.1 Eledone cirrhosa
ATTGTAGAAGGCTGTATATTTAGTAATATCAGATTTAATCATCATCATCAGCCCTATTACCACCACCATCATCGTCATCATCACGACCTTATCCCCAAGTGTACAGCTGTACCATCTGATCCAGCATAGCAAGGCAAACCTACGCAACCCCTTCGTTACCATATTTCTAATGAAAGACACTGCCTACGATTTTCAAATAACTTTGAAAATCATAAAAAATTTGAAGTGATTTAGTAATATAATTAATGTTCTCATTATCAAGCTGGTATTTGGAGCATAATTTAACATTTTTTTTTGATAAATTATAAACACTTTAACCCTTTCGTTACCGTATTTCTGCTGAAATTATGATGGAATGTTTTTAAAATAAATAAATACGCTTTAAAACAAACATATAGAACTAATGCAATTTCAGATGGCTTGGTATCAAAAGAGTTAAAATTGAAAGAAAAACACTCATTTTATCGGCAGAAAATGATGCCTAGTTACATATCTTGCAAACTAGAGGATACCAACAGCATTGATAATAAAAATAGTTGGTCCTGGACTTTAGTAGATACTTTATATCTCAAATAGAAAGATACGCCTTCGCTTTCCAGGGAGAGATTAGCTAAGATACATATTTGCTATTCAGGAGGAGATAGTTACTAAATCAGCGATCAAGAGAGATAAATAGGAATACCCCCAGATCCTCATATTGAGATAGAAAATGTTGATTGTGCTATTCCAATGGGGAACATATGACACCAGCAGCAGCACCCGCCAAATGTCCTCGAGATACTATGTCTTCCCATAAGACATAACATTATTGTCGAAACTATTTAAATTGCTTGGGTGTCTCTGGCCGTTCTTCGCAGTAACGCTTTGCTGTTTTGTCTGTGGGGCGTGGCTGAGACACTACTCAGATTGGGGTATAGTGACTGACCTCCACCTTTTTTGTTTCGTTGCTTCATCCTTTTTTTCCTTTTCTCCTTTTTATTTTCTTTTTTTCCCCTTTAATAGTGCTTTGTTTTTCTTAGATACTGCCAAATTATGTGCTTGTACTTTACATTAATTAATGTAAAGTAGGGGAAGAATTGTCCAGGTGGTTATATCGAAGACATATCAGGACTAGAGTGACGGTGAAACATCCCAATAAAAACAGCAATCTGGGACAAACACGGACATAATATTGTTGTATGGGATAGGGAACAGAAGTGAGGCACATGCTCTGCAAACTGGAGGATACCAACAACATTGAGATCAAGAACAGTATTTCCTGGACCTACAACAGGTACATCCCACCTAGAAAGATAGGCCTTCGCGTTTCAAGGAGAGGAGATTACTAAATACCAGGGATAGACCTTCGCTATTTAGGAACATCAGGGAGGAGTTGGCTCCCTGCAGGAGCGAGCCACGAAAGTTGGAATGGTTATTCCAACGCGTCTCCCTTGCCGTCCTCCGGCGTAATGTCTTCTTCATTCTGACCGCTGGGGGACCACGGGGTGGCCTACACATAGGCTTCGAATACTCCTCCACTCTGGCCGAGCTCGCATCACTGGGGTAACAATGCTGAGTTGTACTATGAATTGTGTGTGTGGAGGGGGGGGGGGGCGCTTTACGCTAACAAATCAAACATCATATACACTTAAAAACTTAAAAGGGAATTCAAAGATTACCAATCAAGTACTGGGGCCGACTATTGAAAATTATCGCACATATATTCAAATGTTAACTGTAGACATCTGAGATTTTTCAATTATTCAGCTAATAGCTGATCAAGAGGTAAGAATGACACCCGACCTCCAACGTGGGTATAGAAAATGTCGACTGGGTCATATCAATGTAAAAGAAATCGTGGCTAAAATTGTAGTGAAAAAAAACCCCCAGAAAATGTCTGCGGTGATCTAATGCAAAACTTTCAGCTCTTGTATCCTCATTTGTAGCTGTTATCAAAGGTGCACCAGACTGTGTAACTACTGATTTGCATACATCCATGTATGTATGTTTACATATATGCATACACACACACATTCACACATGCCTGCATACATACATACATACATACATACATACATACATACATACATACAAAGCATATACACATGCACACATACAACTCAAAACATCCACATCCACACATACAAAAACATCCATATCTACACATGAATGCATGCACACATAATCTACCAAGTTGATGTTGTGTAAATTCCAATGAGAGAGTCTTGTGTCTATGTTAGAAACCGACTCTCTCTCTATTGGAAAACTTTGTGAAATTATAAAACCAGAAGAACATACATGCATACATACATACAGTCTGTAATAATGTCGTAATACTAATATGGAATGATCCTCCGTCTGTTTCGACTATAAGCGTTCCAGCTGTTGGATCAATTGAACAGCCTACTTATGCAATTAGTGGCCTATCATTCTACAGACATGTGACCGAACCTTACCCAATCACGACAAACATATCGAATGTATTCAATAAATGAAAGCATTGACCTACAGAAATATACAATAATTGTTTCTACTTTAGGCACAAGGCCAGCAATTATCCCAGTGCATTACTGGTACTTCATTTTATCGACCCCGCAAGGATGAAAAGCAAAGTTAACCTTGGGGTTACTCTATACTGCAAAGCATGGCGTCCGAACCCCTACTGATACTGGCAATCCACCGCTCGGAGTTTCTATTTTTGGCACAAGGCCAGAGATTACCTCAGTGCATCAGTGGTACTTTATTTTATCGACCCCGTAAGGATGAAAGGCAAAGTTAACCTCGGCGGGATTTGAACTCAGAATGGCAAGGGTCGTAACTCTATGCGTCAAAGCATGGTGTCCGACCCTCTACCGATACTGCATGAAAGTATTTTAACTAAGATAATATACATCACGGAAAATCATCTCTGCAAAGATTTCATTAAAGATGCTTAACTAAATAATAAAGTTATAAGGAAAGAAAGTTGGTGGTGGTGGTGGTGGTGGTGGTGGGGGGGGGGGGGGGGGGGGGGCACTAAACTGCAGTTATATCGTTTGGTGGTTGTGACGGCGGTAGCAATGTAGACGACTATGGTGGTGTTAGTAGTAGTAGTAGTAGTCGTGTTGGAGCTAGTGGTGATGGAGGTGGTGGTGGTGGTAGTGGTGGCTGTGGTAGTGGTAGTGGTAGTGGTAGTGGTGGTGGTGGTGGTGGTGGTGGTGGTGGTAGTAGCGGTGGTGGCGGCATCCAAAGCGAAACGGCAAACAAAAGGAAAGAAAGAATTAAGAAACAAAGGAATGAGAGAAGACGAAGAAAAAAGTTAAGAGAAATCGGGAGTGAGTGACGTCAGTGAAGATACCGGGCAGACGATATAGCAGAGAGGGGGAGGGGGGAATGCTAATGAACGAGGGGGAGGAAGGGGAGGGGAATCCCTGGTAAAAACTGATATATTAGTATGAGAGGGAGGGGGAAGATATGTCAGTGAAGACAGAAAAAAGTAGCCCTCCCCTCTCTCGACAGACGATAAAGGTGCTTAGGGGGAATGGAAAGGAATATATATGTTTGGCTGGGATCTGGTGAGATATTGAGGGAGGAAACATCAGGGAAGAGAATAACAACAACAAAAAAAACACAACGGCAGACGACAATGGGAGGAGGGAGAGGAATGTTAGTGAGGAAGGAGAAAGAATAGATAGATAAACTCTAAACAAAAATAGATATATTAATAGAAAAGGAGAGAGAGAGGGAGGAGGCGTGTTGATAGGTCAGCGGAGAGGAGGGTTGTGGGATGAGTTAAACCGTGAGTAAAGGGCAAAGGGTGGAGAAAAAAATGGGAACAAGGTAAGAGGGAAACATGTTTTGGAGAAAAAGTAGGGTGCACTATAGTCCTGCTGCCTAATTAATGATGGCGTCGGATTTGTTTCGACTCATTGTGCTCAGTTGAAATTCCACCGAGGTCAAATTTGCTTTTAATACTTCCGAGGTCGATTTTTTTGTCTATCTCTTTTCATCACTAACTCTCCCTTTTTCAATCTCTGTCTTTCTCATTCTATTGAAGATGTCGGCTATGTTCACACAAAAAGATGGTTTGGGATCCGCTAGGCTGTCAGGATGGCGCTCCTACGACTCGAGATTTAAGGGACCTTTACCATTTTCTTATTCTTCTCCCGCCGCCCAATGCACTAAAGGATGCAAAAGGTACTTAAAGCCACAGACGGACTAAGCAAAAAGAACTGTGTGTAAAATACGTGGCCTGAAGACCGCCGACCCAGTATGAAAATCCTGGCCGCAATAACACAGAAATCACGCCGCCTATATTTTCCCTGAAAATATGTGCCTCTATGAAAACAATCCACTTAGATGCGAAACTATGATCTGCACATGGAACAAACATTTACAAATATATGTATTGTATATATATTGTGGCTGCGAACCTATAACAATAGGCCAGAAGTTTCGTGCTTAATGCATAACCAAACACTTCTCTCGCTATATATATATATATATATATATATATATATATATATATATATATATATATGTGTGTATGTGTGTGTGTGTGTACACACCCACACACTGATTTTATATAACACTGTATTCACATACTTTCAAGTTTAACATTAATTATATACTGGTGTACGTAGTATATACACACGAAAGACCATATGGAAGGTTGAAATTGTTGTGGCTCTTGTATCTAATATTGCTGTTGCTGTTGTTGTTGTTGTTGTGGTCCTCATTGCTGACATTGTACTACTTTGAACTACAAGTACTAGCACCCCACACCACTGGCATGGCTTTATAGCACACTTAATGTCCCGCTAGAAGTTTAACAACTGACATTTTGACTTTTACAACCGACTCTGTTCTCGATTTGGTAGCCTTTCATTTACTCCTACGCCAATAAAATACGACACACCATCTGGGAGTCACGTTCTATCTTGAAATTTACTTAATAGGTCAAATAACCCTCGAATCATGAAGGGAAGGGAGAAATGTTGAGAAACGACCAGAGCATCACTTGGGGTGTGCGAGTTCCAATC
>OZ024747.1:85281516-85286516 GCA_964016885.1 Eledone cirrhosa
TATATATATAAATTAATATTTATATATATATATATATATATACATAGATATATAGATACATATATATATATATATACATACATATATACATATATACATATACACATATATACATATATATACTTACACATATATACACACACACATATATACACGCACACACACACACACACATATATATACACGCACACACACATATATATACGCACACACACACACATATATATATATATATATATATATATATATATATATATACATATATATATATTAAAGAGTTAAACAAAATTCAATGAGTACATCAAAGAATGAGTTTTACAATAGATTGGAAGCACTCTACAAGAAAAAAATAATTTTCCAGAGTTATTAATATTAAAATACAAATATTAATAAAATAGATGTTCTTTTGATCAATTTTAATATAAATATTTAAATATATATATATATAATATATATATAATATATATACTATACAGATATATGAAGACATGCTGTGTTGTCTAGTTATTGTCCGCATACAACCAACGTATTGTAGTTGTATACAGTAGTAAAATGATAATTGGAGTTATTTTAACGTTTACAACTTCTATTATTCACGCGCACGCGCACACTCACACACACACTATATATACTCTACAACCACTGTTATCTTTCTATCTCATAATATATCCAGGTTTTGTATTGAGCTCGCTTGCAATTCATAATACTACATTACTCTCTGTATATATATATATATATATATATATATATATATATATATATATATATATATGTGTGTGTGTGTGTGTGTGTGTGTGTGTGTGCGTGTGTGTGTGCGTGTGTATTATATATTTATATATATATATATATATATATATATATATATATATATATATATATATGTGTGTGTGTGTGTATTATATATTTATATATAATTATATATATAAAATTATATATAAATATATAATTATATATATATATACATATATATATATATATATATATATATTGGCATTGATAAATATGCTGGGTTTGTCAACCCTTATATATATATATATATATATATATATATATATATATGGGGGAGGTTACATGTATGTGTACTACGTTGGAACCCACACTTGTCTGTGATTACTATATATTCTCGTACAATATATATTTTACAATTTTACAATTTTACAATTTTACACGCGCAGAAACCGTGTTACATTTCCTTTTCCATTAAAATCAGAAATATTTTGATTCCATTCAAGAAAGAAATAATTATTCCTATCATAATATTCTTCTCTCCATCATATCAAATGCATGTAAATATTTTATATAGTATTATAAATCATCTCTGTGCCCTTGTGGCAAAAAAAACCCCACACATACACACACATATATACATATATGCACATTCATAAATGCGTGCATAACTAAATTTATAAAGGTGCTTTGATAATGCTTTTTGCTGAGGTTTTAAGGGTGCAACTACTCCTTATTTGAAATATTCGGGGTTTATCATTATAATTTTTGCTTTTCGCAAATTTAGAGCATTTTCTTGTATGGGGACACCCTCCCACATATTTGCAATATTTCGGGGTAGATTTTTTTTTTTTGTTACATCTTTTTGTTGCTCCTTTACAAGCCGCTATAAATGCAACCTTTTAGTTCAAATGCACTGCAATTATTGCGAAAACACCAGCAAAAAAATAAAGTAAACAAATAAAAATCGACCAATTAATTATAAAGGAACAATTATTAATAGTAGTCCTTTTAAATATCCCCGTTCTTGCATCCTTTGAGAATTTTATGGTTACCCTTTGTGTTTTTGTTTTTAAGCCTCATTTTTAAAAAATTTTTTTTTTACACGTATATCGTTTTTGTTTTCTGTAAACCTAAACTACTTGGTCTTGCAAGGTCCTCGATCTTTATATATATATATATATATATATATATAACGAAGGAAATGTGGTAAGGAACCAGGTGGACCATAACGCACCAAAGTACTCAATACTTAGGGTATATATATATATATATATAAACCCTTGTAGTTAATAAAGAAAGCATCATTATTATTGTTGCTAGTGTTAATAGTAATAGTAGTAGCAGTAGTTTGTACTTACCGGTCTTTGAAAAGCAAAGTCATTTTGTCCGAGGAAATTCGGAATTTTCTCGACAAATTCCATTTTAGTCCTGCTACGGTTTCCTTATCGGAGACATTAACCTCAATTTGCCCCCCAGTAGCCGGGCAAATACTTAATTTCATAAATCCGTTGTGTTTGTTGTTAACCCCACCAACATCAGTACTACCACCATTAATCATCATGTTGTTGCTGTTGGTTCGGCTGTTTTTCACATTTACACCGCCGCTGCTTTCACCACCATTACTATTACTGTTGTTGTTGTTACTAGTATTATTGTTATTATTAGTATTACTATTATTACTATTACTACTACTAGAAGCAGTGTTCTGACTGAGTGTCGTCGTAGTTGTGGTGGTTGCACTGTTGTTATTTGTAATGCTGGTTGTACCACCACCAACACCAGCGGGCGATGCGGTGCCACTGCTTTTCATGGTTGCTGTGAAATTTCCTCTCTTCGGAACAACCGACTCAGCGGCAAAACAAGACGAGGAATCCTTAGTAGCCAGCTTGGCTTTTCTCTTCTCTTCTATCTCTCTATACGTCTATATCGTCTCTATACCTCTCTGCTTCTTTATCTTCTCTTTTCTGAATCGTCTGTTCTTTCCAATTCCTACTTCTCCTCCGCCCCTCACTTTTCTCTATCTCTCCTCCTTTACGTCTCAGTACTTTCTGCCTCTCTAGCGTTTCTACCACTCTCTCCTTGTCTTTACTCTATCTCTATCTCTTCCTCCTCTGTGCAATCTTCGCTTCTATCGTGTTTCCATTCCTCCCTCTGTCCTCTTTGCCTATCTATCATTTCCTCCTTCTCCACTCATCTGTCTTCTCTGTCTCTATTGTTTCTCTGTTCTTATCGTTGTTTTCTTTGCCTCTCTATCATTTCACCCTCCCTCCCTCTCATTCTCTCTCACATTTCTTCTTGCTTCTTCTTCCTTATTACTGTTGTCATCGTCCCCCCCCACCACCTTCTTCTTCTTATTCTGCTGCTGCTGCTGCTGCTGCTGCTCACGCTTTACGTTTAAACACCTCTTCCTCCTTCTCCCCTCTATTTATTATTACTGTGTGCTTCTATCACCTACTCCCTCTCCTTCGCTGCTACTCGTTTCAACTCCTCCTCCTCCTCCTCCTTCCTTATTACTTCCACCTCTACCTACTTCGTTACTGCTGGCGTCTAACCCCTCTCTTTCCTTGTCTTCCTCTTCGTTATTTTTCCTGTTTATATCACCCTTAACAGTTACTAACTTCTAATTCCTGTTCTCACTGATCGGGGCCCGACTCTTTCTAACATATAGTGGTGAGGCTGTTGGACTTACGACCATAACGCTGTGGGTTCGATTCCTGGACTTGTGCAAAACACTTCATTTCATGTTGCTCCAGTATACTCAACCGAAAATGAGTTTAACCCTGCGATAGACTGGCGTCCTGTCCAGTGGGAGAGGAGTATTGTACTCTCATTCGCTTAACGCCAAGGAAACCGAGCACGAGACAGTCTTTATTTAGACTTTACATATCGGATCTAGCTGTCGAAACGGCCGGAGCTCAGCTGTCGGGGTCCTGAATTTCTTCATATTACCCACTCTACTACCCCAAGTATCGAGTACTCTGTTGGATTATGGTCCACCTGGTTTTTTTACAACACCCTATCTGATATATATATATATATATATATATATATATATATATATATATATATATATATATATTTATATATAGTTTATTTGATTATATAATAACAAGCACTTTCCTTTCCTATACCTTTTCTACGGAAATACTTAAAACTCTCTCTCTCTCACACACACACACACACACATACACACACCCACACATATATATATATTGAAGCGAATAACTATGTGTATATTTTGGGACTTTGCGGTCGTGCCCTTGGCAGTGGAGACTTCTGGTGTCCTTGGCCCTAGGACTACCTCCCTACTCACCACCATAGGCGCTGAGCTGGCCAGCCGCATGCGTGAGCCTCGCGAGTTGGAATGGCTCTTCCAGCGCATTTTCCTTAGCATCCTCCCGGGAAACGCCTTCTCCATTCTGTTCGCCGGGACTGTGGGGAGGCCAGTGCGTGGGACCCCATTTGCTCACCATACGGAGAGATGGAGAGGGTGAGATAGGGTGGAGGCGATGACAGTAGGAGTTCGGCTCTTCAAGAACCATATCTCTGTTGTGTTCATTATCTATAATATTTAAATATCTCTCTATTTACTGTGATCAACTAAACTACTTATTTTTGCTTATCACCCTCGAATACAACACACGTTTTTGGTTTCACTAATGTATGTGTAGTGTTTAGAGCAGTGGCTCTCAACGGTGGGCCAAGGGCCCACTCAGTGGGCCCGGGACAATTTTGAGTGGGCCCGGAGAAATTTCAGTGGGCCTGGACATTTTTTCAGACTTTCTTGGAACTTAAGATCACACAAAATTTAAATGCAGTCGGGATCATATGGGGTAAGTGTTCCAGAATGCTCTTTGAGCACTGACCCTGGCAATTTCTAGGGAGTAAAGTGGACCGGGAGAACAAAAAGATTGAGAAGCACTCGTATATATATCATGTGGGGAATAGTTTTTGAGCACTAGTTTACGCTTGTAAAATAAGTGGGCCCGGACAATTTTTGGGAGCTAAAAGTGGGTCCGGGGGTCAAAAAGGTTGAGAAACACTGGTTTAGAGTACTTTTGGTTCTTTGTTCTTGTGGCAAATACGCAAGTGATTCTTCTTCTGATAACGTTTGTGTTGCTGCCTATTAATATAATTGCAAATGTATGTTTGTGACTGCTTGTGTGTGTGTAAGAGACAGAAAGTGTGTATGTGTGACTTTGTATGTGTGAGATAGACAATGTATTACTATAGTGTGTATATGTGACTTAGTATACTACTATAGTGTGTAT
>OZ024747.1:85299016-85301516 GCA_964016885.1 Eledone cirrhosa
ATATATATATATTATATATATTATATATATAAGTCACTTATATATTATGAAATACTGTTGGCTTCTTGCTCACAATAATTTCTATATTTTCATTTATATTATATATATATATATATATATATATATATATATATATATATATATATATATATATATATATATATATATATATATATATATATATATATATATATATATATAATAGAATGTTGTAGTTTGCTTGAAGCATTGAATATAATATATAATGTAGAATGTGATATATGAGAGTAGACGAAACGATGCAAAATGGACGATAAGATGAATGTTTGTTTTCTGGTAATCTTGGGGAAGGGGGGGGGGGCTTCTTTCGTCCTAATATTTCGGGACTTTCTCTTCGTCAGAGTAAAAGGAACTCCTAGAGAAAACATGTTCCGGTCTCTTCTCTTTGAAATTAAAATTAAATTTTAAATTTATAAACAGCTTTCAAGCGTTGTTTGATGTTTGCTTTAGTATTCACGAGGATGTCAATTGCCGTATGTAATATCTCATGAAATACCTATCTAAAAAGCAACACAGAGACAACAACCAATGCACGCTGACTAGGTAGGTGTAAAAGCCAAACTAGGTAGGTGTAAAAGCCAAACTAGGTAGGTGTAAAAGCCAAACTAGGTAGGTGTAAAAGCCAAACTAGGTAGGTGTAAAAGCCAAACTAGGTAGGTGTAAAAGCCAAATTTGCTATCTTCAATTCGTTATTCGTGCCATGCCAACTCTTGGCTATGATCAAAATGAAAACCTGCGCAGTGCATGTGAATGGAGTTCCACTGAAGCATGTGGAGAAGTTCAAGCAACTAGGGGCCATGTTAACGAGTGATGAAAGACAGGAAGCTGAATTAAGTGTAAGAATTGCAGGAGCTGGTGAATAATTTAACTTCCGTATTTCCTGGTGCCGAAGACGCTTCGTCCTCGAGGACGCACCCTAATTTTGACAACCAAAAATTTGTAAAAAAATAATAAATAACCTTCGGCCTCCAGGACGCATGGCAGATTTTTTAGACTTATTTTAGGAAAAAAATAGCGTCTACGGTAGTTAACTGTGGTTCCTTTCCGTTCCTCTTCGGTAAACAGTTCTGTGTGCTGCCTTATTTCACAAACAGACACAGACACACACACATATGCATGCACACGAACCCACACATGCACGCACACACACACACACACACACACACACACACACACAGACACACACACACACACACACACACACACACACACACGTTCTCGTCAGCAGACACATACATTATACACACACATACGTCTGTATTGAAGTATTAGGTTTACAGTGGAATATTTCCAAGTCCCCTGACTCTGTAATCCAGCCACAACTGCTAGACATCATACCACTTGTATCAAGGGGGTCGTTTACCTTGGAAGTTGAGGAAAATACATTTTATTATATGGAGAGATACGTTTACAACATTATTGGGTCGTCTACTATGAAATTTGTAGTGAGGCATATGGTCAGCTTTGTTTTTTTCTACGAATTTCATACTTGACGACCCAATGTATGTATGAACGAATCTATGTATGTATGTATATGTACATATGTATCTATGTATGTATACATACACACACACACACACACACACACACACACACACACACACACACACACACACACACACACACACACATATATATATACATGTGTGTATAGACGTGCGAGTGTGTGCATGTGTGGCTATGGCGCGCGTGTGCAAATACACACACGTGTATATTTGCGTGTTGGTGGTGGCTATTTCTGTGCGTGTGCGTGTGTATATGTGGGTGTTTTGTGCGGATGTATGCATATACATGTGTATGTGTGTGTCAGTTTATACGTGTAGCTACGTGTGTGTCTGCTTGTATACGAATGCTACGTGTGTGTGGTGAGTATTCTTAGGGATAGTTTTTCAAAAAGAACTTTACTGAAGTATCACCGGCGGTGACCCACTTTCTCAAACCAGCAAAATGGTTTCGCACGAATTAATTGAGTGTACCATTTTAAAATGCTGGATCGTGCAACAGAAAAATAAATATTTCTGTTGGTATGATGTGTGATAAAACAAACAGCACAGACAGTGACGAATGCAAACACAGAAAAGAAAAGAAATGTTTCTACTTTTTGGCACAAGACCAGAAATACCCAGTGCATTACTGGTACTTTATTTTATCGACCCCGTAAGGATGAAGGGCAAAATTAATCTCGGCGGGATTTGAACTCAGACCGTAAAGGGCCGTAACTCTACGCTGCAGAGGATGGCGTCGTCCGACCCTCTACCGATACTGCCAGAAAATAATTGTTTCTACTTTTGGCACAAGGCCAGCAATTATCTCAGTGCATTACTGGTACTTTATTTTATCGACCACATAAGGACGAAGGGCAAAGTTAACCTCGGCGGGATTTGATCTCAGAATGGCAAGGGCCGTAACTCTATGCGTCAAAGCATGGTGTCCGACCCTCTACCAATACTGCCAATCCACT
>OZ024747.1:85306516-85341516 GCA_964016885.1 Eledone cirrhosa
TTTGAATCCTAAATATCAAGTTTGATTATTTGATTAGAGTATTCGAAGGCTAAAGGAAGAGGGTGGGGAGTTCAAGTCGGGGGGAGGGGGGTCGGTAATGTGAAGATGGTGCGTTGTTTGGCCCTAAGTCTGCGTCGGGGGTCCCATGGCACTCAATCAGGCCGCAGACGGTTAGGTTGCAAGAGGAATGTCCGGTTGGTCACAGTGAATCGTATCGGGGTTGAGCCGGTGGTAAAAATCCTACGGAAGAAGACTGGTGGATCGGTGGTGATGTTAATTCAAAGGGGGGGGGGGGGGTAATCCAGATGGCGACGAGGATAGCCGTGTAAGCGTGGTGAAATATTTGGCAAAGTAAACAAACAACAACACAGGAGTAAAAGTTTAGCCTGATAGTTTAGAACTCTCTAAGAAATGGAATAATATTATTTTCACTAAACAATATAATGAAAGAGTTAAGTAATCATATTGATGGCCTCCCCACAGCTGGGGCGGATATAATGGAGAAGGCGTTTTCCTGGAGGATGGTAAGGGAGATGCGCTGGAAGAGCCATTCCAACTCGCGAGGAATAAGATGAGTAAATCGAACTTCAGCTACAGTACAGCATGCACAATTCGATTTGTTTTGAGGCAATCACAAGGCACTCAATGGATCGAAAGTTAAAAGCAAACACCAAGTCCAGAGTTACACACCGTTGTTATAAAATGTGACACCAAGAGAACCAGCCGAATGCACAAACTACACATACAACAAAATAACGATATTTATAAAAAAGCTTTCTATAAACATATACAAATGCACTTAGCGCAGAGATGTTAGTGTAGTGTTTGCATCAACAGATCTGTCGTGTGTCAATGTCCTCTGATTTATAGAAGTAGCTGTAGCTATTGTTTATGCAGCTATAACATCTATGATGCGTGGGTGAGAGCACACTGTTTTCTTTGCACTCAGCTTAGGTGCACCTGTCAGCTACCTATGGCATTGATATATATATATATATATATATGTATATATATATATATATATATATATATATATATATATATATATATAAGATCAAAAGATGGTTAAAGGAGTTCCATATATTTTATTATGCGCATTTCAAAAACAAATATTTGAAATGCGCATAATAAAATATATGGAACTCCTTTAACCATCTTTTGATCTTATATTATGCATACTCCAGTCCCACAAACTGTAGAGTGCTTCTTATCCGATATCTGCATTGCTTTATTGTACTACAATAAAACTCACCTTCTACATTATATATATATATATATATATATATATACATACATACATACATACATACATACATACATACATACATACATACATACATACATACATATATACATATATATATATATATATATATATATATATATATATATATATGTATATATATATATATATATATATATATATATATATATATATATATATATATATATACATACATACATACATACATACATATATATATATATATAGAGAGAGAGAGAGAAATATATTTTTATACACACACACACAGATATATATTCTTTGTGAGAATATTTTTAAAGTCAATACATATATATATATATATATATATATATATATATATATATATATATATATATGTGGGTAGTAGAGTGGGTAATAGGAGAAGAGTCAGTACCCTGACGGCTGAGCGCCGACCGTTTCAACAGCTAGATCTAGCTGTCGAAACAGCTGGAGCTCAGCCGTCGGTGTCCGGACTCTTTCCATATATATATATATATATATACATATATATATATATATATATACATATATATATATATAATTATATATATATATATATATATATATATATATATATATATATATATATATATATATTAATATATTGGAAAATGTGTGAGATCCTTGGTACAGTGAGGTATATTTGAAAAAAAGGAAAAGAATGACTTCACTTGTAGTTCTAAATAATTTGATTTAATTTTATGTTCGGCCCTTGGGGCCAATAGCAAAGAAATTATTATTATTATCAAAAATAATAATATATGGAGGTTGTTTGGTCGGTTGTGTGCATCTGTGCGTATTTGTTTCTTTGTTTGTGTGTGTTTGTGTGTTTGTGTGTGTGTGTTTGTTTGTATGTGTGTGTGTGTGTTTATTTGTTTGTGTGTGTGTGTGTACACACTGTTTATGCATGTGAGGGAGTGTAACTGAATAAATATGCAAATACACAGCATAAAGTGCAACTGACAGAACGGTAAGAGTTGGTTGGCATTTTAATAGTGAAGAAATGAGACGGTTGCACATAGTTTTGTGCAACAATGAAAACTACTCGACTTTGATGTTGGATGTAAAAGAGGTGAGCAGTAATGTGCAACAGGCATGCTGCACATGTGAATAGTTTAACAGATGTCGACTGTGCAGTTAGTGGCAGCCTTGGTGTCATGGAAGAGGAACTGCACACATTAACACACTACAGAAACACACACACACAAACACACACACAAACACACACACATCTATATATATATTCAGACATGCATGTGAAACCTTATCCCATGTATACATAAGAAAGAGAGTTTTATATATATATATATGTATACACACACACACACACACACACACACACACACACACACACACATATATATAGGTGTGTGTGTGTATGTGTGTTTTTTGAGATAAGCGTAAAGCGGAACGTAAGATATATAACTGATTAACAGGATGATTAACAATACTATATATAACAGCTCACGTGACTATCACACCTATATACATACATAAACACACGCGTACAAGGTGACTAAAAAAGAAAACTGCCCTCATTTATATTTTTGTCTACAGTATTCCTTTTTTGTTGAAACCATTAAAAATAAAAATTCACTGTCTTCTGATATTTCTGTCCAGAGTTACAGCACATATTCCAAGTGATACCCATTTGAATTCATGCATTTTTCTGAGGCCTATGGTGAAGTTTAGCATAACGTCTTTACAAATAGACCATGCCAATAACAATGGACCCTTGGACCATGTCAATACTTTCCTGTGTACGTTTCATGGTTCGTCAAGAGTGGGTAGGGTGATCCTCAAACATTGTATTGAGGTTCTCCACTGTCCCATAAGTCTCAAACGTCTTCAACCAGTTTTTGTATATTGGCCTCGAAAGGAGATTTGTCCTTTCCCCCAAAAATGTATAAAATTGCTCCCGAACCTGCTTGTAGTGTTTCCCACAGAAAAATCCGGTGCTGGAGCTTTCATTGGAGTCTTATCTTCTCAGTACAGCTGCCATGTACTGAAATTTAAGGTTGAACGGTTAGAAAATAAATATACAATGACACAAAACGTGCGCTGAGCCAGTTTTATTTTAGTCCCTCTGTATATAGATATGTACACAATTGTTGTGAGGATGGTTAAGAAGTTCGTTTCGCAATCACTAGGATCCGGGTTCGATCCCACTGTATGGTATCTTGGACAAGTATCATTTACCATAGCCTCAGGTTGACCCATGAAACTATCTGGAAACCCGTCGGGCGTACTCTACCTGTAATTCAAAGGGCTACCTTTGTCACACACTAACACGCTGAATCTCCCTGAGAATTACGTTAAAGAGACACGTGTGTGTGCTATTCTCCGTCATTTACACATTTTATGAGCAGGCTGTTTCGTTGAACATTCACCGTCGAAAACGACGGAGTTTCATTTTACACATATTTTCACACACATACACTCACATTCATACATACACACACATACACACACACTCATACACACAGAAAAGTATATACATTGATAGATGAACATACACACACACACTCATACACTTAGCTAGTCTGATATACACACTGACACATGTAGACAGAGATTCACACTTACACGCATATTCAGACACATACACACACACACGCACACACTCATACACACATACACACATACACACATACATACACACACACTATAAACACATACAATCACTGACTGAGAGACATATATAAATATCCATACACATCTTGAGAAACATACATACCATAGACGTCCACACACATACTCACATACACACACATACTTATACATGCACATACATATATAGACATACAGATATAGAGATATAATAGACATATATATACATAGATAAATACACAAAGATCGATATAGACAAAGGTAGACATACACATACTTAGTCATATACAGGTTGAGATAGACATCCACATACATAGACAGACACATAAATACACACACACACACACACACACACACACACACACACACACAATATGTATACATAAACATACATACAAACACACACAGACACACATGGATAGAAACACACACACACACACTGAGATATATAAACGTAGACACATATAAACATACACACACACACACGTAGACACACAGAGTCACATTTTTAGAAAAGACATACATAGACAGATATGTATACTCAGACAAGCATTTATACATAGACATACACAAGTAAACACATACACACACGAACACATACATACGTACGTACATACAAACATACGTACATACATACATACATACATACATACATACATACATACATACATACATACATACATACATACATACATACAACAATAAAATACTTAATGCACAATAGACAAACACCTAGATTTGATAACAGATTCGAACTCTGTAGAAAAAACATGGAAGATGTCACCCACATCATAAGTTATTGTCCAAAGATGTCACCCACATCATAAGCTACTGTCCAAAGATGTCACCTACATCATAAGCTGCTGTCCAAAGATGTCACCCACATCATAAGCCACTGTCCAAAGATGTCATCACTATCTACCTATGAAGTATGATGTAGTGGTAAAAACACTATACAATGCAATCCGCAAAAATGATAGCCCTGACAATAAGCATAAAAAGATACAGCAATGTGGAGGACATATCCATACATAATATGTAAGAATACTGGTGGAATGTTCCAGTGAAAACCCCATCAAACTGCAAACATAACAGACCAGACATTGTGATGTGGGACAGAGAAAAGAAGGCATTCACAGTAGTGGAAATCAGCTGCCCAGCTGATGTCTATATAATACTAAAGATTAGGGAAAAGGAGAACATTTATGCTGAACTAATGTGGAATCAGCAGATAATCCTCATGAACTATACCTTTAGATTTATACCTATGATAATTGGAGCTTTGGGATATGTTATTAACAACCTCAGAACAAATCTTCAGAAGCTGGGCTTCACAGAACCAGAAAGGACACGGCTAGTTAGGAAGTTGCAAGTACAGTCCATTAATGGAACTGTAAATATACGTTAAATATTTAAGAAATTCAGAACGTAATAACTGCATATACACATATATAGATACAGAAACAAGCACGTGTACACATATGACTGAAAACATTCACAGAGACATACATAGGTATTTACCTAGTTCATGTCTAAATTCTAATGTAAGAATCTTGTTTCTATGTCTCTCTATTGGTGAACAGTTATGAAATAATTGTTTCTACTTTTGACACAAGGCCAGCAATTACTCCAGTGCATTACTGGTACTTTATTTTATCGACCCCGTAAGGATGAAAGGCAAAGTTAACCTCGGCGGGATTTGAACTCAGAACATACATACATACATACATACATACATACATACATACATACATACATACATACATACATACATACATACTTACTTACATACATACATACATATATACATACATACTTACATACATACTTACATACATATATACATACATACTTACATACATACATACATACATACATACATACATACATACATACATACATACATACATACATACATGCTTACATACATACATAATCCAAGAACAGGAGATTAGCACGAAATACCTGATTCACAAAAGAGATAGGTATGCAGGCAAAACACCTAGATGTGATAACAAGTGCAGACTCTGCAGAACTAACATCGAGGATATCACCCATGTCATCAGCAGCTGTCCAAAGATGTCATCGCGGTACTATCTACCTATGAGGCATGATGTAGTGGTCAAAACACTGTACAATGCAGTTCGTAAAAAAGATAGCCCCGATAATAAACACATTAAAAGCTACAACAATGTGGAAGACATCCATGTACATAATATGACAGAGTACTGGTGGAATGTTCCAGTAAAAACCCCAATAAAATGTAGGCATAACAGACCAGATATTATGATATGGGACAGGGAGAAGAAAACATGCACAGTAGTGGAAATTAGCTGCCCAGCAGATGCCAATATAATATCAAAGATTAGTGAAAAGGAGAATATTTATGCAGAACTGATGAGAAATCTGCAGATACTCCACCCTGATTACACCTTCAGATTTATGCCTGTGATTATTGGGGCACTGGGATATGTTAGTAACTGTACAATCCATTAATGGAACAGTAAAAATATGTAAAACATTCCAAAAATGTTGCATCTAATAACTGCATATACACATGTACAGATACAAAGCATATACACATACACACATACAACTCAAAACATCCACATCCACACATACAATAACATCCATATCTACACATGCATGCATACATACATATCTACCTAGATGATGTTGTGTAAATTCCAATGAGTGAGTCTTGTGTCTATGTTAGAAACCGACTCTCTCTCTATTGGTAAAAATTTGTGAAATTATAAAACCAGAAGAACATACATACATACATACATACATACATACATACATACATACATACATACATACATACATACATACATACATACATACATACATATATACCAACCCGCTTGGACCAATGTATAACTGAACTTGGATTTGCGGACAAAGAGCGCAGCTCCCTAATTCATAGTCTACAAATGGCTGCGATAGCTGGCACCTTCAAAATTTGCAAAACATTCTTGCGATTCAAGGGATGACAATTTCTTTTCTTTTAAATCCTTGCCACCAGGAAGGTGGCCGGTCAAAAAATATACTCGAAATTAAGAGAAAGAGATAACATACATACATACATACATAAATACATACATACATACATACATACATACATACATATATATACATACATACATATATACATACATATATACATACATTCATACATATATACATATATACATACATAAATACATACATACATACATACATACATACATACATACATACATACATACATACATATATACATACATAAATACATACATACATACATACATACATACATATATACATACATACATACATACAAACGTACATACATATATATACATACATACATATATACATACATATATACATTCATACATATATACATACATACATAGACATTGATACATACATACATGTATACATACATACATGTATACATACATACATAGACGTAGATATAGAGGGTGAATGTGAGCCAATGATGGTGGGTTGAGAGGGGGGAGATACAATAATCCAATATGGTGGTGTCTCACAGACTGGGATTGTCTGACGGAATGGGTCGATGCCAAATAAATAAACCTGAATTTATAAATAGTAAGTAGGACACACAGACACACACAGACACACACAGACACACACAGACACACACAGACACACACAAAGACATAATCAGACATAAGTATAGGTACACATATGTAAGCTCACAGACAGAAACACATACAAAGACAAAGTAAATCCACATACATATACATACACGTACATACAAATAAACACAAACACACGCACATGCAGACGCACACAAATACACACTCACACACATAGACAGATACACATACATATATTTGCCTTTCATCCTTACGGGATCGATAAAGTACCAGTAATACACTGGGTGATTGCTGGCCTTGTGCCAAAAGTAGAAACAATTATTATTAAGTGGATTGGCAGTGTTGGTAGAAGGACGGACGCCATGCTTTGACGCATAGAGTTACGGCCCGTGCCATTCTGAGTTCAAATCCCGCCGAGGTTAACTTTGCCTTTCATCCTTACGGGGTCGATAAAATAAAGTACCAGTAATGTACTGAGGTAATTGCTGGCCTTGTGCCAAAGGTATTGTGCCAATTATTAAGTTGTTGCTTTGAACATAGTTTAGTAATGGTTTTTACATAAAATTGTCATAGAAGTATGTTTTATTATCATAGAAGCATCTTTAATGAAATCTTTGCAAAGATGATTTTCCGTGATGCTTATTATCTTAGTTAAAATACTTTCATTATTGTATATCACGCCGAGGCTAACTTTGCCTTTCATCCTTACGGGGTCGATAAAATGAAGTACCAGTTATGCACTGGGATAATTGTTGGCCTTTTGACAAAAGTAGAAACAATTATTAAGTGGATGTTTTGAATAATACTTATCAAAAGTTCTTATATAAAATTACATTGAAATGTGTTGTTTCATTTTATAAATATAAACACTGTAAAATAATGTTTTCTATCATAGAACTACGTGCGGTTTCAAAAGGGTTAATATGTTGTTACTACAAGGATGTATTGTAGTTTATGTGTCATGTTTACTGTTATGCTGTTGGTATAACTACAATGATTAATCAGTAGAAACAAACTACAGAGGATATTAAAGGAATTAAATACATCATTTATAGGTCGGATACTATATAGATTAGGTGATTAACTTATGAAAACATATGAGAACGTAGCAACCAATCAGAAACTAACACTAACACACAAACATTGGTATATTGGTGTGTTGGTAACATTGTTGTATTGGTAATATTATTGTAAAGGCGGTGGACTGGCAGTATCGGTAGAGGATCTGACGCCATGTTTTACAGCAAAGAGTTACGGCCCTTGATGGTCTGAGTTAAAATCCCGCCGAGGTTAACTTTGCCTTTCATCCTTACGGGGTAGATAAAATAAAGTACCAGTAATACACTGGGATAATTGCTGGCCTTGTGCCAAAAGTAGAAACAATATTATTGTATTGGTAACATTACTGTATTGGTAACATTACTATATTGGTAACATTGGTGTATTGGTAACATTGGTGTATTGGTAACATTGGTGTATTGGTAACATTGGTGTATTGGTAACATTGGTGTATTAGTAAAATTGGAGTATTGGCAACATCAGAATCCTCCAACAATTTCCCTCTATATTCATCAATTCTACACCAATAAATAAACAGTCCGTTGCAGTCTACACCGAAATGTTAACAGTCAGTAGCAGTTTACATGAACATATAAACAGCTGCATTCTACACCAATATTTCAACAATCTGCTGTAGTCTGCAGCCATCTCCATTTCCCGGTATCCTCAGCAACTTTCAGTTATCTTTAGAAATGTTGTGTAAACTAGAATACAGTCTTGCATGTAGCAACACTGCACTGACACGTCAAGTTGAAATATTTAGACAGAGTTATTGATATTGTAACAATAGAAATATATCGATTATATGTCACGAGGTAAAATGACAATTTTAGTTGGTAGGCGTTGGGGAAACAATGATGTCACTGTCTAGTGATTCCATTCTGACTATTCACAATGTCCTGATATCCTAGGTAAAGCTATAACAGAAGCAAAATATATTTGACGATCATACTAACCTATTTCGTGATCCCAGCTTTCAGGGCAATGTTTTAATATAGAATTTTGTCAGGGAAGGATTGGCCGTACTCATGACATTTTTCAGAGCTTCTGAGACTGGTTAGGGAAAGGGAGAATGAAGGAAGATACACTTAAACTATGCCTTTCTCGAGCTATAACAGAAGCAATATATCTTTGTCAACCATATTAACCTATTTCGTGATCCCAGCTTTCAGGGCAATGTTTTAATATAGAATTTTGTCAGGGAAGGATTGGCCGTACTCATGACATTTTTCAGAGCTTCTGAGACTGGTTAGGGAAAGGGAGAATGAAGGAAGATACACTTAAACTAGAGTAGAAACCTATCCAAACTTCTTGCAACAGAGTGGACTCCACTAACGGCATCCATTGTTTGGATCTTTAATCTAAATCAGCAGGTCCCTCCAGGTAGCCAACCCCACTTACTTGACTTCGACTCTGCCATTCGCATTTGTTCGCCGTTCGTGCTTTTCCATGTTCCTTTCTTTCTCTTTTTCACATATTTCACACTTGTTGATGAACATATCACTGCCCCAGGGATCACCTTGGTTGAATACTTTGTGTTCTTTGCTCTCTTTCACTCTCTCTCCCTCTTTTTTCCATCCTCCCCGTCCTTGCTACTAATGCTGCTAGTAGAGCCCACCCCTCTCTCTCTAAATAATCTGACATTCCTTTTGAAATTATAGACACCCCTACATAGCACCCATGAAAACCTACCACCCCATTGAGAGTTCACAGCGCCTACGCTGAGGACCACAGATCTTGATTAACTTTTACGCCGAGGACAACTATCCACATAAGTAAATCTTATACCTGATTCGTCGAAAGAGGATATTTGAAAATATCTAACTACATAGAATCTATACAATTTCAAAATAGATAAAACATTAAAATTAAATATAAAAAAATAATGATCAATTTATTGATATTAAGTATGGAGATCAATATATTGTATATGAATAAATTGGAGTTATCTTCACCTGACATCTCATCAAATGAAGATTCATATGTTCAATGATCGATTTCATAGTTTTGTAAATCTAGAAAACCTACTTTAAATTGATCCAAAATATTGAAATACCTTGTAACATACTCCACTATCAATTCTGGTATGGTAGGCTTGTCAACCACTGATAGAATCGTAGGAGTGTCATTGTGACATGGTGTGCTCCAGACATGATGTGCTCCAGTCGTCGCCACCTGTCGCAGTTACGTGTCTCAGTAATTCTGCTGTCACTTCCTCAACCGATCGAACATATATCACGCAGTATTTTTCTTTATTTTTCTATCTTTCTTTTTTTACAGTTATTTTTAGACAGTAGAGTAGTAGTTCTTAGCTTAGGGTCCGCAGACCTTCGGGGTTCCCAAAAGTAGTACAAGAGGCCCATGAGCTAAGTTCAAAATTTCAAATAGTTTGTTAAAAAAATGTTTTCTGATTTAGACACAGACAAGCAATTTGGTGGAAGGGGAAAATCAATTAAATCGAACCTAGTGTGTGACTGGTACTTTATTTTATCGACCCCGTAAGGATGAAAGACAAATCTAACCTCGGCGGGATTTGAACTCAAAACGTAAAGGGCCGTAACTCTATGTCATAAAGCATCTTGTCCTACGTTCTACCGATACTGCTAATCCACCACTCAAAATAATACACTTGCACACATTATTGAGTAAACATTTCTCTCTCTCACTTGTTATTCTCACTGTATAACAATTGCAAGTACTTTGTTAGAAACAATAATATACACACTATACACATAATAATATACACATTAATATTATACACACTAATGGGCATCTATTCTTCTCTCAGTAGAAACCTTTCTCTCATTTGATTGTTATCTCAACATATAACAATTTAGGAGGCGATTTAGTGTTGAAAATTATATGAAAGTGTTCATTGGTAGTGAAAAGGCTAGGAAAGTGATGTAGGGTGTAATTTGTAAGAGATTTATGCGCTATTTCTAGCAGGTCCAGTGACCATGAAGATACTTCCTATAACTATTATTGATGTGAAGATATTTAGTAAATAAATGCAGTCGAGTTATTTAGGCCAAACCCGCAGGTTACCTTCTTCTCTAACCACACCCTACCACGTGCTAGTTTCTAATTAGTGTTTCCTTCGCAGATAGTGGTGTTTTGATGGCGGCGGTGGCGGTGGCGGTGGTAGTGATGGTGGTGGTGGTGGTATGGTGGTTGTAATGGAGGATGATACGGGATGTAGTGTTTATGAAATCGAGTGGATACTTGATAGTTTAAAGTATTTGCACAAACAGAGTGGAGACGTTTGGATAAAGTCAGGTAGTGAACACTTTGAAACTCGCCGAAGAGAACACCTAACTCTGAAAACGAAGGTAAGGAAAAGGGTCTGTTCTGAGGGTTCTGAACTGCCTGCTGTTGAGCATCATCTGGTTTGCCAGCACTGTGGTCGAGTCTGCATGAGCAAAGCTGGTTTGATTAGACACGAACAAAGTCATATCAGTTGACCTCATGTAGATTATGATCTGAAAAGGTGTAAGGAATGTGGCAAGGAATGTGCAAGCATGGGAGGTCTTAAAAGACACACGAGAACACACAGCCAGAACCAAGCAATGGAAAGTCCCAGAAGAGCCTACAGTTGCCATGTATGTTCCAGAGGGTGCAAGTCTTTGGCTGGTTTAAAGAGCCACATTCGCGCCGCACATTTTTGAGCATTTTATCGGGCGATGGCAACGAGTTGGCAGCCATCATGTATGTATGTATGTATGTATGTGAGGAGGGTGGCTTTGGACATCCTGCAGGACTAAAAACAAAACCTGTCAAAAGGCAAAGGGGCTCTTAAGAGTCAATAGCCATCCAAAATCACCGGGAGAGATGACCCCTTAGCCTTTGTCAAGGCAGAATTCTAGGAGAAGGAAAACTCTGATATAACACCTGCAACCCTGATGGTATCCAATGATGTTGAATTGTTCTTCTTTTTGGTAAATATCATCTTGGTCAAGAGAGTGGGACTGGCTTCGTGCCGTGCCTTTGCTCACTATAAAAGCTTCACAGCACAGGCATTGCTTTATATCTGGAGATCTCTCTGCACTTGTCGTCACATGGTACCATGGGCCCAGTGCTATGTGTCAATAATTGTCACAGGTGTAGTGTTTGTACCAGAGTTTTCAAGTCGCTGGCTGGACTAAAAAGTCACACTCGTTCAGCGCATTGGTAGGGTTCTCCTACATGGATATAAAGTAGTGGCCGTACTCGAAAACGAGTTGGCAGCCACCATGTATGTATGTATGTATGTATGTATGTATGTATGTATGTATGTATGTATGTATGTATGTATGGTTAGGGTATTCCACTTATAATCGTAAGGTTATGAGTTCAATTCCTAGCAACATATTGTGTCCTTGAGCAAGGCACTTTATTTCCCGCTGCTCCAGTCCGCTCAGCTGGCAAAAATGACTTGTACCTGAAATTCGAATGGCCAACCTTGTCACATTCTGTGTCACGCTGAATCTCCCCGAGAACCTCGTTAAGGGTACACGTATCTGTAGAGTGCTCAGCCACTTGCATGTTAATTTCATGAGAAGTCTGTTCCGTTGATCGGATCAACTGGAACACTCATCGTCGTAACCGACGGATTACCAGAAGAATGTATGTATGTATGTATGCGTGCGTATGCATGTATGTATGCGTGCGTGTGCATGTATGTACGTATGTGTGTATGTATGTATGTATGTATGTGTGTGCATGTGTGTGTATGTATGTGTGTGTGTATGTATGTATGTGTGAATGTATGCATGTATGTATGTATGTATGTATGTATATATATATGTATGTATATATGTATGTATGGATATATGTATGTTGGTGCTACTGGTGCTACTGGTAACATGTATGCCAGTACAACCTGTCCCATGGTCGGGTCGTTGGCGACTAAACTGGCAACCCCACCAAGGTTTCTTGGTGAGGAGGGGGACTTTGGACATCCTGCAGGACTAAAAACAAAACCTGTCAAAGGGCAAAGGAGCTCTTAAGAGTCAATGGCCATCCAAAATCATCGGGAGAGTTGACCCCTTAGCCTTTGTCAAGGCAGAATTCTAGGAGAAAGAAAACTCTGATATAACACCTGCAACCCTGATGGTATCCAATGATGTTGACTTGTTCTCCTTTTTGGTAAATATCATCTTGGTTAAGAGAGTGGGACTGGCTTTGTGCAGTGCTTTTGCTCACTATAAAAACTTCACGGCACAGGCATTGCTTTATATCTGGAGATCTCTCTGCACTTGTCGTCACATGGTATCATGGGCCCAGCACTATGTGTCAATAATTGTCACAAGTGTAGTGTTTGTACCAGAGTTTTCAAGTCGCTGGCTGGACTAAAGTCACATTCGTTCAGCGCATCGGTAGGGGTTCTCCTACATGGATATAAAGTAGTGGCCATACTCGAAAACGAGTTGGCAGCCACCATGTATGTATGTTCTTCTGGTTTTATAATTTCACAATTTTTTTGCCAATAGAGAGAGTCGGTTTCTAACATAGACACAAGACTCTTTCATTGGAATTTACACAACATCATCTAGGTAGATATGTATGTATGCATGCATGTGTAGATATGGATGTTATTGTATGTGTGGATGTGGATGTTTTGAGTTGTATGTGTGCATGTGTATATGCTTTGCATCTGTACATGTGTATATGCAGTTATTAGATGTAACATTTTTGGAAAGTTTTATATATTTTTACTGTTCCATTAATGGATTGTACTTGTAATTTCCTAACTAGTTTTGTTCCTTCTGTCCCTGTGAAGCCTAGCTTCTCAATATTTGTATTGAAGCAGTTACTAACATATCCCAGTGCCCCAATAATCACAGGAATAAATCTGGAGGTGTAATCAGGGTGGAGTATCTGCAGATTTCTCATTAGTGTATGTATATATGTATGTATGCATGTGTATATGTATGTATGTATATATGTATGTATGTATATAAGTATGTATGTATGTATATATGTATGTATGTACGTATATATCTATGTATGTATGTATCTCTATGTATGTATGTATATATGTATGTATGTATGTATATATGTATGTATGTATATATGTATGTATGTATATATGTATGTATATATGTATGTATGTATATATGTATGTATGTATATAAGTATGTATGTATGTATATATGTATGTATGTATATAAGTATGTATGTATGTATATATGTATGTATGTACTTATATATGTATGTATGTATGTATGTATCTCTATGTATGTATGTATATTATCTCTTTCTCTTAATTTCGAGTATATTTTTTGACCGGCCACCTTCCTGGTGGCAAGGTTGTAAAAGAAAAGAAATTGTCATCCCTTGAATCGGAAGAATGTTTTGCAAATTTTGAAGGTGCCAGCTATCGCAGCCATTTGTAGACTATGAATTAGGGAGCTGCGCTCTTTGTCCACAAAATCCAAGTTCAGTCATACTTTTGTCCAAGCGGATTGGTATATAACCCGTAGCTCCAATAATGATGGGTATGAAGCTAAAGGTGTATCTTGGATACTGGATTTGTAAACTCCTCATCAATGGTCCGTAGATGTCCTCCTTCTCCTGTATTTTTCTGACAACATTTACATCAAGTGGGCAGCTGATCTCGACAACAGAACACGTTTTCAATGTGTCGTCCCAAACAACAATATCAGGCTGGTTGTGCTTTAATTTGGTGGCAGTTTTTATTTTCAGGTTCCACCAGTATTCCTTAGTGCCATCTGTCTCAATATATTCTTCCTCGTTTGTTGTTAATTTTGTTTTCCGAAGTGCGTTCCAGATGGTTCTAGCTATCCCATCGTGTCTCATGGGGAGGTAGTAGCGAGACGACATTCTTTCGCAGCTGGCAACAATGTGGCTTACATCCTCGATCTTTGTTTAACATAGCCTATATTTATTGTCAGCTGATGGCCCTCCCCTTTTGTGCAGCAGATATTTGGTAAGGAGTTCTTGTTCCTGTATTGCATAGAGATATCCCTCAATGTGTGATGTCATAAACTTGTCGAAACTCCATGCCAGGCTTTTTGAGTGGTTTATCCCATCTATGGTCTGTGTTTTTATATATGTATGTTTGTATGTATGTATGTATATATGTATGTCTATGTATGTATGTATATATGTATGTATATATGTATGTGAGAGAGATGACCCCTTAGCCTTTGTCAAGGCAGAATTCTAGGAGAAGGAAAACTCTGATATAACACCTGCAACCCTGATGGTATCCAATGATGTTGACTTGTTCTTCTTTTTGGTAAATATCATCTTGGTTAAGAGAGTGGGACTGGCTTTGTGCAGTACTTTTGCTCACTATAAAAGCTTCATGGCACAGGCATTGCTTTGTATCTGGAGATCTCTCTGCACTTGTCATCACATGGTACCAAGGGCCCAGCACTATGTGTCAATAATTGTCACAAGTGTAGTGTTTGTGCCAGAGTTTTCAAGTCGCTGGCTGGACTAAAAAGTCACACTCGTTCAGCGCATCGGTAGGGGTTCTCCTACATGGATATAAAGTAGTGGCCCTACTCGAAAACGAGTTGGCAGCCACCATATATGTATGTATCTATGTATATATGTATGTATGTATGTTTATGTAAGTATATATATATATAATTTAAATAAATCTCTAAGTGTGCTGGGTGTAGCTATATATTTTCAGTTTTATATAAATTATAAAGAAATTATATAAAACTCCTGAGAATAGTCAGGTAATTATTGCATGGAAACTGGTGTATAATATCCTGTAATTACCTGGAAGAGATGAACACCTAGAGACAGACGACCATTGGGTAGAGTGTGGAGAGGAGAGAGAGGGGGGTGGGAGAGAGAGAGGGGGAGTGGGAGAGAGAGAGAGAAGGGGTAGAGTCTGGTGTGGGTGTGGAAGACAGGGAGAGAGAGAGAGAGGGGAGAGAGAAAGAGAGGAGAGAGAGAGAAGAGAGAGAAGAGAGAGATGGAAAAATAGAGAGGAGAGAGAGAGAGAGAGATAGAGAGAGAAAGAGAGAGAGAGAGAGAGAGAGAGAGAGAGAGAGAGAAAGAGGAGTGAGGGAGAGAGAGAGAGTCGGGTGAGGGAGAGAGAGAGGGGTTAGACTAGGGTCTGGACTGGGTGTGGAAGACTGAGAGAGAGAGAGAGAGGAGAGAGGAGAGAGAGAAGAGAGAGAGGAGATAGAGGGAGAGAGAGAGAGAGAAAGAGAGAGGTTGGGCTAGGTTATGAAATGATGGATATGGAACAAGGAAAGACTCAGCGGTAGGTCCTAGGGTGAGGACTGGAACGTTGAGAGACGGTGGGGAAGGTTCTAGGCTGGGGCAACTGGGACATCCGTGGGGAAGGTTAGGGTAAGCTCTGGGGTGGGGGAACTGGGACATCAGTGGGGTAAGGGTAGGCTCTGGGGTGAGGGAAATGGAACATCGGTGGGGTAAGGTTAGGGTAGGCTCTGGGGTGGGGGAACTGGGACATCGGTGGGGTAAGGTTAGGGTAGGCTCTGGGGTGGGAGAACTGGGACATCGGTGGGGTAAGGTTAGGGTAGGCTCTGGGGTGGGAGAATTGGAACATCGGTGGGGTAAGGGTAGGCTCTGTTTGGGGTAACTGGGACATCGGTGGGGTAAGGTTAGATTAGGCTCTGGAGTGGGGGAACTGAAACATCCGTGGGGTAAGGTTAGGGTAGGCTCTGGGGTGGGGGAACTGGAACATCCGTGGGGTAAGGTTAGGGTAGGCTCTGGGGTGATAATTCAGTGTTTCCGAAACAAATACAGAAACACACCCACCCACCCACACACACATACACACACATACATATATACATATAAGTTACACGCTATACTACATACACACCATATGATTTCTCCCATAAACATACACACTCACACACATGATCGTACACATAAAAATACACCACCCCCACTCCCATATGCACGATTGCACACATCCCCCACACAAACACACACATACACACTATATTACTACACCACATCAAACACACACGATTGCATGCTCACTCACACATACACACAGCATATCATTACACCACAACACACCACACCAGTATACTGGGTTGGAATTCGTGAGGTGGGGGGGTACCTTGAATAATATTTGGTTAGAAGTTAGTGGTGGGGGGTGGGGGTGGACGTGGGGGGGGGGGGGGGTTGCGGTCGTGGTGGTGGTGGTGGCGGTGGTAGTAGCGGTGGCGGCGGTGGTGGTGGTGGTGGGATTTCCGTGAGTCATCCACCGCAGAAACAATTTCTACGAGATAGTTCTACCAACATTAAACTGTGTTAAACATTCGTTATAAATAAAAGAGTTGCTATGTACCAGTTATATAAGGAGGCGGTGTCGGAGATAAGGTGGAAATCGTTTTTGTTTTCGAAATAATTTCTTTAAATTATTATCTAACACCATTAAGGGACCCTAATTCTTTTTACCTAGTTTTATAGTTAGAAATTATTACTTTGATTGTTCTGAGTTCAAATCCTGTCGAGGTTAGCTTTGCCTTTCATTGTAACGGGGTCGATAAAATAATGTACCAGTAACGCACTGGGGCCGATTTAGTCGACTTTCCCTTTCCTTTCAAATTGCTGGCCTTGTGCGAAATGTAGAAATAATTATTATTGATTGTTTGGACAATAATTACTGGATCCTCTACTGCCTCTCGAGTCTCAACAAGTATCTTTGACAAACAATACCTTCCTTAATACATCTGTAGTGCCAAACACAGCAGTCTTTTGTTGGAGATCTATTTGCACAAAATGCTCTTTTAGTTTTAAAATAATACAGTAAAATAATAATTGTTTCTACTTTTGGCACAAGACCAGAAATTAACCAGTGCATTACTGGTACTTTATTATATCGACCCCGTAAGGATGAAAGGCAAAGTTAACCTTAGCGGGATTTGAACTCAGAATGGCAAGGGCCGTAACTCTATGCGTCAAAGCATGGTGTCCGACCCTCAATGAAAATTATTGTGTACAGTGCTCAGGTGGACTACAACTCATCAAAGGTGTATGTATAGTAGATAGAATAAAAAGCAAATGTCAGGAAAGTGAAGTGCATGAGTCATGATATACACACAGACACATGCGTGTGTGTGTATGGAGGGGGGGGGGGGGGGGTAACAGGTGTAGTGTTTGCGAATTTCGGGAGCATGGAAGTTTTGAAGGTTGCAGTGTCCCGACAGTTAACAACTGATGTAGGTAGTTTGTTCCTTGCTTCAGTGATATCGAATACAAAGCTCCGATGACATTTGGAATAATCTTGATGTTATTGGGTGGCATTGACCATATTCGTGGAAGTTTGATATTTATTATTATTATTAGTTAGTTCCACCTTTCATCCTTACTGGGTCGATAAAATAAAGTCCCATTGACACCCTGGGGTCGGATTAATTAACTTCCCCTACCCCAAATTGTTGGTCTTGTGCCTAAATCAGAAACCATTATTATTATTGGCAGTATCGGTAGAGGGTTGGACGCCATGCTTTCTAGCATAGTTACGTCCCTTGACAGTCTGAGTTCAAATCCCGCCGCGGTTAACTTTTCCTTTCATCCTTACGGGGTCGATAAAATAAAGTACCAGTAATGTACTGGGTAATTGCTGGCCTTGTGCCTAAAGTAGAAACAATTATTATTATTATTCAATCAACTGAGACTATCCTTGTAATTTCAAGACCGAAACTCCATTTAGTTAGCGGTGATCATATCATAAGAAGTAAACCAGTTGGACCAAGTCTTTTGGAACAATTTTATAGAATGCGGTGTGGGTGGATCTTTTTTATAAGCCAGTTCTGTGAAAGTAACGGAAGTGTTTTGATCTTATTAGATCTTCTCAGCGAAGCATATTTACCAAGTAAGTTGACTAAACTTGAAGTATGGTAAATAAATTATGCAAACACGAGGGACTACACCATAGTTTCCGTCTGCCAAAAAGTATTGGTTAACAAGAGGCTATGATAGAATACATTTACACAAAGAATCGCGAAAAACGTGGTCTCTAGCCGAACATCTCAAAATGGTAGCCATACTTTCGCCATAACCGTAGATGGTAGTTAAAGTGGAGCCCTCAATTTTTGCTCGCAATATAACAATACCATAATTTCTCTTTCTGAAAGACGCCACATTCCCAAGGCTTAACTCAATCACTTAATATTCTCCAAGATTTTGTTTCCATAGTTACAGCCCACCACTCCAAACATCCACCTATTTCTATTGTCACATGACTACCCATGTCACTATTTAGTCCCTAGGGGACTTTGTCTGCTTCGCCTTATAACTGCTATTGTTGTAAATTGCTGTTATTATGGTTATGGTTGTTGCTGTTGTTGTATTATTGTAATTGTTGTGGTTGATGTGGTTGTTGTTGTTGTAATTGTTGTTGTTGTTGTTGTTGTTGTTGTTGTTGTTGTTGCTGCTGCTGCTGCTGCTGCTGCTGCTTTTTATGGTTGTTGTCATTGTTATAATTTCTGTTGTAGTTGTTGCTGTTGTTGTTACAATTTCTACTGTGATTGTTGCAAGTTGTCCATGCTACTGCTCCTACTGCTGCTGCTACTACTGCTGCTGCTGCTTTTGTTGTGGTTGTTGTTGTTTGTTGGTGTCAAAAAAGATAAGAGATCAAACACATCCTGGATAGGACCCCAAGGAATTTCTACGAGTTGGGGCTTCAGCTCTGATGTATTTATTTGGCTCGAAGCAGATAACAGATAAATCTCTCTGCGGGAAATAGCTAAAGTGTTTTTCTTTTCTTAGTTCTTCGTTTATACATTCGTTTGGCAACATTTTTTGCGTGAAAAAAAAACAGAGAGAAAAATGGAGTAAAGGTGGATATAGTAGAAACATAAGAAGGTATCAGACTATGACAAAAGGACTTTAACAATTAATTAGTTAATTGGCGAATTAATTAACGAATTTAATAAGACTCAAGTAAAATACAACAGTGCGTGCGTTTTTGACCCTCCCCTAAATGTGTGTGAGTGTGACAGCTCACACCTATGCAGGTTTAGCTGGCCTCCTCCAAGGTATATCTCGTTGGAGGTGTCTTGGGTGATTTAATGATAGGGCCCCCCAGTTCTATCATCATATTTCTACAGCTGAGTAATCTGGAGCAACGTGAAATAAAGTGTCTTGCTCAAGGAAACAACACATCACCCGGTCCGAGAATTGAACTCACAACCTTTCGATTGCAAGCCCAATGCTCTAACCACTAAGCCATGTACCTTCCCTAAATACAACAGCTTCTTAATTTTTCTTTATTTATAGGAACATTAAACATAATCCCAATCCGTCTCTTAAATGTGAAAGCGCGAGGTCGAGTGGTTGTAGTGTTGAGTTCACAATCAAAGTTGTGAGTTCGATTTACGTAATCATAGAAGATGTATCAATTTTCTTACAATATAGCTACAGTGGAGGCGCGTGGCTGAGTGGTAAGAGAATTAGATTCACAATCGTGTGGTTGTGTGTTCGATTCCTGCGTTATGTCCTTGAGCAAGTCACTTTATTTCACGTTGTTCCTTCTACCTGGAGTTGCGACCGATAGATAGTATTAGCAATTGGAAAGACCAACGGAAACATTGTTTCCACGGTCCGATTTGCCGAAAGTCGATCGACTGTCGATAGCTACAGTGTTTCAGCAAAGCGTGGGTTCGCTGAGGTTTATCAGAGAACAAGTACCCAGTTGATGAAGTGAGTCGGATGGACTATACTTGTAATTCGAAGGGCTAGTCTTGTTCTTACACATGGTGTCATGCTGAATATCCTTGAAGATTACGTTAAGTGTACACGTGTCTGTGGACTGGTCAATTACTTACGCGTTAATTTTACGACCAGGATTTTTCCTTGATCGAACTGAAACACTCCTCGTCGATAAACGAAGGAGTACCATTGTTGTAATTGTGTAGAATGTTTATGACAAACAAAATCTCATATGATTCACTATTACAAAAGTGTGCCCCAGCTTATTCTTAGTACTGCATATGATATCTAGAAGTACGTAATCCGGCGTGAGTTATAAAGCGTGAGTTTAGGGAGATTTGGCTGGTATTTCTAACAGAGCTGGCGAATTTGTAGAGGCTTCCTCGTCCTCGCTGCATTAACTCAACCACAGCCACCACCAACACTACTTCTACTACTACTACTACTACTACTACTACCACCACCACCACCAACTTGTTCATTACCTAGAGAGTTAACTAGACATATATACCGCCCTCTTCCGGTAGGACAGTAAGTCCAGTTGTCAGGTGACATGTCTATACTGCATTGCACGTGTTGGCTTTTTTCTCTCTGACTTTCTCTTTCTCTCTCTCTCTCTCTCTCTCTCTCTCTCTCTCTCTCTCTCTCTCTATATATATATATATATATATATATATATATATATATATATATATATATATATATATAAGATCAAAAGATGGTTAAAAGAGTTCCATGCGCATTTCAAAAACAAATATCATCATGGGATGATATTTACGTTCTCATCAGATAAAATAGGGAGACATGATATGAAGCTTAAAAAACACTTGCGAGCAGTGAAGTATTAAATCAACATATGAAAAATAAAGTAAGATGGATATATGAGATTGGGAAAAAAAGGAGGAGGGGGGAAGGAAAAGGTAAGGAAGAGGAAGAAAGAAAATAAAGGATGACGTGTATAGGTGTGTGTTTGAGTGTATCCTCACATATATACACGCATACATCCTTTATTTTCTTTCTTCCTCTTCCTTACCTTTTCCTTCCCCCCTCCTCCTTTTTTTCCCAATCTCATATATCTATCTTACTTTATTTTTCATATGTTGATTTAATACTTCACTGCTCGCAAGTCTCTACGAAGAGATCCCGTTTCCTTACAAGACCTTACACCACCACCCACCACACTCTACAGGGTCGTGGACTCGACCCTCCTCTCCCTCACTATGCAATAAAAAGGAAAACACACAACACTCCTGACAGCCCACACAGTCAGCTAACATAACTCTTGAAGCCCTGTGCTGCATGAAACTGCGTTAGTAAATCCAACGATCTGTCCATTAGTAAAGACTCTATAAACATTTGAATTAACAAAATATTACAGGAGGTTTGTGGTCAAGCCCGTAGCGGTGGAGACCTCTGGTGTCCTTGGCCTTAGGGCCAGCTCCCTACTCATCACCATCAGCACAGATTTGGTTACCCGCAAGTGTGAACCTCGCAGGTTGGAATGGCTCTTCCAGCGCGTCTCCCTCATCATCCTCTGGGGAAACACCTTCTCTGTTCTGGCCGTGAGGCCCCGGAGCGGCCAGCGTGTGGGCCCCCATTTGCTCATAATAGTAAGAGATGGGGAGAGCGAGAAATATGGAGGCAGTGACAGTGGGAGTTTGGTTCCTTTGTGTTGAGACCTGATGTACATGTGTATGTTTCCCGGACCCACACTCACAATTAGATCGATAAGAGTCTATTAAGAGCTAACATAACCACTACATCTAATAGCCAGAGTTTGAGTCTAGGTAGTTAGTGTCTTAGGTTAGCTCTACGATGTATTTAATTATATAAATATGTATAAAAATGTAATGTACCTCACTGAGGCGGCTGCCTAGCTGGCCTAATAGTAGTGTTGGCCCTGTTAATAGTAAGCAGACAATACAATACAGACAACACAGCTAACAATAAATTCATCCAACACAACAGCCAGATATTTCCATTGTCCGACATGACATCTACTCAAAGAAAGCTGATATAACAATCGTATGAACAGGTGTTAAAGTATTTTACTATTCCATGCCGAAACCTGTGATGTCCCCCCTGCTGTGTCTAATGAATTAACTTCTCTCGGCTTCCTTTCGTTTCAGCAACATCCACATTCCTCCTTTTGATCATTCTATTGACCTTCCCAGGCGATTATTTATGATGACCTTACAGTAAGTGAACTAGTCCTTCTCTTCCTTTTAGTTCCCAGTGCAGCGGGGAAAATTTCTCATTGGTTCACTCATCTCCCTCCATCTCTGAACCCCTATTTCTTTTTCTAACTCTCCCACTCCACCTCTCTCTCTCTCTCTCTCTCTCTCTCTCTCTCTCTCTCTCTCTCTCTCTCTCTCTCTCTCTCTCTTTCTCCCCCTCTCTCTTCTGTGTACCAAGAGACCTTCAAAATGTTTCAGACAAAACTTATTTTTTGCTTCTTTATTAAGGAGACAATGAGAAAATAGGAAACGCAAACACGCCTTAACCCTTTTGATAACAAACAGAACCTGGTTCTATAATAATAAATAATTGTTTCTACTTTTGGCACAAGGCCAGCAATTAATCCAGTGTATTACTGGTACTTTATTTTATCGACCCCGTAAGGATGAAAAGCAAAGTTAACCTTAGCGGCATTTGAACTCAGACCATATAGGGCCGTAACTCTTTACTGCTAAGCATGGCGTCTGACCCTCTACCGATACTGTCAATCCACCACCTTATAATAATAAATAATTGTTTCTACTTTCGGCACAAGGCCAGCAATTACCCAGTGTATTACTGGTACTTTATGTTATCGACCCCGTAAAGGATGAAAGGCAAAGTTAACCTCGGCGGGATTTGAACTCAGAATGGCAAGGGCCGTAACTCTTTGCTGAAAAGCATGGCGTCCGACCCTCTACCAATACTGCCAATCTAATGATCTCTAATTAAGGCACGGTACCGGCAAATTTATGGGATTGACAAAATTGGCTGTACCGACCCCAATACTTGACTGGTACTTTATTTTATCGACCCTGAAAGGAAGAAAGGCAAAGTTAACCAGGCGGGATTTGAAGTCAAAATGTTAAGAGCCAGAACAAATACCGCAATGGCATTTTATCCGAAGCTCTAACAATTCTGCCAATATTATTATTATTATCATCATCATCATCATCCTCCTCCACCTCCTTCTCCTCATTCTCCTCCTCCACCTCATCATCATCATCATCATCATCATCATCCTTCTTCTTCTTCTTCTTCTTCTTCTTCTTCTTCTTCTTCTTCTTCTTCTTCTTCTTCGCCCACTTATACTTGGGAGGGTCATGGGGGGGGGGGGGGGGGGGAATCCTCAAACACGCCTTCCAAAGACTATTATCAGAAGTGACCGTCTGCAATTGATCCAGCTTGATCCTCAAGCGAGACCAGCCAAGTTCATAGATGTTATCCAACCACCATGCTCAGGGGTTACGCCTAAGTCTCCTGCCGGTTGGTTTTTCGCGTAAAATCTGTCCAGCGATTCTTTCCTGAGACATTCTAAGTAAATACCCATAGTATCGGAGCTGTGATCGCTCAATTCAGAGAAGTAGAGGCTCTACCTAGAGCGACCCTCTGATCTCCGAGCTCTACACTCTATCGAGTAACGTTACTCAAAAGACCCTTCGGAGGAACCGCATTTTGGCCGCTTGTATTCGCGATCGTATTCTTTCGGTCATTACTCAAGATTCATGACCATAAGTAAGGGTTGGCACAAATACCGACTTTAAGATACCGAGTTTGGCTTTTACGCCTACCTCCCTGATGACGGAATGCCGAAGCTGGTACATTATTACAACAGCTCCCGAGGGCGGTGGATTGGCAGTATCGGTAGAGAGTCGGACACCATGCTTTGCAGCATAGAGTTACGATCCTTTATGGTCTGAGTTCAAATCCTGCCGAGGTTAACTTTGTCTTTCATCCTTACGGGGGTCGATAAAATAAAGTACCAGTAATGCACTGGGTAATTTGCTGGTCTTGTGCCAAAAGTAGAAACAATTATTACAACAGCCTCAGCAATTCTTGACTTAATTCAGCCTTCTGCCTTCCATTACTTGTGAACACGGCACCGAGATACTTGAAGTTCTCTATCTGCTTCAGTGGAACTCCATTCACATGTAGAGTGCACTGAGCAGGCTTCCTTGAGAGGACGAGTGTCTCAGTCTTCGCAGCACTGATTTTCATATATTGCATATAAACGTATTATATGTTTAAATATGTCTTACATACACTTACATACCTATCTATCTATCTATCTATCTATCTATCTATCTATCTATCTATCTATCTATCCTATATATATGGGGGGAGGGGGGTATGGGTGTGTGTATCTGAATAATAATGGCGGCAGTTTCTCTTAATATAAAATGAGAAACCGATACTCTTTTGCTGAATTCACTTGAAAGAGCTTTTCAGCTGTTTCCTGCTTAGCACATTAAGTACGCTTGTAAACACATACACATACATACACACGCGCGCACACACACACACACACACACACACACACATATATATATATACAGGTGTATATGTGTGCGAGTGTGTGTGTGTGTACGCGCGAGTGTCGTATTTGAGCATTTTAAGGTAAATTTAATATAGGTATAAACTAGTTTGTGAACTAGAGGACTTCCATGTGTGGACAATTTATTGCAAACTCTTCAACTGTTTCTATGTTCACAGATATTTTCTTTGGGCATTTCGGAGATTGTTTGTCATATCACCAATATATAATTTACCGTATTTCCCGGCGTCGAAGACGCTACTTTTTTCCTAAAATAAGTCTCAAAAATCTACCACGCGTCCTGGAGGCCGAAGGTTGTTTATTATTTTTTTGGCAAATTTTTGGTTGTTAAAATTAGAGTGCGTCCTCGAGGACGAAGCGTCTTCGACGCCGAGAAATACGGTACTCTTAGGATACTATATGGAGAAGAATAGATGAGAGTGTTTACACTTCATTCTTTTCATGGCAAAGACTGCTAATTCAAAGACTGTAGTTATATCTACATTAAATTTATCCAATACACGCTGTGTTCTAGCGTAGATATTTATTATACTAGAATTGTTTTCCATACGTTGACGCGTATGTGAATATGTGTGTGCATGTGTGTATGTGCATATGCATACATTTATATGTATATGTATATGTATATAAATATAAACGTGCAAATACAGACACGCTTCCCCTTCCTTCCTTTTGCACACACATACATTCATGCAGGCAGCAGATGTAAAGAGAGAGAGGAGTAGTATGAGGTAGTCAAACTACTCCTCTCTCTTAACGTGTTGTGATAGAACCGCAGAAATTTATATATAGATAATGAATCACGTTGCCAAACGTATGCACGTCACGCGAATTATATAATTGTCCACGCCATTAATCCAGTACTGTCCTGATGAGAGTCTACAACTGACCTAAGACCACCTAATTACTGTTATATGTTGTGGTGGTTGATGAATGCAACTGTGAGAAAAATGTCTTCACCAGCCGCGCTTGAAAGTCACCACATCATTCTAATAATTGTTTCTACTTTTGGCTCAAGGCCAGTAATTACCCCAGTGCATTACTGGTACTTTATTTTATCGATCCAGTATGGATGAAAGGCAAAGTTAACCTCGGCGGGATTTGAACTCAGAATGGCAAGGGCCGTAAATCTATGCGTCAAAGCATGGCGTCCGACCCTCTACCGATACTGCCAATTCACCGTTAATGTCATTGTTGCTTTGCTTAAAATTTGGCTGCTATATCTAGTATATCATTCGGCTACAGGTAGTCTCACTCATAGATAACTTACTGCTTCTGGTGTTTTTCTAACATGCTGCTATTTCTAACATGTCATGTGACCACATGTGTTAATTTTGCTGACAGTTTCAGAAAACGTTCTAATTAACCAGAAAGGAGTGGGTTTAATGACCCTTGAAAACAAGGTGTAAACATTTCCCCTTTGATATAAGAGGAAGTAAAAAAAAGTATATTCTTCCGCTGTGCAGTGGATTGTGGGATACTGTGTAAAGGTCAATGTACCCCATATGCTAATGACTTGTCTTTTGTACTGGAGGTGGAATATTACCAATAAGAAGTATTTGGATGCCTGTGTGACAGAGTGCATATGTTTGTGGGATTGTATATATATATATATATATATATATATATATATATATATATATATATATATATATATATATATATATATATATATATATATATATAGGAAAAAGTATGACCCCGACGGCTGAGCTCAAGCCGTTTCGACGTCTATTTCTGGACTATATATATACATATATATTCTTTTACTCTTTTACCTGTTCCACCCATCCAGCTGAGGCCATGCTGCGGCACCGCTCGGGTTCAATCGGAGGTAACCACAGTAAGTAAGGTACTCAATACATAGCAGAGTATAAATATTTAATACAGAAATGGCTTCTACAGAACTAGAACTGTTTCATTCGGGAGATATCATCAGGGCTTTCCTGGTGATTTCTTCCGAATGAAACAGTTCTAGTCCTGTAAAAGCCATTTATATATATATATATATATATATATATATATATATATATATAACGGCGATGAATTAGTTTTGCGAGGTTTTTGATATGAAATCGTGTGTCGAAACAAATATTGTTATACTTGGGGAGGGTCATATTTGTGTAATATTGCCAGAATTAATAACAGAACATACTCACTGTTTGGTTGGTTTTCGCTTCTGTGTCTTTTATATCGGTAATCTAATTTATTCGGTCCTCAATGTTGCCATTGACTGACCAACGGTCAAACATAATACAGATACAATATAGACATATATATATTATATTATAACATTAAATCATAAATTTTTTAACACTACAAGTGAAGTCATTCCTTTCCTTTTTTTTCAAATACATATATATATATAACAAAGAGGGTGTGGTAAGGAACCAGGTGGACTATAACGCACCAGAGTACTCAATACTTAGGGTAGTAGAGTGGGTAATAGGAAAAGAGACAGGACCCCATTGACTCGTCTCCGTGACAGACAAGAAAACAACAAACTTTTAGGATATTTTGCTTCGATATTATTGCTTTTTTTTGCTTTGACTGTATGCCCGTATATGGACTGTACCCCTTGATAATGTTAGCTAGATTCCGGCCGTTCTAATAGTAGTGGCTTAGTTCGGATCTAGCTGTCGAAACGGCCGGAGCGCAACCGTCGGGGTCCTGACTCTTTTCCTCTCTCTCTCTCTCTCTCTCTCTCTCTCTCTCTTTCTCTCTCTCTCTCTCTCTCTCTCTCTCTCTCTCTCTCTCTCTCTCTCTCTCTCTCTCTCTCTCTCTCTCTCTCTGTATATATATATATATATATATATATATATATATATATATATATATATATATACAAGTTAATATAAATTAATATATGATAAACACTTACGTGTTTTTATTGTAATTGACAATAAAATAGCTAGAATGAAATATCTTAATTCAAATACATATAGTCTGCCTGTATCGATCTAAAAAATAATAAATCAATACTCACAAACACATATCGGCAAAAGGCCTTGGTACCTAGACAAGTTTAAATTTCAAAATTCAAATTTTTTCCGCAGATCAGTCCGAACTTCAAAATGTAAACATGTTTCACAAAGGATGGTATAATAGTGAAATAATTAATTAAGATATATATATATTGTTTCCTCCTATCTTTCCGTTGCTATACCATTTTTGTTTGTTTACTTGTCTCGCTCGCTTTACGCGATATTACTTGTCCCAATAGCTTTATTTAGCTATTGCTCGAACCAACTGGAGGTATATGATTTTCAAAGCGATGAAATACCAATGAAGGTTGGAAAATCACTGATGAAGGACTAATTTTTTTCATATGTAACCCATGTGCAACCACGCAGCACTCAATTCTTCTCATATTTATATAAATAGATAGATAGATAGATAGATAGATAGATAGATAGATAGATATATTTCTTTATTAGCCACAGGGGCACAAAAGAAGGGGACAAATACAAAGGAGGAAGTTTACATACAATAAAAACGTGTAAAATGTTATCACAAATGCAATTTAAAAAATTAGTCGATTTTCTCCAATAGTTCATATGGGTAACACATACCCCGAAAAAATATGCAACCCTCATCTCCAGGAATACGAAGAGTTTGTACTCCTTTCCTCTCCTCCTCCTTTTCCTCAACCTACAGGCTGATATAGAGAGAAGGCCCATTCACTCGGGCCATTCTCGCCACTTTCACCCACCTTTCATAAAACTTGCTGGGGTACAGCACCTCTCTCTCCATCTTGATACTTCTTCCAAAGTGGTATTTGAAAAAAAGAATCAGTTGTTAGATAGATAGATAGATAGATAGATAGATAGATAGATAGATAGCTATGACTCTGAATTTGCGTTTCGCTTTTTCTACTCGCCGAAATGCGATTCTCGCTGAATTTATATATATATATATATATATAATGGCGGACTGGGTCGAAAATTATTGGTTGCCAGAAGATGAAGGGGCCCACCTACATATAGAATTTTATCATTTAATTTTTATGATGAATAAATAGTATTTTCGAAAAACACATAAGTGGAAACAAAACAGTGCAATAAAATTTTTGCGGAAAAAATATCTTACCTTCTCCACTAAAAAATATGTATTTTGCGAAATCCAGAGACTTTCAATAATGACCAGAAGTCGACCCTAAATATTACTAATAGCTCTAGGAAAGCCATGAACGACACCACATCTTTTTAACTGTGATTTTGAAAGTAGGTTTATAATTATCAATTTTCATTATACGTGTGTAGCTGTCTCAGTGGCCTAGTTGGAGGAGTCACAGACGGTGGTGATCCTGGTCTGAAGTTCGATCCTGGTCGGGAGTAGGGTTCCCGGTAAAACTTTTCAGTTTTTTCTATTGGTTGTAAAATAAAAACTGAAAAATGTTACATGTACCTCTTGACCAGGATTGAACCCAAGGTCAGGATCTCCACCCTCTCTAGTACCTACCACTAGGCCACAGAGACAACTATGAAAATCTTATAAAAATTCATATTTTTAAACCTACTTTCAAAATTTTCAAAACAAAGTGTTGTGGTGTCGTTCATGTCTTTCTTAATGATATTGTTCCTACTTAAGGTCGACTTTCAATAATGACCTTTGGTCTTTTACACTCACTCAATATATATATATGTGTGTGTGTGTGTGTATATATATATATATACATACATATATATATTATACACACACACACACACACACACACATATATATATATATATATATATATATATATATATATACACATGCTTGTGTGTCTGTGTCTATATATGTATGTTTGCATGCATGAATGAATTTTAGATTTAGTAGAATGTACAACCACTGATTCCAGCTATTTCCACTATCGTATATTTTGGTTTCTAGTAATTCCCTGGGACTGGTTGACCAAATGCTTTGCTTAATTGTTTCATTTACTTTTTGTTAAATTTTATTCTTTCTCTTAGATTTCAGATATTTTTTGAAAGCAAAGCATTGGCCCCTAAAATACTACAGTGGGCCCTGCAATGCTACTGTGGACTCTTGCGATGCTACCGTGGGCCCCTTGGGGCCCGCTTGCCATTGGGCAAGCTGGCAACCTGGCCAGTCCGCCACTGTATATATATATATATATATATATATATATATATATGCGACCCGACGTTGCCCAGTAAATACTCTGAATTGGTTGTTTTCTTGTTGAATGAAAATCACGGTTCTTCAGCATGAATGTATTATATCAGAAATAATTGTTTCTACTTTTGGCACAAGGCCATCAATTACTCAGTACATTACTGGTACTTTATTTTATCGACCCCGTAAGGATGAAAGGCAAAGTTAACTTCGGCGGGATTTGAACTCAGACCGCAAAGGGACGTAACTATGCTGGAAAGTATGGCGTCCGACCCTCTACCGATACTGCCACTCCACCGCCATTATATCAGAAATAATGTTTACAATATATCATCTACTCATTCTTAGGCTCTGTCAACAAAATCCCTTGCAGTCAAGATAACAGGATGCTCTTGTCTGGAATGTCTTTGTCAAATTTCTATTAACTAGCATGCCATTCGGTTACAGGTAGCTGTTGTTTCTAACATGTAAAGTAACCACATAGAAGCCTCCCCATATCTCAACAATGGAAGAGTACCCAGCGTTGCTTGGGAAATAATGCACTGAATTGGTTATCCTTTAGTCGAATGAGAATCAAGACAATTCTACACGATGGTAATGATTGGGAGGCTTTAAAAAGAGGGGGACAGGCATGGCTAGAACACCGTTAAGAAAAGTTAATGGGTATGGTTAGAGCGCATTGAAAAAGAGGGAACATGGTCACAGCTGGAGCATCTTTAAGAAACTGTGTATAGTCATGATTGGAGAGCAAGACATGAAGAGACAGCGGAACGGGGAAATGTCGAACACACAAAATTTAACAAAACTTATGTGTGTGTATATGTGTTAGAAGGAGACAGATTATACTCACGTAATATATGTAAATATGATATACAAACACAAAACTATTAGCTAACGACTGAAGTAACCAGAAAACACTCTTCAATATGTACAGACATGAACTAGAGTGTGTCGCAGGTATCCATGCATACTTTCATTTACAATAATTTATAATTGAAAATTTAGCCTTCTTGATTGTGTCAGAGATATCCTTTCATACTTACTATAGTAAAAATTGAATATTGATATAAGCCTGTTTCAAATGGCTTTTGAAAAGAAATATAAAATGTGTTGTTTGATAAGAAAATTAATATTAAAAAGAAAATATTTTGTTAAAAATATTGTAAAAACAACATTCAGAGAAATTCCAGGCATATTTTTTATATCAGTATATTTCAATTTAAAAGAAATCTTGATTGTGTTAATAGAAAATGCAACCGAACATTACTAATATATTCATTTAATGCTTTCAGTTATTAATGTGAAGGCGTTCGTTATGACGTTTGTCTATGACTTCATGGTATCCTGCTGCTATTTCTCTATTGTCTCCCGTGTGAAGGCGTTCATTGTGATGGCTTTTGTGCGCACGCGTGGATATATATATATGTGTGTACCGAGGAGCCGTCCGTAATGCTGGTTTTGTCTGTTGCTTTAAACAATGAAAATACATACTTTAAGTGCAAGAGTTATAGAGGATCAAATTTAGTGCAAATTATTTTATTCAAAAGCGCATGTATTGTTCATGTAGAATCGATCGTTTCAGCTAGAACGAAATCGCATACAAACATACAAATAGATGAGTTAGAGTTTGAATATTTGCGATTGTGCTGTGTATACTCCTGCAAAACCAAGGGTGGGTATAGGTGGTCCGATATGGTAAAGGTAGACGTGTTATAAGTACACGGATGTCCCCATGTTCTCTTTATTTTAATATTTAGTATCATAGAACCAGGGGCGGTTTCGTATAAAAAATTTTAAAACGTGTCTTAAGTACTTTTTAAAAATATATAGTTCTATAGAACCAGGGTCGCTTTAGGCGTTATAGGAGCCCCTGGTTCTATAGTACTAAAAAGTACTTACATAAATGCCCAGCATGTATGTAAAAATTACATACAGGATTAAATGTTTAAGTAACATTCTATATAGCCGACGGTCTAACGATTCTTCCAATGACTTAACAACAATAGTTTCTGATTTTAAGCACAGTGCCAATAATTTTGGGGGAGGAGGAAAGTCGATTAAATCGAACCAGTACGTTACTGGTACTTTATTTTATCGACCCCATAAGGATGAAAGGCAAAGTTAACCTCGGCGGGATTTGAAATCAGAACGTAAAGGGCAATAACTCTATGCTACAAAACGTAGTAATAATTGTTTCTACTTTAGGCACAAGGCCAGCAATTTGAAGAGAAGGAGAAAGTCGATTAAATTGATCTCAGTGCATTACTGGTACTTTATTTATAGACCTAGTAAGGATGAAAGATAAACCTCAGCAGAATTCGAACTCAGAACGTAAAGGGCCGTAATCTATGCCGCTAAACCGATTCTGCCAATCATTCGCCCTCTGAACACAATAATAATAACAAAGATTTTATTGGCCACAAAGGCCGAAGAGATTTAGGATAATATAAAGGAGAAATATATAGGAAAACAACTATGGCGGAACGGGGTGGGGGAAGAGGTTATGTTGAGTGAGGTTAACAATAACAACAATAACAACAATAACAATAACAACACCAACAATAACAACACCAATAATAACAGTATCAACAGTAACAACAACAACAACAACAGTATCAACAGCAAAAACAACAGCAGCAGCAACAACAATAACAGTATCAACAGCAACAACAACAACAATAACAGTAACAACAACAATAACAGTAGCAACAACAACAACAACAACAACAACAACAATAACAATAACAGTAACAACAACAATAACAGTAGCAACAACAACAACAACAACAACAACAACAATAACAGTAACAACAACAACAACAATCAGCTTTTAACTGAACAATAGTGTTAATAAAATATCTACTCTTTATAATAGTTTAAAACTTTGCCTATTAATCCGTATGGTGAGCAAATGGGGTCCCACGCGCTGGCCTCCCCACAGTCCCGGCGGACACGATGGAGAAGGAGTTTCCCCGCCGGGAGGATGGTAAGGGAGATGCGCTGGAAGAGTCATTCTAACTCGCGAGGCTCACACCTGCGGCTGGCCAGCTCAGCGGCTATGGTGGTGAGTAGGGAGGTAGTCCTAGGGCCAAGGACACCAGAAGTCTCTACTGCCAAGGGCACGACCGCGAACTTGTCAGAGAGCAACCGGTTCCCACTCTACACATATTAATGAAGAAGAAGAAGAAGAAGAAGAAGAAGAAGAATGTGACGATGATGATGATGATGATGATAGAACAACAGATGTGAGACAATATTTCTGTGGATATTGAAGTGTTAGTAAATAAGTCATATGTAAGTCAGTGTTAGTGTGTATGGTGTGTGTGTGTGTGTGTGACGTGAGTGATGTGTGTGACGTTTGTGATGTGTGTGATGTTTGTGACGTATGTGATGTGTGTGATGTTTGTGATGTGTGTGATGTTTGTGACGTATGTGATGTGTGTGATGTTTGTGAAGTGTGTGACGTATGTGATGTGTGTGACGTTTGTGATGTGTGTGATGTTTGTGACGTATGTGATGTGTGTGATGTTTGTGATGTTTGTGACGTATGTGATGTGTGTGACGTTTGTGATTTGTGTGATGTTTGTGACGTATTGATGTGTGTGATGTTTGTGATGTGTGTGTATACAGACACATACATGTGTGTGCATATAGCTAGGCGCAAATATGGATATACACATGCGTTCGCGCGCGCACACACACACATATACATACACACCTATATATATATATATATATATATATATATATATATATATATATATATATATATATATATAGGTGTGTGTGTGTGTATATATAAGTATGTATGTGTATATAATATATATGTACGTATGTATATATATATATATATATATATATTCAGAGAGAGAGAGAGAGGGGAGAGAGAGAGGGAGAGAGAGAGAGAGAGATACGTAGATAGATAGATATATAGATAGAAAGTATATACACATATTTCAGCGTGTATGTGTTCGAACGCGTGCGTGTGTACTGTGAGTGTGTGTATGTCTGTGAGTAAGTGTACTGTGAATGTGTGTATGTCTGTGAGTAAGTGTACTGTGAGTGTGTGTATGTCTATGAGTTAGTGTACTGTGAGTGTGTGTATGTCTGTGAGTAAGTGTAC
>OZ024747.1:85344016-85359016 GCA_964016885.1 Eledone cirrhosa
GGTCTGTGCTGTGATGTGAGATAGTTAGAAGGTTTAGTAGAAAAAAATTAGAGTAAGAAATTATAAGAGAATATATAGAAGCGAGGTTTGTTAAGTGTATTTAGTGATGAAAAGAAACATGTTTGTGGTTGTTGTGTATCGTATGAGTTATTACTACCCCCTCCTCATATTTCTTCAGTGACGTACTGCACTCTCTCTAATATTACAACTAGTTACGACACCTCCAACAAAGCGTGTGTCTCCACAGGCATTCCAAGTTATAGGCTTTGTCCCACACCCAGGCCAGAACAGAGCGTTGAGAGTAGGTAAGTCGAAGGCCGTACTCCCCGCCAAATTCTAAACCTTTTATCCTTCCCTCTTACTTGTTGGTATATAAATGCACGTGTATAAACCGGTAACCCGTGCATAAATCATATATATTTAGTACTTGCCAAAATACATAATAATTAGCTTCGAATGAGGCCTATTGACTGCTTAATAGGGGGTGGCATTTCACATCTGGCCTAGTGGTATTAAAAGCACGAGACGAAGAACATTTCACATCTGGCTAGAGCTTGTTACCAGCATAGAATGGGATATATCTTGCATCCGGCCAAAGCTTGTTACCAGCATAGAATGGGATATATCTTGCATCCGGCCAAAGCTTGTTACCAACATAGAATGGGATATATCTTGCATCCGGCCAAAGCTTGTTACCAGCATAGAATGGGATATATCTTGCATCCGGCCAAAGCTTGTTACCAGCATAGAATGGGATATATTTTGCATCCGGCCAAAGCTTGTTACCAGCATAGAATGGGATATATCTTGCATCCGGCCAAAGCTTGTTACCAGCATAGAATGGGATATATCTTGCATCCAGCCAAAGCTTGTTACCAGCATAGAATGGGATATATCTTGCATCCGGCCAAAGCTTGTTACCAGCATAGAATGGGATATATCTTGCATCCAGCCAAAGCTTGTTACCAGCATAGAATGGGATATATCTTGCATCCAGCCAAAGCTTGTTACCAGCATAGAATGGGATATATCCTGCATCCAGCCAAAGCTTGTTACCAGCATAGAATGGGATATATCTTGCATCCGACCAAGGCTTGTTACCAGCATAGAATGGGATATATCTTGCATCCAGCCAAAGCTGGGGTCCCTACCCGGGCGCCCGTGTCTGTAGAGCTTGTCTCAAACTGGTAGAGCTCCTCAGTAGCACTGCCAGGCCAGGGACTTTTGGAAGTTGTCCATTGGTCCCGGGCGGAAGGTCCTACCGAACAGACTAGCCAGTTCATCCTCCTCTACTCCTAGAGTTTCTCCGAGCGTGTCGTCGCATTTGCTGCAGAACAACCCTCTATAGAATGTAGAAGTGGAGTCTCCACTGATCGCCGGGTCCGTTTGAGATAGATAGATAGATATATTTCTTTATTAGCCACAGCGGCACAAAAGAAGGGGACAAATACAAAGGGGGAAGTTTACATACAATAAAAACGTGTAAAATGTTATCACAGATAGATAGATAGATAGATAGATAGATAGATAGATAGATATCGTAGACATCTTGTACAAGTATATTCGCAAGAAAGATTGCGAAAAGATATATATGCTAGAAATATTGCCAAAACACACTCTAACTAGAATATAACCTATCTACTGAATACTTCGAGGCTTTCAGCCTTTTCCCCTTAAATATATGTCATCACCCACATATAAAAGATTCTCGAAGGTCATATCATACATTGACATCCATCTTAGAACCAGTTTTATTACTGGACTTTACACAGTCAACCTTCAAAACCTATCGTTAGCTGGAAACCGAGAAAACATTGTTGGCTAATACTTCATCATTCTCAGCTGTTTAACTATTTACCTGAAATAATGGGAAACTTGATAATGGTACATGTTAACGATTTTAAAGATCATCAAGATAGATTTCTCTCTCGCATGTGCCCAACAGCCACTTATCAGCAGGTTACAAATGTCAGTATAGAGCAATATGTAACAACCCAACAGCTAATTATCAACAATAAATCTATTGACGTAATTACCTTTACAAAACAATATCTAACAATAACATATATAGTATAAAACAATAACAAAACATGTGGAAACGTTAGAAAACAAGATACAAGAGATATGGACTATTCCTATACGTTGTGAGCTATATTGGTTCTTTAATGTGATAATCAAGTTTTTTTTACCTACGAAAGTATTTTCCGTTTCGAATCAGCATCCAGTAATTAGAAGGAGGGAGGTAGGCGTAAAAGCCAAACTCGCTATCTTCAATGCAGTTTTCGTGCCAACCCTTACCTATGGTCATGAATCTTGGGTAATGACCGAAATAATACGATCGCGAATACAAGCGGCCGAAATGGGGTTCCTACGAAGGGTCTTTGGAGTAACGTTACTCGATTGAGTCCGTAATTCGGAGATGAGAGAGTCACTCCAGGTAGAGCCGCAACTTCTCTGAATTGAGACATCAAAGCTCCGATACTATGGGTATGTGGTTAGAATGTCTCGGGAAAGAATCGCTGGATAGATTTTACGGGCAAAACCAACTAGCAGGAGACCCAAGGGTAGACACCGAGCAAGATGGTATAATAACATCCATGAGATTGGCTGGTCTCGCTTGGGGATCCAGCCGGATCAGTTGGAGACGGTTGCTTCTGACAGCACCCGCTGGAGGGAGTGTTTGAGGATTCTGCCCCCACGACCCTCTCAGGAATAAGTGGGCGAAGAAGAAGAGAGCCTTAATAGAAAGTAGGCACAAGGTTCAATGTTGTTAAAAGTAATATTTTATGTTCCAGCGTAACTTGCTGATAGTTGTGATAAACATATGTTTTATGTCAGCAAATAATACACATTGAAGATATAGAGCAACTTCTATCAGCCTGGATAATACATAGAGGTTTGCACATTCACACACACACACAAACACTCGCATTTACCTATCTCTGTATGAATATGTATGTATGTACGTATGAAAGTATGTATGTATGTATGTATGCATGTATGAAAGTATGTATGTATGTATGCATGTATGAAAGTATGTATGTATGTATATATGTATGTATGTATGTATGTATGTATGTATGTATGTATGTATGTATGTACATATACTCGATAACGAGTGGGCAATCATCATATCATCACATACATAAGTGTATATACATATATATACATATATGTATATACGTATAATATATCAGTTCTATATCTGATTGAGCACTGTTTTCCCTTTACCTGTTGAACACCTACGGATATTTTGTGTGTGTGTATGGGTGTATGTGTTTGTGAGTGTGTTTGTGTGTATTTATAATTCATGAAGAAGAACCATTTTAAGTGGAATTTATTCCTGTGTAATTCCCACATAGATACACTGGCCAATATCAGCAAAACTTACATGCCTTCCTGACATATATTTTAACTTTTTATCCCATATCTTTGAAGAAAAACACCGCTCACCCCACATACATGTATACAAATCTTGCTTTCGTTTTCTGATACTCGAGCACTCTCTCTTTCTCTCTGTTTATACACACACACACACACACACACACACACACACACACACACACACACACACACACACACACACACACACACACACATACACACACACACACACACACATATATATATATATATATATATATATACATATATAAATAAATATATATATATATATATATGTATGTATATATATTTACATATATAATATATATATATATATATATATATATATATATATATATATATATATATATATATATATATATATATATAATATATATATATATATATATATATATATATATATATACACATATATACATTTACATATATAAATATACATATATATATATTATACACACACATACATTTGTGTGTGTATGTATATACATATAGTCATATCTATACATATACAGTTCTTTTTCAACTGAAGAAAATATGGAAACGTCTCTTAAATATTTCTAGCAGCAGTTATTTTATTTATTCAAATATATTTCTTTGCCTGTTATCTGTTTTCTTTTCTGCTTTCTTCTGATTTTCTTCTCTTTATTTTTCTGTTTCTGATTAATCTTTAATTCCTTTGGAATCCGTTAAAATCTTCTAACGTATTACTTTTCACAATAAATATACAGAAGAATTTTGAAATAAATAACATAAATAAATAAATAAATAAACAAATAAATAATGAAAATAAAAAAATAAATTCTGCTAGCAAATATTGCAAGTATATAGCTCAAAATTTTGCTGCAAAAATGCACACTGCAAAAAATGTCGTCAAAAAAATCTCGTCAGAATTATTCTGCATACAGTAAATAACTAATATCGCTAAAATGAATCAACACAGTAAAAAGTATCGCCAAATCTTTACTGCACACTGCAAAATGTTTGTGAATAGAATTCTGAAAGAAGATACTGCTTAAAAATATAGCAAACGACCATAAGAAGCTAAACAGAATAAGAAGTATAGTTTTATTGATGTTATAACATATATATCTTCAACTAACATCATAGCGAAAAAAAAAACATTTTTTCCTCCTCTGAAAGTGACATTTGCCATTTGGATAGCAAAATCGCAAAATATGTTCGTATGGAAAACGGAATAAAAAAGAAAACTTCAAATAGTTTCAGAGTTCCAAGTTATATTTGAGAAGTTATTATTTGGAAAGGAATTGTTTACACAACTGTCGTTATATACTGATAAATGTGTTTTACTAATCCAACCATCTTGTTCGGTGCCTACTCCTGGGTCTCCTGCCGGTCGGTTTGGCCCATAAAATCTGTCCAGCGATTCTTTCCTGAGATATTCTAACCAAATGTCCATAATATCGGAGCTGTGATCACTCAATTCAGAGACAGCAGCTCTACCTGGAGTGACTCTCTGATCTCTGAGCTACACACTCTATCGAGTAAGGTTACTCCAAAGACCCTTTGGAGGACTTCCATTTCGGCCACTTTTATTTGCGATCGTATTCTTCGGTCATTACCCAAGATTCATAACCATAGATAAGGATTGGCGCGAAAACTACATTGAAGATAGCGAGTTTGGCTTTTACGCCTACCTCCATTCTGATTACTGAATGCTGATTCAAAACAGAAAATATTTTTGTAGGTAAAAAAAACTTACTTGTGAAGTTGAGAAGTTGTGAAGGCGCGTGGCTTAGGTGTTAGTGTGTTCAACCCATACGATCATGAGTTCAACAGATACTGATATATAAATGTCATTACATTACATTTTCTTATTCACTGCTAATCAATATAGAGATATATATTTAGACCAAACAATAATAGCTTCCTTGCTTTTTTTCTTTCTTTCCTACCTCACTGCTTACTTTATTCTCTGTGAAGGTACGTAGCTTAGTGGTTAGAATGGTTGGTTTGCCATCGCCAGGATTGGATGGTCAGCCTTACGAGCTTTATGTAGATATGCCAGACTTGTCGTCGAAGTTTTTTGTAGGGGAGGCGCAAACTTGCGCAATCTCGACCAGACCCATTCAAGACAACCTCCACCTCATGTAATACATCACAGAGATGGTAGGGTGTAAACCTGTCTTCGGTGGGGTTCTGATCAATTTAGATCAATCGAAAGCTTTCGAGAGGGTCGACCAATCGATACCTAGAGGCTGACCTCAAGGCAGCTGGGTTCGGTCCCGTCTTCAAAGGCTGGGTCGCTGCAATGCTGTTCGGTGGTCAAAGATAATGGACATTTTGGGAACCGTTTCAGTACCTGGGTGGTTCTCCCTCCTTTTAGGAAATTATTATTGTTGTAATTTTACTTATTGTTTTTGTTAATTTGTTTTTTTTTTACTCGATTTTATTGTACCCCCTGTCCCTGTCTTTTTGTATTGTCCTCTATATGTAGGTCCTTGTGGCCCATAAAGAAATTATTATTATCATTATTAGAGTAGTAGTAGTAGTAGTAGTAGTAGTAGTAGTAGTAGTAGTAGTAGTAGTAGTAGTAAGATGTAGGAAGAATCTACGGGTGCATATATGTGTGCATGTGTATGTGTGCGTGGGCGCGTATATAAATGCGTGTGTGTATGCAATTATGTGTATGCGTGTAGTCTGTGCGTGTATGTGTCTATGTGTGTATGTGTGTATGTGTGTGTTTGTGTGAATGTGTGTGTGTATGCGATTATGTGTATACGTGTAGTGTCTGTGTGTATGTGTGTGTGTATGCGATTATGTGTATACGTGTAGTGTCTGTGTGTATGTGTGTGTGTATGTGTATGTGTGTGTATATATGTGTGTGTGTATGTGTGTGTGTATGTGTGTGTGTGTGTGTGTGTGTGTGTACGAAAGATGAAAGCGAAAGGGAAGAATAATGCACTTAGGTTGACATCGGGGTAAAAAGTCAGAAGTCGTTTGTCAATTATAGGAAACAATATAAAGAGAGGCATGTCGTTAACCACCACCTCCTCCCCCTCCATCGTCTTCCCCCTCCTCCTCCTCCACCTCACCCGAGTCGTTCTCCCCCTCCATCTGCTCTCTTCTCTTCCATCTACAATGCACTCTCCCCCTCTCCCACATATGTGAGGAGAGCGTGGGTAGCAAAAATCTTAATGTGAAAAGCACATATGTGGTAAATGTATTATGAAATACCTCGGGACACCACATACTTACATATATACATTGTATTCTCATACATACATACATACATACAAACATACATACATACATACATACATACATACATACATACATACAAACAGACAGACAGACAGACAGCCATATATATAAACACCCACACACGCACACATAGACACATGCATATATATATATATATATATATATACACATGTATATGTTTATATACACATATATATATATATTTCATATAGACATGATTTCTACAGGGTTAGAACTGTTGCCTTCTTTTGAAATCTTCAAGACCAGTAATATTTATATTAAAGCTGGTTTATAGGTAGAATAAAAAATAGATCACGTGATGGGAAGTGGATGGTAAGAGTATGTCTGTACGTAAGAGATAGATAGATAGATAGATAGAGATAGATAGATAGAGAGAGAGAGAGAGAGAGAGAGAGAGAGAGAGAGAGAGAGAGAGAGAGAGAGAGAGATTGATAGATAGATAGGTAGATAGATAGATAGAGAGAGATTAGATACATAGATGGATAGATAGTTAGATAGATAGAGAGAGAGAGAGTGAGAGAGAGATTAATAGATAGATAGGTAGATAGATAGATAGATAGAGAGAGAGAGAAAGAAAGAGAGACAGACAGAGTGATTGATAGATAGATATATAGAGAGAGATATAGATAGATGGACAGAGAGATAGATAGATAGATAGAAAGATAGATAGAAAGATAGATAGAAAGATGTATGTATTATTTGTGTGCGCCAGATGAAACATCTAAAATGTCATATTGATCTGTAACAGTTGGTGGTTGTTTCTCATTAAACGGTGTAATTTCCACGGGGTCAGCTAGTTAAGATATCAAAGTCCCAACGAGTCGAACACCGAACGTAAATTGATGTGGTTGTACCTATCATGGTACGAATATACATATGGAAGTCATTGCTAAGGATCACTTTCAGGAGCCAGCCCGGAAATGGCAACTAAATATCGTGTATGTATGTATTTGTGCGTGTCTATGTGTGTGTGTATGTGCGCGCGCGCGTGTGTGTGTGTGTGTTTAGCTGATGGTGTAAATCCTTTCTTGCACTACACAGCCTGCAATTTCTATTCATTCTCAAATTGCACCCAAACCTCCAGACTACTTCCCAAGAGTGTCTTTTAACCCATATTGCAGAATCTTCGCATTAAGCACTCCTCACCAAACTTTATCACACATTCATCATTGGTGTTGCTTTCTTTCAACTCCAAACTTCCCACCCATATACACACTCCTTAATCTCCCACCCTCATATACACACGCGTCATTTCATTAGGGAGAAACAGTCACCAAGAAAAAAACGTTCTTAGTTCACTGGAACCCAACTACTACAAGTGTCCAGATGTCACATCTGTTATTTCCAAACTGTGTCCTCGAGAGCTACCGACTTTGTGAAAGATTAGAAGCTTGATCCATGTCCATAGTCGTATCAGGACGGAACTTGTCCCTGGTTTATTGGCGTTAAGCTACTCAGTGAACAAACTTTGGACAAGATGCCTGTCCATCGCAGAGAAAATCTCTTGCTGCTGCTGTTGCTGTCGCTGCTGTTGCTGGTGCTGTTGTTGCTGTTGCTTCTGCTGTTACACTGCTTTTGTTCTGTTGCTGCTGCTGTTACTTTACTGCTGTTCTGTTGTTAATGGTGGTACTCTTGTCCATACTGTTGAGTAGACGAGGGCAATGCAGCGAAGCCACGACCATACGATTGTAAATCCAACACTCTAAACAATAAGCTGCTTCCACATACATACATACATACATACATACATACATACATACATACATACATACATACATACATACATACATACATACATCCACCCATACATACATATATACATGCATACATATATATATATATATATATATGAACAAGTAAGACCCCGACGGCTGAGCTCAAGCCGTTTCGACGGCTAATTCTGTAGCGTACAGAATTAGCCGTCGAAACGGCTTGAGCTCAGCCGTCGGGGTCTTACTTGTTCCTATTACCCACTCTACTACCCTAAGTATTGAGTACTTTGGTGCGTTATGGTCCACCTGGTTCCTTACCACATTTCCTTCGTTATATATATATATATATATATATACACACACACACGCGCGTACAATCACCCAAACATATATGCATACATACATATATACATATATGCATACATACATACATACATATATAAATTCATACAAATATATATACAGATGTACAGATATGCATCCAAGCATCCGTGCATGCACATATGTATATATGTATATGTATATGCATATATATATATATATATACGCCATCTTTATTTAGTAGAAAATACAATGCAACGGGAAGAAACAATAGTACCACTGACGATGTTGCAGATGTGCAACGAAAGAACTTTGATAAACTATATATATGTGTTTGTGTCTATATTGTATCTGTATTTTTGACCGTTGGTCAGTCAATGGCAACATTGAGGACCGAATAAATTAAATTACCGATATAAAAGACCCAGAAGCGAAAAGCGAAAACCACCCAAACAGTGAGAGTGTTCTGTTATTAATTCTGGCAATATTACACAAATATGACCCTCCCCAAGTATAACAATATTTGTTTCGACACACGATTTCATATCAAAAACCTCGCAAAACTATATATATATATATATATATATATATATATATATATATATATATATATATATATATATATATATTGTTATACTTTGGGAGGGTCATGTTGCCAATAAGAAAGACACTCACCAGTTGCTTTCACTTCAATTTATTATATATTTATAAATTTATAAATTTACAAATCTACAAACTTATAAATTTCTGGTTGGTTGGTTGGTTGGTTCCACAACCAGATAGTTGTTTATATATAGTCATAAACAACTATCTGGTTGTGGAACCAACCAACCAACCAGAAATTTATAAGTTTGTAGATTTGTAAATTTATAAATTTATAAATATATAATAAATTGAAGTGAAAGCAACTGGTGAGTGTCTTTCTTATTGGCAACATGACCCTCCCAAAGTATAACAATATCGGTTTCAACACACGATTTCAGATAAAGAATCTTGCTAAACAAATTCAGAAACGAAATATATATATATATATATATATATAACGAAGGAAATGTGGTAAGGAACCAGGTGGACCATAACGCACCAAAGTACTCAATACTTGAGGTAGTAGAGTGGGTAATAGGAACCAGTAAGACCCCGACAGCTGAGCTCAAGCCGTTTCGACGGCTAATTCTGGACTATATATATACATATATACATACACGCATGTGTATATTATACACACAAACACATATATATTCCAGCCCTCCACATTTCCTCTTCTCACCACACACACAAACACTATAATACAAGATCTCGTTTTTTTTTTTTAAATTCTAAACTGCTCAACTAGAACAGACACACAGATAGAATGTTGCACAGTCTGGTAAATTGTTTCAATCTCTCCCGCACCCCCAAATAGCTCAGCCTCCGCAGATACACTGCTCTTCAACTATATGACTACACATACACACATCACACCACCCCTCAGCCACGTACTCTAAATGATACACCTACCCTTATTACATTATATATCCCCCCTTAGTTCATATCCTGCTCTGCCCACGAAGCATTAAGCACCCAAGTTAGTCAAACGTATTTAATATACTATGCAGGTCAATGACTTCCTACATGTGTGTGTATGTGTGTCTGTGTATGTGTGTGTGTACCTGTATGTTTGAGAATATTCTCATATATATATATATATATATATATATATATATATATATATATATATATATATATATATATATATATATATATATATATTTATTAAAATAACAGATTAAAATAACAGATTAAACTTTAATCTGTTATTTTAATAAATATTTGCTCTACGGTTCTTATATATTTGATATATATTTATCCTTATCGAGTCCTCTTTGGATTTTAGTCTTCAAATTTATTATTATTACTATTATATATATATATATATATATATATATATATATATATATATATATATATTACTTTTGCTGCGTGTTCATATATATATATATATATATATATATATATATATTGTTATACTTGGGGAGGGTCATATTTGCGTAATATTGCCAGAATTAATAACAGAACACACTCACTGTTTGGTTGGTTTTCGCTTCTCGCTGTCTTGTCTTTTATATCTGCGATCTAACTTACTCGGTCCTCAATGTTGCCATTGACTGACCGGCGGTCAAAAATAATACAGATACAATATAGACACAAACATATATATATATATATATATAGTTTACATAATTTACATAAATCTTTCGTTGCACATCTGCAACATCGCCCCATAATCAAGATGTCCCCAGATGTATGTGAAAGTACAGAGGACCTCCTCAGCAGAATCAGTGAGTGCAACAAAAACAGGAGCCTATCCAACTGCATAATAGGCAGCATGGATGTGGTGTCACTGTACCCATCCATTAACATTGATTTTGCTGTGAAAAGATGTGTGGAGATGATCATTGAGAGTGAGGTGGAGTTCTGCGACGTCGACACAGACGAACTGGGCCTCCTACTTAGACTTACCTACGACACTGACTACCTAGACAGCCATGACCTTAGATGTTTCTGCCCTAGTAGACCTATAAGAGGTAGACCCCCCACCATAACCTCAATGGCTAAAAAGACTCCCATAGGAAGGTGGATTGGGTGGACCAAAGCCATACGGACCCCCCAAAACACTGATCAGGTAAGAAAAATGGTCGCACATGCAATAGGGGCTAGTATCAAAACTACCCTAAAGGGCCACATATTTAAGTTCAATGAGAAAATCTACACCCAAAATGAGGGAGCAGCCATCGGCGTCAGCATAGCTGGTGATGTTGCCAACCTTTTCATGGTATGGTGGGAAAGGAGACTTAAAGATCTCCTTAATGAAAGCTCCATAAACCTCATCATGTACTCTCGTTATGTAGACGATATTAATATAGTTATAAGAACACCCCCACTAGAGAGCACTAACAAGTTTGATTTAGAACGTAGCACGATGGAAAGCATCCAGCAGATAGCTAATTCCATACACCAGAGTATAACTGTAACTATAGACTTCCCTTCCAAACACCCTAACAATAGACTACCTGTATTAGACACAGAACTCTGGATTAACACTATAGACGAGAGAGCCCAAATTCTCCACTCACACTATGCTAAACCCATGGCCTCCAAATACCTGATACTCAAAAACTCAGCAATGTCCAGTAGTGCTAAGTTTAATATTCTGATCGCAGATTTGGTACGAGTGATGAAGAATGTGTCCAGCATGTGCGACCCAACAGAAATGGAAGGACACATCCAACACTTCATCAACCGCATGCAGTCCTCTGGCTACAACCAAAGAGACAGAGTCAGAGTATACGAAGGAGCCATGGAAAAGTATAAGACCCTCATAGAACTGGACATGAAAGGAATTTGCCCACTATACAGGAGCAAATCATGGAATAGCTTAGATAGGGCTAGACATAAGATAGGGAAGGCCACATCATGGTACGACAACCAGAGATATCAGAGTGTCATGTTTGTGGACGCCACCCCTGGAGGGAAATTAGTTAACCAGTGTAGAAAGGCCCTGAGAAAGACCCACTTAAAAATAAAGGTGGTAGAAAAGCCAGGAACCACCATAAAATCCCTGATCAGCAAAACCTACCCTTTTAAGAAAACCCACTGTACCAATAGGAAGTGTATCATATGTAAGGTGAACCCCCGGATAAACTGTAAAACTAGAAACGTAGTCTATAGCATAAGATGTACAGAGGGTACTTGCAGAAACATGACAACAACATACATAGGTGAGACAGCTCGTAGCATAGGTGAAAGGATAGACCAACACTGGGGGGAACTAAAAGGACGAAAAAAAAAAACGAAAAAAAAACAAAACGGGTCAGTACTATACGAACATGCTAGACAACAACATGACGGTAACATAGACAACATAGAAATTAGAATAATATCTAAACATAGGAATGATCCAGCAGATAGGCAAATCAGAGAGGCCAGTGAAATAGAAATTAGAAGACCAAAGCTAAACAGAAAGAATGAGTAGAACAACAACAACACCCAAACAAACAACACTGACCTAAGAGAAGTATAAATAAGTAAATAAAATTAAATAAAATAAGATAAATAAATACATACACAAGCACAATAACAACAAGCACATAAACACACACTAGTCACCCAGCAGACACAACACTATACACACTAGTCACACATCACACATAACACTATACACACACGCAAACGCATGCGCAAAGAAGACAAAATAAAATAAGATAAACAAACAAGCAAATAAATAAATAAATATATAGACAGACTGAATAAAAATGGCGTAGACATACAACACAACAGGAGCAACAATGAATATAACACCACTGACGATGTTGCAGATGTGCAACGAAAGATTTATGTAAATTATGTAAACTATATATATATATATGTGTTTGTGTCTATATTGTATCTGTATTATTTTTGACCGCCGGTCAGTCAATGGCAACATTGAGGACCGAGTAAGTTAGATCGCAGATATAAAAGACAGCGAGAAGCGAAAACCAACCAAACAGTGAGTGTGTTCTGTTATTAATTCTGGCAATATTATTACACCAATATGACCCTCCCCAAGTATAACAATATCTGTTTCGACACACGATTTCATATAAAAAAACCTCGCAAAACTAATATATATATATATATATATTACTTTTGCTGCGTGTTCATATATATATATATATATATATATATATATATATGTTTATCCCTGGTTCAATCGAGGGTAACCACAGTAAGTAAAGTACTCAATACATAGCAGAATATATATATTTAATATAGAAAGGCTTCTACAGGACTAGAACTGTTTCATTCGGTAGAAATCATCAGGAAGCGTTCCTGATGATTTCTACCGAATAATATATATATACAGTATATATACATATATATATTAGGGTGTTCCAGAATCCCACATTTTACACAAAAGTGTTTTTTTTTCTTAGCTGCCTATGCATTCTCTCATGCCGTTTTGTATATTATCAATTTATAATGTAATTTTGATATTTTTCAGACTAATTTAAGCCTTGCCTAATAGTTGCAAATTGGCAGAATAATGGCGGAAACCAGTGGGCCTAGTTGTAGCTACTCGCTCCGTTGTGATGATCGAGAAATATGGCTCCTGGGGCAATATGTTACATCCTTTTCACCAAACAAAATACCAACAAAGGGGGACGTTCTAAGATATTTCTTCTACCTGAAAGATGGTCCTATGAAACACGAAAAGCACGTGAGCTTCAATGGTGCTATTGCGGATAGGCTTGTGATGGAAGTAGTTAGTCAGTGGGAAAAAGCTGGTGTGGCGACTCAACGAAAAGACAAAGTGAAACTGAAAATTATGAACATGTACAGTGAATACAGAAATTTACAAAAAAACAAAGGTTCTAAGTCAAACAAAGAAAAGGAAGCACTATTTATTTCTGAATTGGATTCGTATTTCTACATTGCACATACTGATGCTGAAAATAAAATTTTGAAAGACCGTCTTCGTAATAATGAACAGAAAATGGAAGATGCTACATTTCTCGAAGCCCTGCGTTGCCAGAAAAAAGTATCTCTGGGTGCTGAAGACAAGGGTTTCCAGAAAAATGTATCTTCAAAGTTTAAGCGTGATCAGGTTTCTGTGGCTCGTCGAGAGTCAGAGAACCATAGAAAGCGTTTGTCAGGATCTGTAGCACCACAACTTCCACGTAATGAACTGAGTGATTCAAGTTCAACCAATGATGAAACTGAAGATGAACAGGATCCTGAATTTCAGGTCTCAAACCCACCCAGAGACAGCTCAATGTCAGACAAGCAAGGAAAAATCCAGCTGGAACTCCCAAAGAATCCATTTCAAAGTACAAACATTTCTCTCATGGCTGATCGTTTAAACCTGAAACTGGGCCAGAGAACAGCATTTATGGCATCGATTATTTCTGAGGGTGGGACTGAAATAGACGCCACAACTCTCTCCAAGAATAGTAGCAGACGTGCAGATAAGAAGATCAGAACTGTGGGGACTGAACACATAAAGGAACAATTTGCTGCACCAGACTTTGTTACCTTGCATTGGGATGGCAAAATAATTCCTGGAGACTAGGTGTGCTAGTTGCTGGAACTTCGGACTTCAGAGAAGGTAAACTCCTCGGTGTTCCCATAATTCCTGATGGCACTGGAACCACCCAAGCCAAAGCATCATTTGATCTTGTTAAAGATTGGAATGTTCATGGGTTTGTGGTGGGCTTGGTCTTCGACACAACTGCTTCGAATTCTGGATGGAAAAATGGTGCCTGCGTGAAACAAAAAGGTGTTTTATTTTGCTTGTCGG
>OZ024747.1:85364016-85374016 GCA_964016885.1 Eledone cirrhosa
AGAGTTTTGCCGCAGTTAAATGTGGAATATCTGAAATTTTATGATGGGATGCGTAGTCTGGGTGTGATTTGGCTGCTATATCGTGAAGTTCAAGAGATCTTGTAGAGGCTCCCACCACCTAGTTAGTGGGCGTTTCTTTTTTTAGCGCTGTATATAGATATGGCAGTTTCTGTCAGTCATTCCTTTAGGTCAATGGCCTTAATCAATACACTGCTACACCACCGTCGCCGACACCTAACACCACCACCACCACCATCACCAGCAGCTGCGGCAACATCAAACAACAAAAACAATATCAGTAGCAGCACTAACAATAACAACTACAGCAAGAAAAACGGTGTAAACAGCAGCAACAATATCAAATCACCACACCACCATCTCCCGGGCCACACCACCATCTCCCCATCACACCACCACACCACCATCTCCCCCATCACACCACCATCACCACCACCACACCACTATCTCCCCCATCACACCACCATACCACCACTAATAACAGTAACATTACAACATTACTACCATCATCACCACCAACATCTTTACTACCACGACCAACAGTACTACCACCAGCACCACCACCACAAACAACACCACCACCACTAACAACAGTAGCAACATCACTACCACCACTACTACCACTACTATCATCACCATCATCATCATCATCACCACCATCACAACCAACAACAACGACTCCACCACCACCAACAGTAAGAACATCGCTACCACCACTAACAACAACGCTAATACCACCACGACCACAAGTACTGCCACCAACGACATCACTAATACCACCACCACCACCACCACCAACACCACCACCACCACCACCACCACCACCACCACCACCACCAACACCACCACCACCACCACCACCAATTTACATTATTCAGACCCATCAAAACCATCTTAACAACTTTCCTAAACAGAAAACTTAATCTTTGACAGCAACAACCCACATCTACTCCTCTCTTAATTACAACATAGATCCACATCACAACAGCTAATCAGAACACCATTATACTCAACCAGTATACCACTGAGAAACCTGTATCACCACATCCACCACCACTACCATCATCATCACCAACACTACTACCACCGGCAGTACCATCAACCGCCTCTTTTCACAACCTATGCACAACAATTCTAGAACAGAGAAGTTAGTTCTTGACATCAATAAGTCGCACACGTTACTCTCTTAATTACGACATAGATTCCATCGCATTACACTTAATCAGCACACTACTCGCAAACCTAACACAGAAAATATATGATGTTTTCAACAACAAACCTCCCACACATATCCTTATTCTAACAATTAACCGAATTGGCAGTATCGGTAGAGGGTCGGACGCCATGCTTTGACGCATAGAGTTACGGCCCTTGCCATTCTGAGTTCAAATCCCGCCGAAGTTAACTTTGCCTTTCATCCTTACGGGGTCGATAAAATAAAGTACCAGTAATACACTGGGCAATTGCTGGCCTTGTGCCAAAAGTAGAAACAATTATTCTAACAATTAACACGAGCAACGTTTTCGACTCCGCTCCTTGCTATCCACTAAATCAAACAATAATCAACATTATCTTCACTATTTCCTTACCGTAATGAAACACGCTATATTTCAATCCATTTCTAAGAGATGTACTAGAATTCTTTATTTCATTATTAAGGTGGTATTTGTGGCATAACTTAACAATAGGTTCTAGAATGAAATTATGTTGAAAGATTTAAATTTAAATAGGAACCCTTTAAAATGGGTGGTTTTGTTTCATAAGCCGATTTGTTATCTATCAACAGATTTATAAAACAACATAATCCGCTGGTTTGCTGACTACTTGTCACATAGTCAAACACTGTCAGTTTACAAGATCAACATTTCCAGAACATGCAATTTCTTGAATAGGGTACTTTCTCTCACCTACAAAACAGCTTTATACACAGACGACATCGTACGTACATCCTCCAACCATTCTCCAGACATTACTGTACAACTATTCAAACCCTATTTGACTCACCCAGAAACCTGGCTCCTCGACAATAAAGTTAACCATTTCTTTACTATATTCTTAATGATTTTAAATTTTATTTTTAAGAATTTAGATGGATTAAGTTAACTTCACCATTAATAAGTTGGAGTCTGCAGCTTAACTTAACAAAGGCTCTTAGATAAAATTACGATGAAATGCTTTTAGATAAATATAAACACTTCAAAACAAAGTTTGTATCATTGAACCATGAATGGCTTCGGGTGGTTAGGTATCAAAGGATTATGTATTATTTACGAAATACTGATTATAAAGCTATTATTGAAGATACCTGAGTCTACTCAATAAATATGTCAGACCCCAAACACTTGCAGAATAAGGCTGTATTGAGCTCTTTTATTATATTCGTGCGACAAAATGCACTCATATAACTCATATATATATATGCATCTGTTTGACCGTATATAATTGATTCTTGTTGAACAATCAAATTAATTGATTACACTAACTAAAATTGAAAAATACTATAATCATATATATATATATATATATATATATATATATATATATATATATATATATATATATATATGTGTGTGTGTGTGTGTGTGTGTGTATGTATGTATATATATATATATATATATATAAAAGTGGATGAATACTTCAACAGGCACTAAGTACTTGTAGAAATATGCAAGGTGTTTATAATATTTGTGGTTCGATGGTACTAATTTGAGATACCAGAACAATATAAAAAGAGCGGAGCAAGCGGTTATCAAACAATTTTCTAAATAAATTAAAAGACGATTTAAATAATCACCTGTTCTATTGCTGTTACCGACGGTTTCACCATTCCAAATATTGGAAATCCAGAGAATTTCCAATGGAAAGAAATCGATCTTCAGACAGCTTATTTCCATACTATAAGGTTGCCAGCCTTACAGAAAATAAATATTTCGCTTCCTGCCCAACGCATGCGGTCAAGCCGTTAAAATGACACACACGCAAAATCAGGTCGCAGACAATAGCTGTTTATTATAAACGTGTTGATATTGCCACTAAAATTAGTACAAACAGTCAATGAAGGTTAGTTCATTTCTCACGCAATTAATAACGGCGCCGAGGTCACACATCCTGACCATACTATCAATGGCAGACTTTGCATTCCTTCAAATCTTTCTCGTTTTGTCTTATTCATCACACGGTTTCGTCGTAAATTATACCACAAAATAAAACTATACAAAATTAACGTTGTTTGTTTATTTGTAACTTTTTAATAAACTTCAATAACTGGTTCCATCGACGATGGCAAGAATCTCAGCCACAACTTTCAACTCAATGGAACACACGCCTGCTATGCACTCGATCACCCTAACGCACTTCAATTCATCACAATACAACAGCAAGCATGGGACATCATCGCTCCTACTACACTTGAACAACAATCAACAGTCACATTCAACACCTCCGCTAAATATATATAGATAAGTGTTTATGTAAATCTATACAGCTGTGTGTGTACAAGGCTGTATATATATATATATATATATATATATATACGTAAAACATAGAGCGTAGTGCGTGGATAGTTCTACGCCCTAAGAGCAGCCATGATCCATCTCCCTGTAACAACAAAAATTGTCATTTAATACGGTTGACTCCTCAAGAATCAATGTACCGAAGACTGTGTGGAGAATTACTTAACACATCACATTACATCACATCACACCACACTACACCACACTACACCACACTGCACCATAACACACCACATTACATCACACTACACCACACTACACCACAATAAACCACACTGCACCATAACACACCACATTACATCACACTACACCACACTACACCACAATAAACCACACTGCACCATAACACACCACATTACATCACACTACACCACACTACACCACAATAAACCACACTGCACCATAACACACCACATTACATCACACTACACCACACTACACCACAATAAACCACACTGCACCATAACACACCACACTATATCACATTACATTATATTATACTCTAGCGCAATTATGTCAAACTGAGGGTCCCCCGAGGGCCGAATGGGTCACATATGTGTTGTCTGAGGGCCACACACGACAACTAATTGTGTGTCTTTCATCCTTCTCATGGTTATATACTTGGGGTCGATATAATCGACTTTCAACTCCCCACAATTTGATGACTTTGTGTCTAAATCAGAAACCATTATTAAGTTGGTGTTTGGCGAATAACATAACATAGGGTCTTGTGGACAATTATGATGGACAAGTTTTTCAGATAAATATAAACCATTTAAAACAAACAATTTTGTATCATTGAATCAGGAGTGGCTTTAAGCATATAGGTATTTAAAAGGTTGAGCACACAACTCTGCCTACGTCTATCATATCTTATGACCTCTTTATAATATCGGAACAAGGTCATTTTGCTGCACAGAAAATGTACGTGGGAGAGTTCACAGAATAAATTAAATTAATTTCACATTTAATAAGGATGTGAAATATCAAACGAGTGTTCAATGTTACATCGGTCAAACGAAGAAGCCTATACGAGGTTGTAATGCCTTTTTCCTATTTTAGCAAAAATGATAAAAAGAACAAAGACAGGATACAGTTTGACCCTATTTATTTGTGTGTCTGTTACTGTTATTGTTGTTAGGTGGATTGGCAGTATAGGTAGAGGGTCGGACGCCATGCTTTGACGCATAGAGTTACGGCCCTTACCATTCTGAGTTCAAATCCCGCCGAGGTTAACTTTACCTTTCATCCTTACGGGGTCGATAAAATAAAGTACCAGTAATGTACTGGTTAATTGCTGGCCTTGTGCCAAAAGTAGAAACATTTAAATATTTAAATCTCCAGATCGGCCAAGGCATATAAGTTGGAGGTTGTTGGTACATCAGAGCAGGACCCAGAGGTCGGAAGAGTGGGGAGCTATGAAGATCTAACGTCTCTTACCCGATAAAAAAAAAAAACTTTCAGCACTTTTCAATTTCGAAAGGACCCTAAAACCTCTACCGCTGGGGTGCGTCGTAAATGTAGGCTTAAACATTTTCTCTCGGAGGCCCAGAGCAGACCCGTGGTCAAAGACATTCCGGCCTTAACCAACCCGTATTTATTTATTTATTTATTTATTTATTTATTTATTTATTTATTGTATATCAAGAACTACTTATGACCACCTATACTAACTTTTATTGTTATTATTAAAAACAACAAGAGCGGTGGATTTTACAGTATCGGTAGAGCATCAGTCAACATGCTTTGCAGCATATATTTACTCTCTGAGTTCAAATCCCGCCGAGGTTAGCTTTGATTTTCATCCATACGGGGGTCGATAAAATAAAGTACCAGTAATGCACTGGGTCGATTTAATCAACTTTTCCCTCCCTCCAAATTGCTAGCTTTGTACCAAAAGTAGAAATAGGGGCCACGGGATGGCCAGCGCGTGGGCCTCCATTTGCTCATAATAGTGAGGATGGGGAGAGCGGGAGAGACGAGGGCGATGACAGTGGGAATTTGGTTCCTTTGTGTTCGGACTTGGTATATATGTATATATTTCACAGACACACATACTGAGGCAGTGCAGTTTTTGATTTTCTAATTTATTACTTTAGGCTTTCTCTACTAGCGAGACATAGATTGGCAGTAAGGGTAGAGAGTCGGACGCCATGCTTTGAAGCATAGAGTTACGTCCCTTTATGATCTGAGTTCAAATCTCGCCAAGGTTAACTTTGCCTTTCATCCTTACGGGGTCGATAAAATAAAGTACCAGTAATGTACTGGGTAATTGCTGGCCTTGTGCCAAAAGTAGAAACAATTATTAAACCTAATCCCGCCGAGGTTAACTTTGCCTTTCATCCTTACGGGGTTGATAAAATAAAGTACCAGTAATGTTCTGGGGTAATTGCTGGCCTTGTGCCAAGAGTAGAAACAATTATTAAAGGCAGTGAGCTGGCGGAACTGCTAGCGTGTCAGATAAAATAAAATTCCAATCAAGTGCTGGGGTATAGTAATATACTGTTACCCTTAAACAAAAGTGCTGGCTTTACGCCCAAAAAGGAAAAAAAAAAAAGAAATCTTTATTATTAAACTTAAAATGTTAAAGAATGGTTTGATTGAAATTTTGGCTGCTATTTCTTGCAGGTTGATTGACGACCACGTAGACTATTCCTGCTTGTACAATAAATACGTCGGTCGGTAATGTCCCACGCGACCTAATTTGTAGCGTTAAAAATGTCTCGTCTGCTATTTTCTCAAAATACTTTTGTTTTAATTGATGTAAAAAGGAGAGAAGGGAAAACGAGGTTAAATATATATGGAGGCGGAAGACTGCAACAGCAACAACAGTAACAGCACTAACAACAACAACAACAGTTAGAACAACCACAACAACGACAGTAACAACAACAACAGTAACAACAACGACAGTAACAACAACAACAGTAACAACAGCTACAGTAACAACAGCAACAACAACAGTAACAACAACGACAGTAACAACAACAACAACAACAACAACAACAGTAACAACAGCTACAGTAACAACAACAACGACAGTAACAACAACAACAACAACAACAACAACAACAACAGTAACAACAACTACAGTAACAACAGCAACAGCAGCAGCAAAAGAAGCAGTACCAACAATACCAGGAATAGCAGCACTGCCAACAACAACAACAACAACAACAACAACAACAACAACAACAACAACAACAACAACAACAACAACAGTAACAACAACTACAGTAACAACAACTACAGTAACAACAGTAACAACAGCAGCAAAAGAAGCAGTACCAACAATACCAGGAATAGCAGCACTGCCAACAGCAGCAACAACAACAGCAACAGTAACAACAGCAACAGTAACAACAGCAACACTATTAGCAACAGCAACAGTAACAACAACAACACTGTAGGCAACACAACAGCAACAGCAACACTGTCAGCAACAACAGTAACAACAACAACAACAACAACAACAACAGTAGTACCATCAACAGCAGCAACAACACCAGCATAACAACAACAACAACAACAACAGCAGTATCAACATTAGCAAGAATATATCTAAAGATCAGCTGCAACAGCAGCAGTATTAACATTAGCAACAACAACAGCAGCATTAGGAGCAACAGCAACAGCAACAGCATCAACAACAACAAAAACAACAACAAAAACAGCAGTAACAACAATAACAACAGCAGTAGCAGCAATAACAGCAACAAAAACAACAACTACAACAACAACAAGAACAGCAACAGCAACAGCAACAACAACAACAACAGCAACAGCAACAACAACAGCAGTAACAACAACAACAACAACAACAACAGCAACAAGAGCAGCAGCAGTAATAGCAACAACAGCAGCAGTACCTAGCAATGGTGAGAGAAAAGTGGAAAATAATGACCACCCACCCGAAAATATAGCAGAGCTTAGTAACATCATGACGTCACAATGACGTCAAATATACCTTGTTTGGGCGACTGACTTTTGTGAAAGATAGGGAATAGAATGAGAGAGAGAGAGAGAGAGAGAGAGACAGAGAGAGAGAGAGAGAGAGAGAGAGAGAGAGCGAGAGAGAGAGCGAGAGAGAGAGAGACAGAGAGAGAGAGAGAGAGAGAGAGAGAGAGAGAGAGACAGAGAGAGAGAGAGAGAGAGAGAGGGAGGGGGACAAACATCGAGAACAGAGAGAGAGAGAGAGTGAGAGAGAGAGGGGGAGGAGGGGGACAAACATCGAGAACAGAGAGAGGGAGAGAGAGGGAGAGTTAAACGTCTCGAAGGAAATGAAAACTTTTATTGACTATATATATATATATATATATATATATATACACACGCATACATACATACATACATACATACATACATACATACATACATAGATGTACATATATTAATAGCGTGTGTTGTTCCTTGGTGCAGATCTTTCGTCTTTTACGTGTATATGAATATGTAATGTGTGTGTGTTTGTGTGTTTGTATAGTGCGCATTTTCACACACACACACACACACACACACACACACACACACACACACACACACACACACACACACACATATATATATATATAACTACATGTCTTTCGAGGTAACCAATATGAAACATGACAGGAAAGGACCGCTATAAGTAACTCCACGCCTGTATTCTCCAATATCAATCTCTTGTGAAATGCTTGTATTTTACATTCCTCAAATATTTGACATTCTATTATTTCCCATGGTGCTTTTCTTTTAAATGTTCATGTCACCTCCTCCGCCCCACGACCACCACCACCACCACCACCTCCACCTCCACCACCGCCGCCACTATCAAATAGACGTAGAGATATACGTACACAAAAACACCAAGGAAGAAACTTGGAACTGCTAGGTATACCAAACAGACGGCAACCAGACTCTAATGTGTGTGTGTGTGTGTGTGTGTGTGTGTATATATATATATATGTGTGTGTGTGTGTGTGTGTGTGTGTGTGTGTGTGTGTGTGTGTGTGTATGTGTATGTGTGTGTGTGTGCATATATACATGTATGTATGTATGTATATATATATATATACATACATACATACACACATACATACATACATACATACATACATACATACATACATACATACGTAGGTGTGACAACAGTTGCAGACATTGTGGAGAATAGAAGTTGTCACCCACATCATAAGCCCTTGTCCAAAGATGTCACCCACATCATGAGCCAATGTCCAAAAATGTCACCCACATCATAAGCCACTGTCCAATGATGTTACTCACATCATAAGCTACTTTCCAAAGATGTCACCCACATCATAAGCCACTGTCCAAAGATGTCACCCACATCGTAAGCTACCTTCCAAAGATGTAACCTACATCATAAGCTGCTGTCCAAAGATGTCATCACGACACTATCTACCTATGTGAGGTATGATGTAGGGGCAAAAACACTATACAATGCAACCCGCAAAAATCATAGCTCCGACAATAAACAAAAAGTTACAGCAATGTGGAGGACATTTCCATAGATAATATGAAAGAATACTAGTGGAATGTTCCAGTCAAAACCCCATCAAAATGCAAACATATCAGACCAGACATTGGGATAAGGGACAGAGGAAAGAAGACATTCATAGTAGAGGAAATCAGCTGCCCAGCTGATGTCAATATAATACTAAAGATTAGTAAAAAGGAGAACATTTAATGTGGAATCTGCAGATAATCCTCATGAACTTCTATCACAATACAACTGTAACCTAAGCAAACATGAAAGAACAGCCAAACTCCCACTGTCATCGCCTCCATCTCTCTCGCCCTCCCCATCTCTCCGTATGGTGGGCAAATGGGGTCCCACGTGCTGGCCTCCCCTCAGCCCCGGCGGGCAGAATGGAGAAGGCGTTTCCCCGGAGGATGGCAAGGGAGATGCGCTGGAAAAGCCATTCCAACTCGTGAGGCTCACAACTGCGGCTGGCTAGCTCAGCGACTATGATGGTGAGTAGGGAGGTAGCCCTAGGGCCAAAGACACCAGAAGTCTCTACTGCCAAGGGTACGACCGCAAACCTGTCGGAGAGTGACCGGTACTTGGAGAATTTGGCCTCCTCAGCCCGACATGCAGCAGAACCTGGGTTAGTCGCAGACTGCACCAGGTTGCGGCTGGAGAAAGTGTCGCTGCAAGTGGCGTAATCATTGGGGCTCTGGGATATGTTACTAACTGCTTCAGTACATCCGGCTAACTAGGATGTTGCAAGTGCAGTCCATTAACGGAACTGTAAATATATCTATAACATTTCAGAAATGATGTATATAATAACTGGTTATACTCATGACAAAGAAACATATACACGTGTACACATATAACTGAAAACATTCAAATCCACACATACAATAACATCCCCACCTGCATACACACAGACACACCACACAAACATACAGACAAACATACGTATTTACCTAGGTGATATCTAAATTCCAAGGAAAGAATCTTGTGTCTA
>OZ024747.1:85376516-85399016 GCA_964016885.1 Eledone cirrhosa
TGTGAACTTAAGTTCGATCAAATCATGGACGAGAGACATAGACGCGTCCGAGCCATGTGAGTTGTAAGCGAGAAAGGGACGCGACACAGGCCAGACGGGAGGAAGTGAGAGAGGGGGAGCAGCAGAAAGTGAGCGAGTGAAAGTGCGAGGAAGAGGCCAGCTGAGAAAGAGTATATATATATATTTATATATATATAATATATATATATAAGTTTTCGCTCCGACATAGCTGCATATATATAAGTATGTGTATTTAGTATATCTAATGATATATGGTATGTTTATGAATAAATATTTGAAAGCCTTTTGTTATGAATTTTGGAAGCTGATGGCTAGCGCCATCTAGCGAACTCCAGCAGAAGCAGAAGAGGGTACCTACCGACGATCGTTTCTAGCTGATGGCCTTTATCAAGGCAGTGCTCCCCCTACCCTGCTCTCTGCTGGAATTCAATGTAGGCGAAAATATATAGTTTTGACGCCTATGTACACTGATTAACCCCATTTGCATATGGAGCCGTGGGCTGACTCGGCCTGACAATAGGATTAAAGTTTTCGCTCTCACGTAGCTGTATACAAAGATGTGTGTATGTTATATATCTATATCTATCTATCTATCTATCTAATCATCTCTACGTATTCCTCACCGGACAACGGGTGTGGGCCCCGTTCGTGAGGCGAGCCTTCCCATGACTCGTCTCGCTGACCGAGCTGCAGTCCTGGGTCAAGCAAAGACCGAGGAAAATGGGCGACTGGCACATCGAATGTGCTCAGGCGCTCACAGCCCTCTGGCAGGCGGACCCGGCGATCAGTGGAGACTCCACTTCGTCATTCTATAGAGGGTTGATCCGCAGCAAGTGCGACGACGCGCTCGGTGAAACTCTAGGCGTAGAGGAAGATGAACTGGCCAGTCTGTTCGGTAGGACCTTCCGCCCGGGACCGATGGACAACTTCCAAAAGTCCCTGGCCTGGCAGTGCTACCGAGGAGCTCTACCAGTTCGAGACAAGCTCTACAGACATGGGCGCTCGGGCAGGGACCCTGCAAAAAAGATCTGTCCGAGGTGCGTGCGTAACGAAGAAACCGTCGCGCACGCATTCATACACTGCCCGGGCGTCACTGACCTGTGGGGCTATGTAGAACGACTATTGTCGCGGGTGGGACCAATCCGGTTGACCACCGAGTCCATTGTCATGATCAAACCGCCACCCTCCTTCAAAAACGAAGGAGAGGCGGTTTTCCTTTGTGTGATAGCTATGGCGAAAGAGGTTGTATGGTGGACAAGGTTGAAAGGGCTGAGGTCAGACAACTTTCTCTCCAGCCAACAACTGATTCGTTTTTTCAAATACCACTTTGGAAGAAGAATCAGGATGGAGAGAGAGGTGCTGTACCCCAGCAAGTTTTATGAAAGGTGGGTGAAAGTGGCGAGAATGGCCCGAATGAATGGGCCTTCTCTCTATATCAGCCTGTAGGTTGAGGAAAAGGAGGAGGAGAGGAAAGGAGTACAAACTCTTCGTACTCCTGGAGATGAGGGTTGCACATTTTTTCTGGGGGTATGTGTTACTCATATGAACTGTCTCCCCCTATTGGGGATAATCGACTAATTTTTTAAATTGCATTTGTGATAATATTTTAGACGTCTTTATTGTATGTAAACTTCCTCCTTTGTATTTGTCCCCTTCTTTTGTGCCCCTGTGGCTAATAAAGAAACATATCTATCTATCTATCTATCTATCTCTATCTATCTATCCATCTATCTATCTATCTTATATATATATATATATATATATATATATATATATATATATATATTGGTAAACGGAATAGAAAATGCTGACAAATTGTTCACAGTGAAAAATAGTTTAATTAGGAATAAGTGATAATTAGTAATAGTATTGGTTAGTATTAAGTTTTGGTTTTAAGTTTTACCGGTTGCGCATTTCTAATGCTTTTCAAAAATAATTTTGAGATAGAGCGTCCGTGATGTTTGCTCTGATCTGATTAGTTTCGGGAATTCTACCTGTTTTTATGTTTAAAAAGTGGCTCCAGCGGTATTAAAATAAGTTTTGCGCCAATTCGTGTTGCAAAAATTCTTGTGGTCAAAACAATTTTGATTGGTCGGTAGAGGTCATGTGAATGTAAAAAATTGATTTAGCGCCAAATGTAGGTTTGTGTCGGCTGACTGAGAGATAAGTCTTTCACAACAAATATGTGTGTGTGTGTGTGTGTGTAATAGTAGTAAAGAGGTTCGTTGTTGTGATAATGGTCAGCAGGGATGTGTGTGCGAACCGCAGCCTGTTGACAGTGGTAGAGGGATGGTCAGTAGGAATGTGTCTGTAAGTGTGTGGGGGATATTTTAACATGTTAAAAGATATTTTTTCAGCTCTTGTCTTATACGGAGAAGTGTGTGTGTGTGTGTATCTCTTTGTATGTTAATGTACGCGTGTGTATGTGTGTGTGTATATATATATGTGTGTGTGTGTGTGAGAGAGAGAGAATGTGTGTGTGTGTGTGGGTGGATCAGTATTTATTTCTGTTAAAATGGTGTACATTATTCGATATTTTCAGTAAAATCGATTCTCTCAATAGAACATCAAAAACCTTAATAATAAAAGGTGTGAAATGATATATAGTATTGGTATAATATCAAGGTGTGTGTGAGTGTGTCCAGATTGTACGTACTGCAAGGGGGATCCATTAGGCCTTGCCGTATTGGAATACCTGTGCACAAATATGTATCTGGAATGTGTCCAGAAATTGTATACCCGTGCACAAATTGTATACCTGTGCACAAATTGTACACATGTATCTGGAGTGTGTCCAGATTGTACGTACTGCAAGGGGAATTCATTAGGCCTTGCCGTATTGGAATACCTGTGCACAAATATGTATGTGCCCATCAGTGTGCAATGCATGTGTGCATTTATGTATGTGTGTGTGTCGGCACGTTTATATCTATAGACATCAAAAGGTATGCAAATTTGTGTATATTTGTGTTGCACCATAGAACATGTGTGTTTACGTATGTCATTGTGTTTATATGTGGGTAGAGATGTATGCTGATGTAGGTATGTATGTTGACGTTGTATGTTGTGGGTTCGTCTTAGGGAGAAGTGTTTAGACGGGGTCCGTATTTGTTAATAAAGTAAGATTCCTTGCTGATGCGCTGGGTGTGGGTGGCATTATCTTTAAATTTGTAGAGGGGAAAGATTCTGAAGTTGGGATGATTTTGGGCGGCACAGGTATCAATGTGTTCACTCAGTGGTATTCCCGTATTTTAATTTGGGATCTATGGACAGTCATGCGTTGGCGGAGGCTGTTTTTGGTTTGGCCTATGTATTGTTCTCGACAACCTGAGCAAGTTAATACATATATTAGATTTTCTAATGCGCATGTGAAATTGTGTTTTACTATAAAACGTTGTCCGAACCCTCTATTAGGTTGATGCAAATGCCACAATTGGGTCTATCGCATTTTTTTTACTGTGGGTTTCGTTGTTGTGGTTGGCAGTACTTTGGCATGTATTAGGATGTTTTTCATTGACTTAGATTGTCTTTTGCTCTTTATGATATCGTGTGTTCGTAGGATTTGGTTCATTCTATGGTCCTTTTTCAACAGAGGGATGTTCTGGAGGATGGTGTCAAAGGCCTCATTGTTGAGGGGGTTGTGTGTGGAGATGTATGGAAGAGCTTTTAGTTTCGGTTGATTTACTTTAGGGTGTCTAAGGTCCTGGGTACTGAGTTTTAGGGCACGTTGGATTCCATTGTCAATTAGTGATGCAGGGTAGTCCCTGCCTATGAGTGTGTCTTTTAGTTTTTCTAGCCGTAAGTAGCAGGTGTTTTTATTGGAGACTATAGTACAGATTCTCTTGGCTAAGTTGTAGGGAATATTAATTTTAACGTGTCTAGGGTGGCAAGAGTTGAAAGGAAGATATTGCTTGGAGTCTGTGGGCTTGTAGTATATGTCTGTTTCTATTTTTTTTGTTATGAATCTTAATGAGGATGTCGAGGAAGGGGAGTTGTTGATGGCTGTATTCCATCGTGAAGTTAATATTCGTGTTGAGCCCATTTATAAGGGTGTGAAATTCTTTAAGTTTCTCGATGTTTTCGTGCCAAAGGATGAAGCAGTCATCTAGATATCGCTTCCAGTTCCTTTCTATGTGTAAGTGGAGAGTGTTTCCAAATTTGTTTAGGACTTTAGTGTAGAGGGTGATTTCCAGGTATCCCATGACTAGGTTGGCATAAGTGGGGGCTGTTTTCGTTCCCATAGCGGTCCCAGATTTCTGCCTGTAGGGTTTGTTATTGAAAACAAGTAATTGTTCTCCAAGATAAATTTGAGTCCCTCTATCACGAATTCTTTTTTGATGCGTTGTGGGAGTTCATTGTGGTAATTATCCAGCAAGAATTGGATAGCTTCTATTCCTAGGTTGTGGGGGATGTTGGAGTATAGGTTGACTACATCGAACGTCACTAGTAGGGTTTGTTCAGAAAGTGGCATATTAGGGAGGTGATTGAGCATATCTAGGTCGTCCCTTATATAGCTTTTGATGTGTTTGAGAAAAGGCTTGAGAAGGGTATCAATGAAGTTGCTGAGGCGGTGGGTTTCGCAAGCGGGGCCTGCTATTATTTGAGATCATTGGGTGAGGGGACATTGATGACTATGTCTGTGGCTTCCTTGCATGCCTTACTTATTAATTCGCTTTTATGTACTTTAGGGATACCGTAGAAAAGGCTGGATTTACTTGTGAAGTCTGTGATGAAGCTGAATTCCTTGTTAGTGAGTCCTTCTTTGTATTGGTTGATCAGAGTTTTGAGGTTTCTCATAATTTTCTGTTGATTGTAGTGTTCAGGCTTTTCGTAGTATGTTTCGTTTTCCAAAGTGGAGAGCGCTAAGTTGATATAGAATTCTGTCTCCATTGGGACTACTGTACTCCTTTTATCAGCCTCTTTAATTGTAATAGTTCTGTCGGTTTTTAATCTATTTAATTCTTCCCATTCTTTCTTACATACATACATACATACATACATACATACATACATACATACATACATACATACATACATACATACATACATACATACATACATACATACATATTGAGACAGATGACACTAAGGAATACTGGTGGAACCTGAAAATAAAAACTACCACCAAATTAAAGCACAACCGGCCTGATATTGATGTTTGGGACGACACATTGAAAACGTGTTCTGTTGTGGAGATCAGCTGCCCACTTGATGTAAACGTTGTCAGAAAAATACAGGAGAAGGAGGACATCTACGGACCATTGATGAGGAGTTTACAAATCCAGTATCCAAGATACACCTTTAGCTTCATACCCATCATTATTGGAGCTACGGGTTATATACCAACCCGCTTGGACCAAAATATGACTGAACTTGGATTTGCGGACAAAAAGCGCAGCTCCCTAATTCATAGTCTACAAATGACTGCGATAGCTGGCACCTTCAAAATTTGCAAAACATTCTTGCGATTCAAAGGATGACAATTTCTTTTCTTTTACAACCTTGCCACCAGGAGGGTGGCCGGTAAAAAAAAATATACTCGAAATTAAGAGAAAGAGATAACATACATACATACATACACACACACACACACACACATATATATATATATATATATATATATATATATATGCAGAGGTTATATTTAATTTGTTGGGATTCAACAAGCTTAAACATTTTTATAACTGATATAAAGCACTCAACAGATTAGTGGAGTAAATATACAATATATTAACAAACTATATTTATAAAAGCATATTTATTTTATTATACATATTTCAAGGGCCACCAAGGCAAATTATGGTGCGCTTTCATCAGATAAAATACAATATAGATTTGTTTTATAAATAGATATTGATATACCCTGAAAAAAAGACAACCTTAACGTTGAAGGAAGCTCCAACCGTTAAAATATTGTATATATATATATATATATATATATATACATGCATACACACACAGGCACACACACACACATAGGCACACACACACACACACACACACACACATATATATATATATATATATATATATATATATATATATATATATAAATTTAAGAGTGAGTCACTGAGCAATATGTATTTTTTGTGGGGGCACAGGGGCGGCAACCTGAAGGGCTGCTCGGGGCGGCACACACTCTAGCTACATCACTACATAAAGGGACGGTTATAACATTTAACGTGCCGCCTCAGAACTGTGTTCTAATTATATTTTGGAGTGACTTGTGTTGTTAGAATTTCTGTCTTCTACTTTGGTTATCGACGTCACGTTTCTTTGTGTCTGTAGAGTGAGTGGATACTTGGAGCTTTGCAAGGCTACAAGAGGGATATACCTGGCAGAAAACGTGACGTAATGTGCAGAGGAGGGAGACACGGTGAGAGAGAGAGGGGGAGAGGTTGTGAGAGAGAGAGTAGTAAAGTGAGTTAGGTGGAGAATTGAAGAAAGAAGAGAAGTGTAACTAAGACAAAGACGGAGGACAGAAGGATAAAGAATAAATAAGAAGAAAGAAGAAGAAGAAGAAGAAGAAGAAGAAGAAGAAGAAGAAGAAGAAGAAAAAGAAGAAGAAGAAGAATATATTTAGTACCGTAGGCAGACATGGTCAGTACTATATTATCCTACAAGAACCACCACCCCCAGTAAAACAACACTCTCCATCTATTTTTCTTTTCCTTCAATCACCCGATGTATACTCCCCCTCCTCCCATACTCTACGTAACCTGTCCTGGTTATGTCCCCTTCATTCACTGCCTTCTTCACCTTGTGGCAAATAAAGGAATTCTTTATTAATTTTTATTTTTGTTATTGAAGTTTTTGTTGTTGCTTTTTTGTGTGTCAGCAACTATGTTTAACAAGAAATCTAACTGAAAGGACGGACAGACAGACAGACGGATAGACAAACATACAGACAGACAGACAGACAGACAGGCAGGCAGGCAGACATATAGACAGATAGACATACAGATAGACAGACAGACAGCCAGGCAGGCAGACTGACAGACAGACAGACAGGCAGAGACAGGGAGAAAGACAATGAGACAAGGTAGGTTGAATGACTGGCTGGCTGGTTGGACTGGCAGGTATAGAGGAAAATCTATAACAGTGAAATTAGTGCGGCGGCGGCGGCGTTGGTAACGGTGGTAGCACAGAAGCGAATGACGTCATCAGTCAGTGCAACGACCGGCTGACTTGACGCGGATTATTAATGTATGTCAAATATATTATTGTAAACATGTACACAACGTATTCCACGTGTGTGGGTGTGGATCTAATTGGATGTGTGTGTATATGGGTGTGGTTCTTTTATAGATATGTGTGTACGTACTTGTGTGGGTGTAAGAAAGAGAGAAAGAGTGAAGGAAGAATGAGATAGACTGACAAGGACATAGACTTATATATGTTTATTCAAGAACACCCACACATACATACGTATATTATTCAATATGATATACCTCGATTGACTTGGTACTCCAGTTTCGCCAATGCCGGCTAACTAATCAACCAGACTGGATGATTGAAATGTTTTATATAGGTTTAGCTGTTCCCCAGCAAAATTGCATCTCACAGGTTTCTCTGTGGTTATAATAATAGGGGGCGGGGGCTTCTTGTTGTTACAGCTCACACCTATACAGTTTTAGCTGGCCTCCTACAGATTTGTATCATAAAGGAATTGTCTCAAATGTTTCAATGATCGAGGCCACCAGTCCTAGCTTGGTGTTGTTGCAACAGCTCACACCTCTGTAGGTTTAGCTGGTTTCCTACGTGGTTGTATCACATATGAGAGAACCTCGGCATGTTGATGGTAGGAGCTCCAGTGCTATCATGGTGTTGTTGTTACAGCTCATACATACGCTGGATTTAGCTGGTCTCTGCAAGGTTGCATCTCATAAGAGAACCCTTAGTGCTTTTGTGATGGAGGCCATAGTCTTATCATGAAAAACATGAGATGACGCGTCATCCTGAAGACTACTGCGCACAACCAGGTTCAGTAATCCAACTGACGAACATATAATCGCGGCTCTACTACCCTGGCTATTAGGCTATGCACCTTCACAAACTGGACTATTAGCCTGTATCGGTAAAACTTCAGTACGACACAGCTGAGATACATGTGAGTCTATACTATATGTATGGAGTCACTCCATCAGTAAATGTTTGCGCCTAAACATCTCCAACCCAACATTAACATGAATATATATATATATATATATATATATATATATATATATGTGTGTGTGTGTGTGTATATATATATATATATATATATATATATATATATATATATATATATATATATATATTTTATGTATGTATATAAAAATTGGAAAGAGGTGGGTGGAGAAATTAAAACAGCTCAAAATTCAGTAATTTATTATAATAAACAGTACAACAGACTGTTTCATACTTCCTTGAAAGATTTTTCAAACAAGCAATTGTACAAAATCCTATTGTGTTAAAAATAATAATTACGCATAAAGCAAATTAATCATTAAAGTAATTACCAAATATGTTTTTACATAAAATATTGATTTACAATCGTTTCATCCCTTAATGGGACTTATTAAAATCAATTATTCATAAGCAAATATCTCATTATATCTCACCAAGCAACTCTAAAATTCACAGTCAAAGGGTTTGTTTACATTTAAAAAGACGCCATAAAGTTATAGACAGAGAGTCTTTAAAAATATATATATTGTCCAACTACAGAGCTATAGCGTCAAACCACTCTAGTACATTACTATATGCTGTCTAACTACAGAGGTATCACATCAAACCACTCTAGCACATTACTATATGCTGTCTAACTACAGAGGTATCAAACCACTCTAGCACATTACTATAAAAAATATTTTCAAATAAATAACTGAGAAATAGAAAAAGAAAAATTATAATATAGATAAAAAAAGGATAGAAGATAAAAAGGAAAAAGTAAAGATATATATATATATATATATATATATATATATATATATATATATATATATATGTGTGTGTGTGTGTGTGTGTGTGTGTGTGTGTGTGTGTGTGTGGATTGGAATAGCACTAAGACAGTGTTTAAACCAAACAGGGGTGTGTATGAAAACATATATAACGAAATAATTATTTTTCTCTCTTTTTTTTCTCTGTGAACATGTCACAGAGTGTCAGTATCAGTCGAGAATGACATACAGCGCTGATTCAAGATTCATTAGTCTTTCATTAGTGATATTCACTCAACATGGAAAAGACTAGAGTCCGTATGGATTTTGTGTGATGCTTTGAAGATGTTTATTTACAAGAGGATGTATGTAAGTGTTTGATGTCCTTCAAAGAAGTCGTTGTCAGAGTACTGAATCGATTATCTTGCAATACCACCGCTTTCACCGGAAATGCTGTCGTCGGATCACACAAGAGGATGGTAAACGTCAATAACCGGACTCGGTGGAGGGAAGCTCGATATGAGGTGGAAGAGAACAATGAGAGCTGACATGCAATGAACTGGATTAAAAAATGACAAAAGAGCCTTACTCAAAGCGCTGACACAGATTACGTTGGTGCGTATGATATAACAACCAGCTATTAATGAGATAAAGTCTACCAACCAGTCAAAATTTATGTCTGCAACATCTGCGTCAGATAATGGAGAACTCTTGCTGGCATAAAATGTCACAACCGAGCCTCACAAACGTAGAAGCGTTTTCGAAAATTAAAGTAATGGCTATACTCAAGCGCGAGATAGCTGACATCATATATGTATGTATGTATGTATGTATGTATGTATGTATGTATGTATGTATGTATGTATGTATGTATGTTCTGCTGGTTTTATAATTTCACAAATTTTTACCAATAGAGAGAGAGTCGGTTTCTAATATAGACACAAGACTCTCTCATTGGAATTTACACAACAACAACTAGGTAGATTATGTATGCATGTCTGTATGTGTAGATATGGATGTTATTGTATGTGTATATGTATGTATGTATGTATGTATGTATGTATGTATGTAAATATGTATGTATGTATGTATGTATGTATGTATGTATGTATGTATGTATGTATGGTCGCTTTTCAGCGCTACTGGTAACATGTAACCCAGTACAACCTGTGTATGGCCGGGTCGTCGGCGACTAAACCTACAACCCCACCAAGCGTGCTTGGTAAGGAGGGTGATTTCGGACACCCTGTGGGATGAAAAACAAGACCTGTCAAGGGACAGAAGAACTCAGGAGAGTCAACGGACATCCAATAATGTATATTTTGTTTGGTAGGGCGAGAGACTCCTAGTCTTCATTAAAACATCTCTCTAGGAGAAGCTCACTCTCATATAAAACCTGCGACTACGTTATCATCCAATGATGTAGACCAGTTCTTCTTTTTGGGCAAATGCATTCGATGTTCAGAGAGAGGGATTGGACCCGTGCGAAGCCTTTTCTCACTTATAAAAGCTTCAAGCACAGGCATCGCTTGATATGTGACATTTTTTGCGGTGGATGTTATTGCTGGTCGTAGGCAAGTCCCTAGCAGGACTAAAAAAAGCCACGTCCGTGATGCTCATGCTTAACTATCAAGTAATGACATTACTTGAAATCGAGTTGCAGCCATCAGCACCACCATGTATGTATGTATGTATGTATATATATATATAGGTATGCATGTCTCTATATATGTAGGTATGCATGTATGTACGCATATATGAACGTATACGTATATTTGTGTGTATATAAAATACACACAACACTCACATACATTCATATATGTGAGAGTCTGTGTGTTTGTGTGCGAGTGTGTATGTGTGTGCGTGTGCGTGTGTGAATATATATATATATGTGTGTGTAGTGTGTGTGTGTGTGTGTGTGTGTGTGTGTGTGTGTGTGTGTGTGTGTGTGTGTGTATGTGTTTGTGTGTATGTGAATCCTCTACATAGCTGGTTGTCATCATAAAACCTTCCTTCTCTATAATTCTTATCTCTACTCCCCAAACACGTTATTCCAGCCACATCACTTCTTTCGTTAGCAGCTGTTTTAACCGCAATCTTATTCCCCGTGGTTATCGCCCCTGTTTCAATCTCCACTGCCACTTCTGCTTCACATATTTTGCCCATTCTCACCCTTCTTTCTACACATTACTACTACCATCTCCTCGCACATCGCTCTCATATAAATTTTAATATCTTTCCCCTTCTTCTTTCCTCTCTTCTATTTCCTTCCTATCTATTATTCTCGCCCTAGCACTTTAATTCCATTATTTATACCAACAGCGTAGAGTTACGTCCCCTTATGGTCTGAGTTCAAATCCCACCGAAGTTAACTTTGCCCTTCATCCTTACAGGGTCGATAAAATAAAGTACCAGTAATGTACTGGTGTATTGCTGGCCTTGTGCCAAAAGTGGAAACAATTATTCATATCAACAGTTCCCAATCTAGAGTCCTGGGTAATCCTCAAAGGTAGCAGTGGGGTCCGCGAACCACATTCAATATTAGGCAAAGTTAACCTCGGCGGGTTTTGAACTCAGACGGTAAAGGGCCATAACTCTATGTTGCAAAACATGGGGTCCGTAAGGATGCAAGGCAAAGTTAACCTCGGCGGGATTTGAACTCAGACCGTAAAGGGCCATAACTCTATGCTGCAAAGCACGAGGTCCGTAAGGATGAAAGGCAAAGTTAACTTCGGCAAGATTTGAACTCAGACCGTAAAGGGCCATAACTCTATGCTGCAAAGCATGAGGTCCGTAGGGATGAAAGGCAAAGTTAACCTCGGCGGGATTTGAACTCAGACCGTAAAGGTCCACAACTCTATGCTACAAAGCATGAAGCCCGACCCTCTACCAATACTGCTATTCCATTACCCTGCAGCGCAAAATAAAATGTGTTCAAAGACTCAACGTGTCTCCGGAAATCAAAGTCAGGACATTTCAATCGTGAGCCAAACACTATCCTGTAAGCCATCAGCTTTTACTTGATTACAAACGTAATAACGTCTTCCTACCTGGCTTTTGATCAGTGTTTAACAATCAATAAACGACCAACGGGATTTGTTATTCTTTAATCATAAATATACATTGGACTCATAACAACATGACTGCACTCGTCGTAACTGAATGTATATGTACGAGTATATATATATATATATATATATATATATGAATAAAGTTAGTCCTTCATCAGTGATCTTCCAACCATCATTGGTATTTCATCGCTTTAAAGACCATATACCTCCGGTTGGTGCGAGCAACGGCTAAAAGAAGTCGTTGGGACACGTAAATAAAGGGGACATGAGAGTGTAAACAAACAAAGATGGTGAAGCAACGAAAAGTGAGGAAGAAGGAGTCAAGTCCCAAATTTCCATGAATATAAGTTCGGTGAAATCGTGAACGAGAGAGAATAAAGACCAGCAAACCTGGTTGGAATGTGAGCAAGGAAGGAATTCCGTACAGGTCTAACGGGAGGAAGAAGGGATCTAGTCTGTGAATTCGGTGAACGTAAGTTCTGTGAAATCGTAGACGAGAGAGAAAAAAAAAGCGACCTGCCTGACCAAGGGTGCGAAAGAAAAGAATTACGCACAGGTAAAACGGGAAGGAGGAGGAGGAGAGGTAGTAACAAAGAGTGAGTGAGTGAAGGGTGAGGAAGAGGCTAACAGAGAGAGTGACTGTTAGAGAGGGTAAAGATACGTATGCATGTATATATATATATATATATATATATATATATAGTGACGAAACATAAGTCAATTGCATGAACTCATAATCCTTTATTTACTGCTATATATATTTCGATGATAGCCATTGAATGGCTGTGACCTCATCAGGCAGTTAGTCAGTTCTTAGATATGCCAGCTCTGTGTTTATAGTGTTGATGGTATCAGAGCCTTGGGACATATGAGCTTGTTAGGAATAATTTAATGTTGTCAGCAGGAATAGTCTTAATTCTCATTGGTCAGTTTGTAGATGCTAGTAGGGTTGGTATTTGACCTCAAAGAGGCAGGTGGTGTTGTAAAGTTCAAACCGTCAGGCAAGATGACAATAGTTCCATATGACTAATTTTCACAAAAAGCATTCCTGGTCAGATATATATTCAATTAAGGTTAATAGTATGAAATAGATACTACAGGTCATTCTTAAATTGAGGAATTTATGTGGAGTGGTGCTACTGAAAATTATGGTTAGAGTAGAAAATTTACAGATAAAAAGACTTATGTAGGTTGGCTTGCACATACACTCATACCCACCTCCACAGACACACACACACACACACATCCACACATACAAATTGAGGAATTAATGTGGGGTGGTAATACTTAAAATAATGGTTAGAGTCAAATAGTTTAGAAAATTTAGAAATAAAAAGACTTATGTTGGTTGACTTGTACATATACTCACACCTACCCCCTCAGACACACACACATCTACACACACAAATTCATACAGGTGTGTATATATATATATATGTACGCATAAGTAGATATATATATACAACAGAGGCCCCCAAATCCAAGTATAAGGCAGACATAAAACTAGGTGGGTGTTATTTTTAAAGAAAAGTAAAGTGGGTGTTTGGAAAAGTTATTGTTTAGACTAGACAAAGGTAGAGTGTGATATATATCTTCACAGCAATAGCTTGGGGGCTTTGGAGCTAAGGCGAATCCCTTAGTACAGACATATATACCCACCCACACTTTTATACTTCTGGATGCGCGTGTATGTCTATATACACATCTGCACTCATACAAGAGAGTATATACAAATATACTCTTAAGCATACACTCGAACATTTATCAATCCAACCTGGGGTATTAGTATTACGTTGCGTTCACATGAGTGTGTACATTCACGCAGTCCCAGTATACTCACACAATGCACGGTTGCGGCCACTCATTCATGCGTATAGGGTTAGTACCTTGGGATAATTGTTTTTCCTGTGTGGGCCGCTCCCGGGGGAGGGGGGGGGGGGGTCCTCAGATTCCATAAAACTTGGTTTTGATGACTCGTAACCAGTAGAGGATCCGGTGGACCATCCACCATATATATATATATATATATATATATATATATATATATATGTGTGTGTGTGTGTGTGTGTGTGTATATATAAATATATATATATATATATAGAGAGAGAGAGAGAGAGAGTGAGAGAGAGAATACACAAGTATCAAAGTTATGTTTAAAACATTTAATCGCTGACAATTGTTTCTTCCAAACTTAGGCTTGATGTCCTCTGAGCATTATCAATGTTTGTACATATAATTAACCTCCTATTCAACTGAAGAATCATACAGATACATATATATTGATGTTGTGGACAACAGTTTCGTGTTTACAGTGTGGAATGGATGCGACTTATATTATACGAGAATTGTGCAATAATTCAAATTAAGATTAAAATTAAAATTAAAATTAAAATTAAAATTAAAATTAAAATTAAAATTAAAATTAAAATTAAAATTAAAATTAAAATTAAAAATTAAAATTAAAAGCATAGGGTGGAATACATGCGACAGATAATACAGATAATACAAGAGAATAGTCTAATAATTAAATTAGAGAGATAGTACATGCGTTAGTCATATATAAAGGAATGGAACAAGCAAATGTATCATGCATATAAGAGTACTGTATGGCAGGGTATTACATAAAATACAAACACTTTAAGCGAATATGTTAGTGTATTATGGGGGATGCAATGCGAGGGTGTTTTCTGTATAGTTCAAATTTGTATGTGTGTAGAATATGAAAGTTACAGATTTCACATCCATTACATAAGTTAAGATATATTTGTATTGAATGTTTGTAATAGTAATGGATTGTAATTTAGTGTTATTTAATCCATATTTATGCATTAGAGTTGTTTAACTACGAGAATTTTCAACGGTTTAATATCCGGAAGTGGATATGGAATTAGGGTAGTTATAAATTACTGACCTTCCCTGTTTATAGTTGTTTATAGTATAGTATATACATAACTATAAATAGTATCTTTAATATTATATATATATATACATATATATATATACATATACATATACACATACAGACACAGATGCACACACACACACACACACACACACACACACACACACACACACACACATATATATATATATGAATTATAAGAATCAAAGAACTGTTCAAAACATTTTTATGCTTACAACTGTTTCCTCCAAACCGAGGTTTGGATTGTTCGGAGCAATTTATTATTGAATGAACACTTATATGACCTCCTTTTCACCCAAGAGACATACAGATACACATGCAAATATTGTGGGTCAACATTCATTACAGCATTTAGTGTGGCAGTACACATTTAGAGATTACATTCATATTAAAAGATACAATCAAAAATACAGGTTAAAATACAACATGAAATTAAGCGGTTATAGAGTGCAATAGTTATACATGTGGCAAGCACGTGCGTCTTGTTTATATAGCGTGGCAGAGAGTTACGTGTAATAGAAGCACTTAAGCAGGTAATCAAGAGTGTTAAGGGGGTTGATCTGGTAATGAATTCTTTATATGATTGTTATAGCCTGTGCGTGGAGAAATAATATAAGCATTAAAAATAATGTAAGCATTAAAAATATTGGAAATGTGTAGCGAAGCGATGATATGGATTTCATGCACTGCGACATTTTCATAGTCTGGGGAGCGTATTTTTCAGATTATATGCCCCTCACATAATCCACGATGATTCGATATTGGGCGTTTGACAATCCTGTTAGAGAATCGTAGTCTGATGGTCTTTAGCTCAATACAGCAGGTTGTTACGTTGCGAGAATTCATTTCCAGATCAACCCCCTTAACACTTTTTCATCCTTACGGGGTCGATAAAATAAAGTACCAGTAATGCACTGGGATAATTGCTGGCCTTGTGCCAAAAAGTAGAAACAATATTATTGAGGGGTGTGAGCTCGATTCTTGTATGACTCAGGGACCAAGCTTTTGGTGAATTTTAATGTTGATACTATACTAATGGAATAGATTTGCCTATTATATAAATGATATAGCAGCGTTGGAGAGACAAGGGTTTGTACTTTTCGACTCAACCCCAGTAATCAAGGTTTCCCATGCTAAGTATCTTTTTTTATAATTGCCATCTGGGTGCTTCCGTTTTCCTGATACTTTGTTTGGTATGGTAAGTCTACAGCATGCAACAATAGGCTGATATCGACAGTTACTCCGAGACCTCTACAGTTATTGGATGCTGTGTGAGGTTCTCTTGACAAAAACGAATATGGTATTTTAAGTGCATCCTCTTTTCTCCTTGTTTATAAGCACGTATTCATTTCCCGCGCCCATTCAATCACATAGTGTGTGTGTGTGTGTGTGTGTGTGTGTGTGTGTGTGTGTGTGTGTGTGTGTGTGTGTGTGTGTGTGTGTGTGTGTGTGTGTGTGTGTGTGTGTGTGTGTGCGTGTGCGAGTGTGTGTGTACGCATGCATACTTATATTTTTGTATCTGCTATGTATATATATTATGGGGCCACCGGGCTTATACCCATCGGTTTGGTTTAACTATTCAATATGAGAAATATACAACCCATCCCCATATATATATATCTATCTATCTATCTATCTATCTATCTATCTATCTATATATATATATATATTCTTTTTTTCAAATACCACTTTGGAAGAAGAATCAGGATGGAGAGAGAGGTGCTGTACCCCAGCAAGTTTTATGAAAGGTGGGTGAAAGTGGCGAGAATGGCCCGAGCTCTATATCAGCCTGTAGGTTGAGGAAAAGGAGGAGGAGAGGGAAGGAGTACAAACTCTTCGTACTCCTGGAGATGAAGGTTGCACATTTTTTCGGGGGTATGTGTTACCCATATAACCGGTCTTCCTCTATTGGGGAAAATCGACTAATTTTTTTAATTGCATTTGTTATAACATTTTACACGTTTTTATTGTATGTAAACTTCCCCCTTTGTATTTGTCCCCTTCTTTTGTGCCCCTGTGGCTAATAAAGAAACATATCTATCTATATATATCTATATCTCTCTCTCTCTCTCTCTCTCTCTATATATATATATATATATATATATATATATATATATATATATATATATATATATATATATATAGAGAGAGAGAGAGAGAGAGAGAGAGAGAGAAATTGTTTCTAAATTGTTTCATTTCTATATTAAATATTTATACTCTGCTATGTATTGAGGACCTTACTTACTGTGGTTACCCCCGATTGAACCCGGGATAATCATAAATATATATATGTGTGTGTGTGCGTGTGTGTGTGTCATATTGAGAACACAGTGTTGGTCCAGGCGAATCTTTTTGATTGAGAAGTTTTCATATAGTGTGCCTTGTAGTGAGAGTTTTTTGTGGTGACAGTCGAGCATGAGCTCGTGTGTAAATCAGTGAAACTAGAGAGCACTCTTCTTGTTTCATTCAACTGGATGACTAGAACTTTAGATCGTGATAGAGGATAACACTTTTCAATGAACATCTGGCACTGATATATATATATATATATATATATATATATATATATAGTAATAATAATAAAATAATAAATATATATATATATATATATATATATATATATATACAATATATATATATATATATATATATATACAAGTATTACAATAGGTTTATTGTTGTTTTAGCTTAGGATTCAACGGTAAACTCGTGTTTAGATTTAGATATTTCCTGCGAGACTAATAAACTGGACTGATACAAGAGGGATTCATCTGATCTAGAATAAAACAGCGAGGTCACGATGAAATTTGAATTTGTAACTATTATACGGTACCAGGAAAACAACTTTATACAAAGAAGTATTCTTTACACTTACCATATTTTTTAAAAAATGCGAAACACATTGCTCCAGTTCACTCCTCTGACAATGAGTACTTGAAAAAAACCAACAAATATGGCGCCTCTCTCGAACTTTCATTATACCAAAAGGCGGGGGATTGGCAGTATCGGTAGAGGCTCGGACGCCACGCTTTGCAGCATAGAGTTACGGCCCTTGCCATTCTGAGTTCAAATCCCGCCGAGGTTAACTTTGCCTTTCATCCTTACGGGGTCGATAAAATAAAGTACCAGTAATGCACTGGGATGATTGCTGACATTGTGCCAAAAGTAGAAACATTTATATAATTAATACATGCTAAGAGCGGTGGATTGGCAGTATCGGTAGAGAGTCGGACGCCATGCTTTGCAACATAGAGTTACGGCCCTTTATGATCTGAGTTTAAATCCTACCGAGGTTAACTTTGCCTTTCATCCTTACGGAATCGATAAAACAATGTACCAGTAATGAATTGGGATAATTGCTGGCCTTGTGTCAAGAGTAGAAACAATTATATAATTAATACATGCTAATGGTTGAAAGTGAAAATCTACATTAAAACATTTCCAAACCACTCCCAGACCCAGACTAGACCAGACCAGATCCAGACCAGACCAGATCCAGACCAGACCAGATCCAGACCAGACCAGACCAGACCAGATCCTACCAGACCAGACCAGACCAGACCAGATCCAGACCAGACCAGACCAGATCCTACCAGACCAGACCAGACCCCGACCAGATCCAGACCAGACCAGACCAGACCAGACCAGACCCAGACCTGACCAGATCCAGACCAGACAAGACCAGACCAGACCCAGACCAGATCCAGACCAGACAAGACCAGATCCAGACCAGACCAGACCAGATCCAGACCAGATCCAGACCAGACAAGACCAGACCAGACCCAGACCAGATCCAGACCAGACAAGACCAGATCCAGACCAGACAAGACCAGATCCAGACCAGACCAGACCAGATCCAGACCAGACAAGACCAGATCCAGACCAGACCTCACAACTTTATTAAATATAAACGTTTTTTTTTTTATATTTAAATTTTATTTATTTAACACTAAATAACTGTGAATGATATAGGTGAATTATTTACTAATGGAAATATTTAAATACAATGATTGTTTCTACTTTTGGCACAAGGCCAGCAATTACCCAGTACATTACTGGTACTTTATTTTATCGACCCCGTAAGGATGAAAGGCAAAGTTGACCTCGGCGGGATTTGAACTCAGAATGGATTTAAATACAATAATGAAAGTATTTTTTTTTTATGAACAAGAAGAATAAAGGAAAGAAAAGAGAGAAGGAGAAAAAAATAAAATTCTAAAAAATGTGTAGGGAAACTAGGACAGCGATGAAAATATGTACATTTTCTATACTTTGTTATAATTTACAATTATAGACCATGGTAAATCTGCTATGCTTTAAGATGATTGATTCGTTATAGACTGTTATGACGTTTAATATTTGTGCCACCTCTCTGCTCTCTCAAATCAACTTCAGTTACGTTTCATTTTTAATTGATACTAGACCACCCGTGACTCGTTGGGTCACGTCCACTACAAAATATTATTTAAAATCATGTTCACTTGAAAATAATTTTTAAATAATTAAAATATACACAGACATGTATATAATGTGAAATGAAACTAGAAGGCCTATATATATACGTGTGTGTATGTATAGATATATAAATGTGTGTGTTTGTATACACATATATATATGTGTATGTGTGTATATATATATATATATATATGGATGTCTGTGATCTATATACACTGGTCATAGACACACATATACACACATATATGTATATACACATACACTCACATATATATATACACAACATTCTCCTTCTCTGTCTTCTCTCCCTCTCTCTGTCTCTCTTTCAATCTACTCTCTCACAACCACTATCTCTTCCTCTCTATGTTTCTCTCTCTTTGTTTATGAAGGTAACCGGAAAAACCCCATGTCTTGGGAACCCGTGGTCCGATTTATGCGAAACTTGTTTTATTCCATTTGTGTTCCCATTTCAGGGTCAACTTACTTTCAAAGTATTTTCCCATTATGCGCCCTTCTGGCTGTATTACATTACAGACAAGCAAGCAAGCAATCAATCACAGAGTTTTCGTAGTATATAGATTTCCACCTACAGCAGAGTATGAAACATCATGAATACATTTTAATTACTATTTGAGAATGGCCAATTACTTTTCACTTTCAGTTGGTTGAAAATCCTGACAAAATCGTTACCGCTTTTCCTTGTGACAGAAAATGGGATTTGAAATCAGAACACACAAAACTGGAATACATACCGCAAAGCATCACGTCCGATTCTTAACGATTCCGCTAATCCACCACCTCTGGGCCGGTATTTATTTATCGACCCCAAAATGATAAAAGGCAAAGTTGACCTCAGCAGGATTTAAACAGTGTACAGAAAGCCGGAACAAATACCATGGTATTTAGTTTGGTTTAGTTTTTTTTTTTAAATCTGACACTGAGTTGGACCTCCGCCGGTTTCAACGAAGTGTGTTCTAGTTGTTTGAACAACGGAACAGCATGCTTGTGAAATTAATATGTAAGTGGCTGAGCAAACCACAGACAAATGTACACCCTTAACATTATTTTCAGGAAAATTCGACGTGACGCTGTGTGGCATGGCTAGCCCTTTGGATTACATGTATATCTCACTTTTTTTTTTATTTTTCGCCAGCTGAGGGGACTGGAGCAACATGAAATTAAGTGTCTTGCTCAAGAACACAATACATTGCCGGCAATCGAACTCAACACATTATGCTTGAGAGCCATACACCCTAACCATTAAGCCACGCATCTTCACGAATCTTGTTCTTTGTGATCCTTACCTGTGTGTCCTAACCAAGTGTTTCTATTGTTCAAAGATTAATCCGTGTCTGCTTGACCTCAAAATTTCCTCATCCAATCCGGGTCTAAGTAAAGTATTTAGTGACGACAAGAAGGAAGATAAGAAATGTGTTTGTTGTTATTTTGTTGTTGTATATTTTCCAGTTTACTTTTCTTATTGAGAAGCTGAAGAGTATTTCAAGTGCAAGGAGAGGAATTGTGACGCCATCCCCTTGTACAGAAATGGGAGGGACACTGTTAGTTGTTATTGTTGTTGGTGGTGGTGATCTTCTTTATTTAATATATGACCGCCATTGATGATGAGTCACTGGATTCTCTGTCCCGGATGCTACTGTGTGTGTGTGTGTGTGTGTGTGTGTGTGTGTGTGTGTGTGTGTGTGCGCGCGAGTTTATATATATATATATCAAGTAAAATAACGGAGCAAAGGAGTAGCCTATAATCGTGTAAATGAGCTCAAAGGAAAGAGTTTTCCTGGGCACTTTAAAATACAATATAGAGAGGGGGGAGACACAGGAGAGTGTCTTTATATATATATATATATATATATATTTCGTTTCTGAATTTGTTTAGCAAGATTCTTTATCTGAAATCGTGTGTTGAAACCGATATTGTTATACTTTGGGAGGGTCATGTTGCCAATAAGAAACACACGCACCAGTTGCTTTCACTTCAATTTAATTTAATATATATTTATAAATTTACAAATTTATAAATTTCTGGTTGGTTGGTTGGTTCCACAGCCAGATAGTTGTTTATATATATATAGTCATAGTTCTTTCGTCACACACTCTGTGACCTCTTCAGTGACTGGGGATTTCTTTCTTCGTTTCTGTGCTTTTCCTTTCTTCTATCCTACGCCATTTTGTTTGTGTGTGGGTTGCGTGCTCAGTTTGCGCATGCGCCACATCCGGGTGTCTGTGTGTGTTTGTGTTCATTTTTCTATTTTTCTATTTATATTTGTTTGTTTATTTATTTATTTATTGTTGGTTGGTTGTTTGTTCTATGTGTGTGTGTGTTTTCATTTTGTCTTGTGTGTGTTTTCATTTTGTGTGTGTTTTCAATTGTAAGTTGTTTATATATGTGTGTGTGTGTTTTCATTTTGTCCTTAATTGTAAGTTGTGATGTTGCTGTTCCACTCATATTTTCTATTTAATTTTGGTTTTAATTCTTTTATGCTTACTGCCTCTGTAATTTGCCTAAACATTGCGTCTTTCTTGTGTGTGGATTCTATTTTTATTTCTATGCTCTCTAATTTACCCCTGTGTTCTATCTTAGCATGTTGGTAGAGCACAGATGATTCTTTACTATCTTGGAGGTCTCGCCAGTGTTCATTTATTCGTTCCCCTATACTACGAGCTGTCTCACCTATGTACACTATATTTTTGTTTCTACATTGTCCCTCAGTACATCTTATGCTATATACTACATTTCTAGTTTTACAGTTAACTAGAAATGTAGTATATAGCATAAGATGTACTGAGGGACAATGTAGAAACAAAAATATAGTGTACATAGGTGAGACAGCTCGTAGTATAGGGGAACGAATAAATGAACACTGGCGAGACCTCCAAGATAGTAAAGAATCATCTGTGCTCTACCAACATGCTAAGATAGAACACAGGGGTAAATTAGAGAGCATAGAAATAAAAATAGAATCCACACACAAGAAAGACGCAATGTTTAGGCAAATTACAGAGGCAGTAAGCATAAAAGAATTAAAACCAAAATTAAATAGAAAATATGAGTGGAACAGCAACATCACAACTTACAATTAAGGACAAAATG
>OZ024747.1:85401516-85421516 GCA_964016885.1 Eledone cirrhosa
ATGTTCAGAATCATCCTCAGCATTCTCGTGTAGCACCCATCCACCATCTGAGTGAATCTCTTGGTCAGTGTCCAAGTCTCAGACCCATACAGCAGCACAGACTCCACTACAGCAATGAAGAGGCGGATTTTCATGTCTCTACGAAGGTCCGACTTCCACACCGATCTCAAGCTGTGGCACGCCGCCCAGACCTTGCTCTTCCTCTCAACCACATCATCTTCCGTATTCCCAATCTTTGCTCCCAAATACAGGAAGCCCTCAACCAATCTAGCGGCTTCCCGCCTACATTAGTGATCCCTCCTGGCTTCTCAACATTCTCTACCAGATATTTTGTTTTAGTCTCATTCATTCTCAGCCCCACACTCATCGACACAGTCTCAACCTCCCGCATCAAATCCTCTGCCTCACTCACTGTATTTGTCACCAAAACTATGTCGTCGGCAAATTCAGCATCCGATACCTTTTTCGCCCTAACCCTCCGGCTCTGAACCGGTCCTACAGTAAAGCCAGAGTCCTGGTGTTTCTCCAGTGCAAGGCGCATACAATAGTCCACTACGATGATAAAAAGGTAGGGAGCCAATGTATCTCCCTGGAGCACTTCAGCCAGTATCTCAAAGGACTCTGTCATCCCATCAGGTGTAATGACTTGGGCTTTGGTGTTGGTGTAGAGCAGTGATATCAGGTCCACTATCTTCTTGGGGATTCCATAAGCCTGTAAGATCTTCATCAGGCAATAACGGTCCACAGAATCAAAGGCCTTCCTAAAGTCAACGAAAACCATGACCGCAGGAAGGCACTTTGCTCTAGCCCCCTCTAACATCCTCCTCAGCATCAGGATGTGACTGGTGGTTGATCTACCCTCTCTGAAGCCGTTCTGGTTGTCCCTGAGCTTCTTCTCCTTCTCAGGCTGGATCCTGTTAAGAATCATCCTGTTGAGGGTCTTTGCCACAAGTGACGTCAGTGAGATCCCCCTGTAGTTGTTGGTGTTAGAGAGATCTCCCTTCTTTGGCACTGGGACGATGTTACTGATCCTCCACTGATTCGGGGCAACTCCTCTCTCCAGTGCCCCGTTACAGAACCCCAGGATGATATCATTAAAATCACACCTCTTCATCACCTCTGATGCCACTCCATCTTCTCCATGAGCCTTGCCCTCCTTGATCCTCTTTTTGGCTCTCTGAAGCTCCTCTCTGGTGAAGGGCTCTGTCTCAACATCCAGTTCCTCAAACAGCCGCCTGATCTCCCCAGTGCTCTGGGCTATGGCGGGTGGCTCTCCTAGTAGGGTTCTAAAATGGTCTAGCCATTTCCTCTTCCTATCCTCGGGCCCCGTTCCCTGGATCTGACTCGAACACCTTCTCTTTCTCCCTGTGATCTCGTTGATGATCATATATATATATATATATATACATATATATACATATATATATATGGCTGTTACAGGACCAGAACTGTTTCATTTATACATTTATACATATATATATATATATATATATATATATATATATATATATAACAAAGAAAGTCTAGAAAGGAACCAGGTGGACCATAACGCACCAGAGTACTCGATACTTAGGGTAATAGAGTGGGTAATAGCTGTCGAAACGGCCGGAGCTCAGCCGTCGGGGTCCTGACTCTTTTCCTGTATATATATATATATATATATATATATATATAAACGCGGAAAAATGGATAATCGCTCGTGGGAATCGAACTCACATCAGCCTATATGCCAAAAAGTTGTGTTGTTATCATGTGTGTGTGTGTGTGTGTGTGTGTGTGTGTGTGTGTGTGTATGAATTGTCGTAGAATGGTCGTGCATACACAGTGTGATGTGGTTGTGAATGTAAACATGGCTGTGATTAAGGATGTGCTTGTAATTGTTGTGGTTGTGCTTGTAGCACCCAATTCTAGGACAACGGTATTTCCAACGAGTAACAACCCTATCTTGATAGTAACACACCTCTCGTTCAAACAGCCTCTACACAGTTTGTTGAGCTTCTCAAAGAAAGAAATGCCAAATCTTCCTCAAGTCAAATTACCCCAACCTTTTTAGAAAAAGGGATTGTTAACGTCGTTAGGGCTTCGAATGGAATATCACGTGGTCTTTGACCCGTCTTTCTGCACTCTGAGTTCAAATCCCACGAGGTCAACTTTACATTATATATATATATATATATATATATATATATATATATATATATATACAATATATTAACAAATGGAAACTATATTTATAAAACGATATTTATTTTATTATACATATTTCAAGGGTCACCAAGGCAAATTATGGTGCGCTTTCATCAGATAAAATACAATTCAGATTTGTTTTATAAATAAATATTGACATACCCGGAAAAAAGACAACCTTAACGGTTGGAGGTTAATAATATTTATTTATAAAACATATCTGTATTTTATCTGATGAAAGCGCACCATAATTTGCCTTGGTTGCCCTTGAAATATAAATAATAAAATAAATATGGTTTTATAAATATAGTTTCCATTTATTAATATATTGTGTATTTACTCCACTAAATTGTTGAGTGCTTTATATCAGTTATAACATTTTTTAAAGTTTGTTGAATCCGAATCCCAACAAATTAAATATAACCTCTGCATATATATATATATATATATATATATGCCAAAAACGTCTCTCCATCTCTCTCTCTCTATATATATATATATATATATGCCAAAAACGTCTCTCCATATATATATATATATATATATATATATATATATATATATAAGTAAGTATGTTTTGAAACAGTGAGCGAGTTTGAAATTAGAAATTAGAAATATAAGCTTTCACCGTATTTTTGACTAAAGAAATTTTAGCCCGATAGTGGGGTTTATAACCCTCAGAGAAATGGAAAAAGATGAGTATTGACGTATATATATATATATATATATACACACATATATTTATATATACACACATATTTATATATGTGGTGAATGTGTGTGTCTGTGTATCTGTACATTCTTTGTTGGAGGAGTTAATTAATTCAAGTGGGAGTTACTTGTTCAACAAAACATTTAATATGTCATTAAACGTAAAGAGTGTAACTCTAACGAAGATTATATAGGACAAACCAAACTCACTCTCAGAAACAGAATGACAATTCACCGCCAACAATTACGAGACCCCGCTACAAGATAGATATCACTTAGTGAGCATTTAGATTTGTGTGCACTAAATAAGTCCCCCGAATTCCAGGTTTACCCATTGTACCGTTGTCCAGATAATGCCACAATCACGTGATGACGCTCTGTCTCTCATATTATACTTTAAACTTGAGTCACTTTTCTGCATGACACTCGTTATTTTGGGGGCAAAATTACCAAAATATTCGACGTCAAATCATGTGATCTTCCTTAACCTATCAAATTGACTTTAAACATATAGCAATCAGAGCCCCAGTTTTTACATAAATGTCAAAGAAATCCCCTACATCATTTTGATGAGAGTTACAAGTCGGCATAGCAACACGTCTCTCCATCTCTCTTAACTTTTGAAAATCATGAAACTTGTGGAATCGGTAAAGTTATAAATTAATGTAAATAAATCTTCTTAAAGACTCCAATCGCATTTCAACTTATTCTTCCTACGTTTGGGATATACTAAAAACAATTACTTTCGAAGATGGCATGGTCACACACACACACACACACACATATATATATATATATATATATATATATATATATATATATATATATATATATATATATATATATATATAATTATGTAGTGTATATGAAAAACATCAAGAACTTCGATATAACACCATAGTTGCAAGCTGTCCCCGAATCGAATTTTCAATTTTCTATCTTCTATTTTTTTCTCTATGTCCTATTTTCCATTCTATGTTTGGGTTCAACGTAATCCTGTTACATAATCCTGCAAATAACACCTGATGAAATCGCCTTGTCGTGCATCATAATCAGATGATAGAGCTGAGTCATCGAAATATATATATAGTGCTTTCGTGGGATTAAAATTCTACATTAAATTTTCCAACCCGGCCTTCTGTTGTTTTAATCAGTACTTTACTCTGTTCCTGCACCAAACACTAGATACCACATCTACGATGGATGACTTGCATACCGTTGAGTGCTTTAATTATTTTATTGCGTCATTCTTTACCAACCCAAATCACGAATTCTACCCATTGGTAAACAGCCTAACATGAATGATTTATATTTATATAAATATATATATATATGTGTGTGTGCGGGTGTGTATATTTGCACACACACACACACACACACACACACACACACACACACACACACACACACACACACACACACACACACACACACACACAGAAACGCCTGCATACTCACACGCACGCTCATATATATTTACTGAAAGTAAATACTAGGCCATTCCAACCATACCATCATCAGAATTCCACCACTTCCTCTACCACCTCCTCCGCCACCTCTTCCACCACCTCCTCCCCAACCTCCTCTACCACCTCCTCCGCCACCTCTTCCACCACCTCCTCCCCAACCTCCTCTACCACCTCCTCCGCCACCTCTTCCACCACCTCCTCCCCCACCTCCTCCACCACCTCCTCCACCACCTCCTCCACCACCTCCTTCACCATCTCCTGATGGCGCTGATTCTAGGGGGCGCATTTATCCAAATCAACAACAATTTTGAAAAATAAATAAATAAATAAATTTCAGTTTTATTGAGGGTCGTTTACAGTGCCCTAGATAATAGTAGATGAATCACTACCTCCTTGCATTGAGGGTCGTTTACAGTGCCCTAGATAATAGTAGATGAATCACTACCTCCTTGCATTGAGGGTCGTTTACAGTGCCCTAGATAATAGTAGATGAATCACTACCTCCTTGCATTGAGGGTCGTTTACAGTGCCCTAGATAATAGTAGATGAATCACTACCTCCTTGCATTGAGGGTCGTTTACAGTGCCCTAGATAATAGTAGATGAATCACTACCTCCTTGCATTGAGGGTCGTTTACAGTGCCCTAGATAATAGTAGATGAATCACTACCTCCTTGCATTGAGGGTCGTTTACAGTGCCCTAGATAATAGTAGATGAATCACTACCTCCTTGCATTGAGGGTCGTTTACAGTGCCCTAGATAATAGTAGATGAATCACTACCTCCTTGCATTGAGGGTCGTTTACAGTGCCCTAGATAATAGTAGATGAATCACTACCTCCTTGCGGACAACTGACGCTGCACACCAGGTCCGAACACAGAAGTGGCGAAGTCCCATTATCATTGCCTCCATCTCTCTCGCCCTCCCCATCTCTCATGTACACCAGGTCCGAACACAGAAGAGCCGAAGTCCCAGTCATCCCTCTATCTCTTTCGCCCTCCCCGTTTCTCTCTATTATCAACAAATGGGGTCCCACGTGCTGGCCGCCCCACAGCCCCGGCGGATAGGATGGAGTAGTTTCTCCGGAGGATGGTAAGGGAGATGCGTTTATTTCATACAGTGACAAATAAATGTTGAAAAAACTATAGCAAAACTGTGACTGGCGTTTCACTTGCTACGCTGTGTGTGTGTTTGTGTAAATATATGTGTGTGAATGTATATCTGTAAATGTGTCTGTGTTTGTGCGTTTATATTTATATACTCATACATATAAATGTAAGCATATGCATACACACACGCACAAACTTCTTTTTTAAATTTATTGTTTATAAATGTTGAAATTAATATTTTCTGGGGAGGGGGCACCAGAATCTAAACTTACCTAGGTTGCCAGATAGTCTGGTATCGGCCCTCTACATACATACACTATCTAAACATCTACATACATTTATGCGCACGTGTAAATGCACCTTCACGCATATATATGTATACATATTCTCACAACCCACGCATGCGTGAAGACATATATCCTATAATACTTCTGCTCTTTTTCATTGGACACTGTATGGTAGATATTTTATGGGAGACCTCAGGGTAGAACAGCGGGGAACATACCATAGTTGATCAGGCAGAAAAAGTGAGGAAACTGACAGCAGCAGAAATACCACATTTACTCATATCTATCACAATATCTATCTATCTATCTATCTATCTATCTATCTATCTATCTATCTATCTATCTAAATGGCCCGAGTGATTGGGCCTTCTCTGTTTATAAGCCTGTAGGTTGAGGAAGAGAGCAAAAGGAAGAAAGGAGCACTTGCACAACACGCTCCTTGAGTTGAGGGTTGTTCTATCGACGGGGTATTAAACAACCCATTTGTGGCGCCTCCCCCCTATTGGGGATTTCGATTGTTGAAATTGTTTGTTTTTATATTTTTTACACGACTGTATGTAAAATCCCCGCATGCCTTTGTATTGTCCCCTTTCTTGTTGCGCCCTTGTGGCTAATAAAGAAATCTATCTATCTATCTATCTATCTATCTATCTATCTATCTATCTATCTATCTATCTAAATGGCCCGAGTGATTGGGCCTTCTCTGTTTATAAGCCTGTAGGTTGAGGAAGAGAGCAAAAGGAAGAAAGGAGCACTTGCACAACACGCTCCTGGAGTTGAGGGTTGTTCTATCGACGGGGTATTAAACAACCCATTTGTGGCGCCTCCCCCCTATTGGGGATTTCGATTGTTGAAATTGTTTGTTTTTATATTTTTTACACGACTGTATGTAAAATCCCCGGCATGTCGTTGTATTGTCCCCTTTTCTTGTTGCGCCCTTGTGGCTAATAAAGAAATCTATCTATCTATCTATCTATCTACCCGGATGCGGTGTTCAGGGGCTGGATTGCTGCAATGCACAACAGCAACATCTGCTCAAGGGTCAAGGTGAACGGCTACCTCTCGGAGCCGTTCCATATTACGCGATCCATTCGACAGGGATGCCCTCTCTCCTCCCTTCTGTACGTACTGACTCTCGAGCCACTACTGCGGAAGTTGGAGCTATTGCAGGGCATCCCTCTGGAACCGGGACTGCGGAAAGCGGCGTCGGCCTACGCCGACGACGTGACAGTAATGGTGTCGACCGCCTCGCAAATCGAGGAAGTCGGCACCTTACTGAAGGAATACGAAAGTTTCACAGGAGCGAAGCTGAACCGGGACAAGTCCATCGGTTTGCAACTCGGATCGTGGAGAGGCAAACCGATGCCTTCCGATGGCGTCGTCGGACGCTGGACGGAAGGACCGGTAAAGCTGTTCGGGGTCTGGTTTGGTCCGGACCTCCAGGTGGAGAAGAACTGGAACGAAGTGACGGCCAGGTGTTTGCACTCACCCAGAAGTGGGCCGAGTGCAAACTATCCTTGAAAGGTCGAGCGGAGGTGGCGAACACTTTTATAGCGTCCGCCATCTACTACCGCTTGACCGTCGTGCCTTGTCCAGCCAAAACGCTCGCCAAAATGGAACGCGCGCTCTTCCAATTCCTTTGGAAGAGGCGGGCTCCTTTGGTGAGAAGATCCATCTGCTGCCAACACCCTTCTAACGGAGGGCTGGGGGTGCCGTGGTTGACGATGCGCAAACACGCGCTCAGGCTGCGGCATCCCTACGTATTCTTCACCGGACAACCGGTGTGGGCCCCGTTCGTGAGGCGAGCCTTCCCACGACTCGTCTCGCTGACCGAGCTGCAGTCCTGGGTCAAGCAAAGACCGAGGTAAATGGACGACTGGCACATCGAATGTGCTCAGGCGCTCACAGCCCTCTGGCAGGCGGACCCGGCGATCAGTGGAGACTCCACTTCGTCATTCTATAGCGGGTTCGTCCGCAGCAAGTGCGACGACGCGCTCGGAGAAACTCTGGGCGTAGAGGAAGATGAAATGGCCAGTCTGTTCGGTAGGACCTTCCGCCCGGGACCGATGGACAACTTCCAAAAGTCCCTGGCCTGGCAGTGCTACCGAGGAGCTCTACCAGTTCGAGACAAGCTCTACAGACATGGGCGCCCGGGCAGGGACCCTGCAAAAAAGATCTGTCCGAGGTGCGTGCGAGACGAAGAAACCGTCGCGCACGCATTCATACACTGCCCGGGCGTCACTGACCTGTGGGGTTATGTAGAACGACTATTGTCGCGGGTGGGACCAATCCAGTTGACCACCGAGTCCATTGTTATGATCAAACCGCCACCCTCCTTCAAAAACGAAGGAGAGGAGGTTTTCCTTTGTGTGATAGCTATGGCGAAAGAGGTTGTATGGTGGACAAGGTTGAAAGGGCTGAGGTCAGACACCTTTCTCTCCGGCCAACAACTGATTCTTTTTTTCAAATACCACTTTGGAAGAAGAATCAGGATGGAGAGAGAGGTGCTGTACCCCAGCAAGTTTTATGAAAGGTGGGTGAAAGTGGCGAGAATGGCCCGAGTGAATGGGCCTTCTCTCTATATCAGCCTGTAGGTTGAGGAAAAGGAGGAGGAGAGGAAAGGAGTACAAACTCTTCGTACTCCTGGATATGAGGGTTGCACATTTTTTTTCGGGGGTATGTGTTACCCATATAAACTGTCTCCCTCTATTGGGGAAAATCGACTAATTTTTTAAATTCCATTTGTGATAACATTTTACACGTTTTTATTGTATGTAAACTTCCCCCTTTGTATTTGTCCCCTTCTTTTGTGCCCCTGTGGCTAATAAAGAAACATATCTATCTATATATATATATATGGTAGACCCGTCTGAAAGGACGGAGGTCAGACACCTTTCTCTCTGGCCAACAACTGGTCCATTTCTTCCGATATCATTTCGGAAGAAGGATCAGGATGGAGAGAGAGGTGCTGCACCCCAGCCGTTTCTATGAAAGATGGGTGAAAGTGGCGAGAATGGCCCGTGTGAATGGGCCTTCACTCTACATCAGACTGTAGGTGAGAAAGATGAAAGATCATGGGAGCACCCTCTCTCTGTGCTCCTGAGGAGAAGGGTTGCACACTTTTTTCAGGGGTGTGTGCGAGCCCCCAAAGCGCCTCCTCCCTATTGAGGATTTTGGTATTCAATTTATTTTTGTTATATTTTATATTTTATATTTTTATATTTTGTTATTGCCTCCTCCTTAGTGAGGACGCCTTTATATGTAAACTCCCCCCATTGTACTTGTCCCACTCTTTGATGCCCTGGTGGCAAATAAAAAGAAAGTTATCTATCTATCTATCTATCTATCTATATATATATAGATAGATAGATAGATATATATATATATATCAGCCTGTAGGTTGAGGAAAAAGAGGAAGAGAGGAAAGGGGTACAAACTCTTCGTATTCCTGGAGATGAGGGTTGCACATATTTTCGGGGGTATGTGTTACCCATATGAAATGTCTCCCCCTATTGGGGGGAAAATCGACTAATTGTATGTAAACTTCCCCCTTTGTATTTGTCCCCTTCTTTTGTGCCCCTGTGGCTAATAAAGAAACATATCTATATAAATATCTATCTATCTTCTCTCTCTCTCTCTCTCTCTCTCTCTCTCTCTCTCTCTCTCTCTCTCTCTCTCTCTCTCTCGGCAGAATTGAGACGTATCTGAAGAACTTGCGATTTCAGAGTCAGGTTCGATCATCGCAACAATCGTGCCTCGAGCTGGTCGCCAGAGAAACGATTGTAATATGTCTAATACATTCTAATTCGTCGCACCACTGATTCTCCGTTTCTTATGTGATATATATATATATATATATATATATATATATATATATATATATATATATATATATATATATATATATATATATATATGGTGGCTGCCAACTCGTTTTCGAGTACGGCCACTACTTTATATCCATGTGGGAGAACTCCTACCGATGCGCTGAACGAGTGTGACTTTTTAGTCCAGCCAGCGACTTGAAAACTCTGGTACAAACACTACACTTGTGACAATTATTGACACATAGTGCTGGGCCCATGGTACCATGTGACGACAAGTGCAGAGAGATCTCCAGATATAAAGCAATGCCTGTGCCGTGAAGCTTTTATAGTGAGCAAAAGCACTGCACAAAGCCATTCCCACTCTCTTAACCAAGATGATATTTACCAAAAAGAAGAACAAGTCAACATCATTGGATACCATCAGGGTTGCAGATGTTATATCAGAGTTTTCCTTCTCCTAGAATTCTGCCTTGACAAAGGCTAAGGGGTCATATATATATATATATATATATATATATATAGTAAGGTGTATTATTGGTTGTGTAAAACGGTCCAATAAATTTATGTTAGCAATATTAAGTTCTCCACGCTTTTGTATATCTCCAATTCCATTCAAGGGAGCAGCTAGATGATTAAAACGGAGTATAAGTATCAAAATGAAAATCTGAAGGTAAGGTAAAATTCCAATCATTTTAATCACGACACATAAGAGATAGATCGATCGTAAAGCCATGATCAATTATCACTGATCTCATCAGGTGAAAATGAATAATACTTACACACCATTAATAGGCCTACACACATCCTCTGGGTTTTGCTATCCTTTGTTATTTACTTTACTTTTTGCGTTGGATAACACACCTCCACCACTCAAACACCTATCTTAAAAGCCCAAGGGCCCATTTGACCGGAAATCGTACTACTGACACATTAACCCAAATACCCAACCCTACACGGAGCCCCTTGCTGGCCTACATTGCGGTTGCTTGCACGCACGGTTTTGGGGACTCAGACTCTCAATGGGACAACGGTACATACTGAGTTCGATATGAGCTGATTGCTTGCTCTTCACATGGATGTGTATATACCTGACATACACCTTTTCGGACGATACGGATGTGTATATACCATAACATACACTTGAAGATACGGATGTTACAATTCAATCTATACATGTATAACAGAACACTGAACTGAACTTACTTGCTTGTGTGTGTGTGTGTGTGTGTGTGTGTGTGTGTGTGTATGTGTGTGTGTGTGTGTGTGTGTGTGTGTGTGTGTGTGTGTGTGTGTGTGTGTGTGTGTGTGTGTGTGTGTGTGTCTGTATGGGGCTGTGGTTAACCCAATATTTCCAATTTACATCGCCAAATGGAGATTTGACCAACGTAGCATTTGTTGTTTTGTAAACGAACTTTCGGTGAATGCTGTGTTAGTATATTCTTATTCTTATATTTGTTGTTTTTTTCTATGACATCGCTTCGGTGTGTGTGGTAGTGTGTGTGTACCCACTCACACTAATTGTGACCTTCTATAGTTCTACAGGTTTGATGCTGTGTTGATATGTGTAATAATATATATATATTTTCTTCTTTGACCTCGAGCCGGTGTGTATGGGTGTTGAGTGTGTGTGTACCCACTCACTTTAACTGTGACCGACTGTATTTCTACAGATCTGATTAATGTCCAGCGTTCTTTGCAGCTATGGAGATTTGACAGTTTTATGACCCTAACTGAAGCTGATAGCAGTCGCCGTATTTCTGACTACTGGATCTTCATATGAGGGAATAAACTCTGTGAGTGAACATTGCTAATTTTCTCCCTCATATCAAGAATTTGAAGACAATTCATTTTCACCTGATGAGATCAGTGATAATTGATCATGGCTTTACGATCGATCTATCTCTTATTGAAACATGTGTCGTGATTAAAATGATTGGAATTTTACCTTGCCTTCAGATTTTCATTTTTATATATATATATATATATATATATATATATATATATATATATATATATATATATATATATATTTATATACATATATATACATACATACACACATACACACACATATATATAAATAAATAGATAAATATATACACATTGGGAACAAACAACACAGCTGGCTCTATAGGATGGCAATATGCATGTGTGTGTGTGTGTGTGTGTGTGTGTGTGTGTGTGTGTGTGTGTGTGTGTGTGTGTGTGTGTGTAGGCTTTCTGATGAAGTGTAATAAATAATCAAGTACAGCATATAATTGAACAATATATATATTGTAGTCAGCATATGTAGACTATTATAACAGACACAGAAACATATGTTAAAGCAAATACATTCATAATCTCTTCACGCCGACGTTTTATTTATTTATTTTTTGGTGCAATACTTGCTTATATATATATATATATATATATATATATATATATATATATATATATATATATATATGTATAGTCCTGGGTTTGACATTAAACTACATCCAGTGGCAAGGCTCCAGTTCGGGAGTTCAGGAGTTGTGGGGAATGTGGAGTTACCCCTTAGTTGTTATGACTCCCAGGTCTGCCCTGGCCCGGGGTGGTAGTACCTGTTAGGGCTCCATTTATGGGTTAAATAACTACCTTATTCGAGTGGCGCCGGTAAGGTATTGTCAGCCATTGAAAAGAAATATGGAGAGTCGATCTAACAGCACTAGGGTTAGAGCCCCTAATTACACTGTCAAGGAGCAGCCTGGTCGTTATGACTCTGCTGGCTTAGAGCCACAGAGAGGGCCAGTGGATGATGGATCAGCTGTCTCTGAGACAAATATAAAGAATGCAGTTTTGTCCTGCAGAAGAGCCATCAAAATGGGCACTTTGAATGTGAGGACTATTCGGACGCTGGAGAAGAGAGAGGAGTTGGGACATCTGTTCGAGGAGAGTGGTATACAGATACTTGCGATCCAAGAACACTGGATCCTACACGATGAGCCCGTGAGGAGTGTGATGATCGGGAAGAGGAGCCAGCTCATCACCACATCGGCAGTGAGGAACATGACCAATGCTGCAGTGGGAGGAGGAGGTTTTGTTTTCAGTGCAAAAACCAATCTGTTGGTGAGGGAAATAATGCCTATCTCCCCGCAAGTGTTGAGGGTGACCTTCAATGGAAACCCAAGACTGACAGTCATCTCAGCCTATAGTCCAACTGAGGGGGACAGTGATGTGAGTGCGGAAGAGTTCCATGAGGAGGTGTATAGAGCTGTCAATACCACTCAGGCACACAATATCCTGCTTGTTTTGCGGGACTTCAATGCACATCTGAGTAAGGAGGGCAGTGAGGATCCTTGCTGGTACTTCCATAACAACACCAACCGAAATGGAAGACTACTGAGAGACACTCTGCTGGAGACGAACTTGATGACGACCAACCTAAGGTTTAGGAAGAATCTGGGGAAGATGTGGACCTACATCTCAGACATGCACCTGTCAAAGTCCCAGATTGATTTCATTCTGGTGAGGAAAAAGTGGCGGAATAGTGTTCTGAACACAGAGCCATACAACTATTTCAGTACACTGGGTAGTGACCACCGGCTTGTTATGAGTGAGGTCCGGGTGAGCTTAAGAAAGAGCAAGGCTCGGCGCCGGAGAGCAATCTATGACTGGGGAGCTTTCAAGGAAGATGATAAGCTACAGGAGAGGTTCACAGTGGAAGTGAGAAACAGGTTTAGTGCTCTGTGTGGAGAGTCAGAGGAGAGAGAGATTGGATGGACTGGGGAGAGTGTGACGAGGAGGTACGGGAACTTCACCAATACAGTGGCGGAAGCAAGTGAAACCCTGGTGCCGAGGAAAAAGAACAAAGGGAAGCACGTCAGCTCTGCAAACCCAAAAGTGTGTGCAGCCAGAGAACACCTGAAAGCTGCCAAGGACCAATTCTATGCTGATCCTACGGAGGAGAGGATGGAGACTGTGGAGGTGATGAGGGAAGAGCTCTGTACCGCTTACACTGAGGTCAGAGAGGAGGCACTGATAGAGAAGATCAGAAGTGTGAAGAGAGCGGTTGACAGATCTGGATGTAAGGAGAGCTGGATGATCATCAACAAGATCACAGGGAGGAAGAGAAGGTGTTCGAGTCAGATCCAGGGAACGGGGCCCGAGGATAGGAAGAGGAAATGGCTAGACCATTTTAGGACCCTACTAGGAGAGCCACCTTCCATAGCCCAGAGCACTGGGGAGATCAGGCGGCTGTTTGAGGAACTGGATGTTGAGACAGAGCCCTTCACCAGAGAGGAGCTTCAGAGAGCCAAGAAGAGGATCAAGGAGGGCAAGGCTCAGGGAGAAGATGGAGTGGCATCAGAGGTGATGAAGAAGTGTGATTTTGATGATATCATCCTGGGGTTCTGTAACGGGGCACTGGAGAAAGGAGTTACCCCGAATCAGTGGAGGATCAGTAACATCGTCCCAGTGCCAGAGAAGGGAGATCTCTCTAACACCAACAACTACAGGGGGATCTCACTGACGTCACTTGTGGCAAAGACCCTCAACAGGATGATTCTTAACAGGATCCAGCCTGAGATGGAGAAGAAGCTCAGGGACAACCAGAACGGCTTCAGAGAGGGTAGATCAACCACCAGTCACATCCTGATGCTGATGAGGATATTAGAGGGAGCTAGAGCAAAGTGCCTTCCTGCGGTCATGGTTTTCATTGACTTTAGGAAGGCCTTTGATTCTGTGGACCGTTACTGTCTGATGAAGATCTTACAGGCTTATGGAATCCCCAAGAAAATAGTGGACCTGATATCACTGCTCTACACCAACACCAAAGCCCAAGTCATTACACCTGATGGGATGACAGAGTTCTTTGAGATACTGGCTGGAGTGCTCCAGGAAGATACATTGGCTCCCTACCTTTTTATCATCGTAGTGGACTATTGTATGCGCCTTGCACTGGAGAAACACGAGGACTCTGGCTTTACTGTAGCACCGGCTCAGAGCAGGAGAGTTAGGGCGAAAAAGGTATCGGATGCTGAATTTGCCGACGACATAGTTTTGGTGACAAATACAGTGAAGGGGGCAGAGGATTTGATGCGGGAGGTTGAGACTGTGTCGATGAGTGTGGGGCTGAGAATGAGACTAAAACAAAATATCTGGTAGAGAATGTTGAGAAGCCAGAGGGGATCACTAATGTAGGCGGGAAGCCGCTAGAATTGGTTGAGGGCTTCATGTATTTGGGAGCAAAGATTGGGAATACGGAAGATGATGTGGTTGAGAGAAAGAGCAAGGCCTGGGCGGCGTGCCACAGCTTGAGATCGGTGTGGAAGTCGAACCTTCGTAGAGACCTGAAAATCCGCCTCTTCATTGCTGTAGTGGAGTCTGTGCTGCTGTATGGGTCTGAGACTTGGACACTGACCAAGAAACTCACTCAGATGGTGGATGGGTGCTACACGAGAATGCTGAGGATGGCTCTGAACATTAATCAGTATACACTGAGGATGAAAAACTCAGAGCTTTATGGGATCATCCCAAAAGTCAGCTCAAAAGTGATACAGAGGAGACCGGGGTTAGCTGGACATGCTCACCGACATCCAGAGTTGACATTGCACTCAGTGCTCCTTTGGGAGCCCCTACATGGACACACTAGAAGTGGAAGACCAAGGTTAACGTATGTTGATGCCCTAAGGACAGACACTGGTCTGTTGGAGACGCAGGACATGGCAGCGATAATGAGGGACAGAGACCGCTGGAGAGAACTCGTCCATGGATCTCGGGAATTTTACTCGCCTTAGATAAATATATATATATATATATATAATATAGATGAGATTCTACAGGACTAGAACTGTTTCATTCATTAGAAATCATCAGGAATCTAATCAGATTTCTAATGAATGAAACAGTTCTAGTCCTGTAGAATCTCATCTATATTAAAACTTTTATACTCTGCTATGTATTGAGTACCTTACTTACTGTGGTTACCTCCGATTCAACCCGGAATAACGTATATATATATATATATATATATGTGTGTGTGTGTGTGTGTGTGTGTGTGTGTGTGTGTGTGAATACACGCACAAACAGAGAGTGAAGAGAAGAGAGAATGTCAAAGAGAGAAAGGAAAGAGAAAACTGTCTTTACTTGTTTTAAAGTACAGCTGGCCTCATCGTTCTGACATGCCGGTGTTGCTGCTGCTGCTGCTGCTGCTGCAGAAGATTTATGTTAGTTATGCTGATGATGAAGGTGATGTATATTTCAGTTGTAAGCAAGCGGCGTGGCTTGTAACGTACATAAGCTTTCTGAGGGGGGGGGGGGTATATATATATATATGTATGTGGGTGTATTTATATGTATGTATATCTGTATGTGTGTATGTATATATATATATATATATATGTGTGTGTATGTATATATATATATATATATATATATCGTAGCCGAGATGACATCGTCATCAAACCGGCGCACAAGGGAGGCGCCGTGGTGGTGTGGCGCGCGGACCTCTACACGGCCGAAGCCCTCAGGCAGCTCCGTAACCCCTCTTCTACCGCCCTCTACCCTCCGATCCCACACCCCTCTACCAACAACAAGTTTCCTCCAACATCCAACACCTTGTCTCCTCCTCCCTCCTCCCCCCACCGCTTCCCACCTCATCGTCCGCACCCACGCACCCCCACCATCTACTTCCTCCCCAAACTCCACACACCCGACAACCCCGGCCGCCCCATCGTCTCCGATTGCAACTGCCCCACCGAACTCATCTCCGCCTTTCTTGACTCCATCCTCGCCCCCCTTGTCACCACTCTCCCCTCCCACATCTCCGACACCAACCACGCCCTGCGCCTTTTCGACTCCTTCACCTACCCACCCGGCCCACAGCCCTTCCTCTTCACCCTAGATATCAAGTCCCTCTATACCGTCATCCCCCACGCCGACGGCCTACGTGCCCTCAAGCACTACCTCGAGATTCGCCCCTCCCCCATCCCCTCCACTTCCACTCCCACCCTCCTTCGCCTCGCCGAGCTGGTCCTCACCCTCAACTGTTTCTCCTTCTCGGGTGATTTTTACCAACAGGTCACGGGGGTAGCCATGGCTACAAGAATGGGCCCAAACTATGCCAACCTTTTTGTTGGCCATGTTGAGGCCCAAATCTTTGCCCAGTACACCGGCCCCACCCCCGAACTGTACGGTCGTTACATCGACGACTGTATCGGAGCCACGACCCTCACCCGAGAACAGCTCGACTCCTTTCTCTCCTTCTTCTGCTCCTTCCACCCCTCCCTCCACTTCACCACCTCTATCTCCACCACCCACGTCCACTTCTTAGACATCCCCGTCGCCTTCGACCCCTCCCACCACTCCCTCGTCACCTCCGCCTTCTTCAAACCCACCGACTCCAACTCCTACCTCTTCCCACCTTACACAGACTAAACACTCTATTCCCTACTCCCAACTCCTCAGGATCCGCCGCCTCTGTAGCCGAGATGCTGACTTTGAGTCCCAGGCCCTTTCCCTAGTCAGCCATTTCATCCGCAGAGGTTCCCACCCCCTCCTCTCTCGTCCACACCGCTCTCACCCGCGCCCGTGCTGTCCACCGCTCCACCACTCTCACCCCACGCCACCGCACACCCACCCACCGTCTCCCCTTCCCCATCACCTACCACCCCTCCACCATACCCCTCCACCGCACCATCTTCCGCCTCTTCCGACGCCTCCAGTCCAACCCCTCCACCTCCCACGTCTTCCCAGCCCCACCACTCCCCTCCTTCAAACGCGCACGCAATCTCCGCACCCTCCTCGTCCACAGCTCCCCCCCCCCGGTTCCCTTCCCTGTTCCAGGCCCCGCTGCAACACCTGTCCCTACATCACCAACACCACCACCTTCCAGGGTCCCAACGGCCACTCTCTCTCTGTCCGGCATGCCTTCCGCTGCACCTCCTCCAACCCAACCTACGTCGGACAGACTGGACGCCGCCTGGAGGACCGGTTTACTGAACACCTCCGAGATATTCGTCTCGGTGGTAGTTCCCCCATCGCCCGCCACTTTGGTACCCCTGGACATTCCGTACACCACCTCACAGTCTGTGGCCTACTCCAATGCCACGGAAAACCCGCCACTCTCCTCAGGGTCGAACAACGAACCATCTTCACCCTACAGACCCACACTCCCCCCCGGCCTGAACTCCCCACCCTTATTCCTTTAGCCTTCCCCCCCCCCCCACATATCCCCCACTAACACCACTAACACACCCCTCCTTTTCACCGCCCACCCCACAACTAACAATACTAACACCTCCACCCCACATCCGACCACCCTTCCCCAACTAACATACTAACATCCCTCCCTTCTTCTCCCCCCTCTCCTTATCACACGCACACACACACCGGTACATATATACACGCGCTCACACTAAACACACCCCCTACTACCACCACTAACCCTCACTCCCACACATCCACCCCACCACCCCGCAACTAACATCACTAACACCCCCCCGACCCCACGCACACGAGCACACACACCCACTCACACCACCCACTCTACACGCAACTAACATCACTAACACCCCCAACCCTACGCACACGAACACACACACCCTCTTACACCACCCACTCATCACACCCTACCACCACTGACCCCACTCACACCCGCATTCAACCCTTTCCCCACCTCCCGTATACTAACACCCACTAACACCCCCTTCACCACACACACACTCATCCAAATACGCACACACACACCAGTACACTACACTCCCTCCACCGGCCCCCACACCCTTCTCTCCCCGCTCCACGACACCCTTTCTCACACACACACACATCCCACTAACACCTCTACTAATACACACACACACCCTCCTCACTTCAATTCTCACACCTACCCATCCTCTCCCCTGTCCACCGCACCTCCGCACACACTGACACACCGACTTTCTTCACTTACCATTCTACCCGACTGCTGCTATGCCCTTATCTCTGACCACCTCCCCGCACACACAGACACACAACCCTCCTCCTGCCTTGACCCTCTGACCACTTCCTGTTGCGCGCGCACCCCACATCTCCCCTCTTCCGACCAATCTCTTCACGGATTACACATATTGAACATCGATCCCTAGAATCCACCACATCCCAAGGATATTACCCAGCATTCCACCACATCCTCTACGGAACTACCTCAAGGACTCACCCACTGACATACACTCAAAAAATGTTTTCCCACACGCCACCTACATCCACAACACGCATAAACACCACACACACACGTGCATACCACCACATATTTACACACTCAGCCTCCGGAATCCTCTCCCCCCACCCCTCTGACCCCTCCCCATCCACACACGCACACACACTCTGACATATACCCCACCCCACACACACCTCTTCCTGAACATGCAACCCCGTTCTTCCCCCAATTCTTACTTTCACATACACACACACACACACACACACACACACACACACACACACACACACACACGTACACCTACACACACACACACCACCTTCAGCCCTCCCCGCTCGGACACCCCGCCTCCCTCTCCCCACTCCACCTGCCACCACCCCTACACGCCCCACACTCTTCCACCACCTGTTTTACTTCATGTTTATTTTTATTTTTATTATGCTTTTATATTTAATTTCATTTGTACTGTTTCCTCTCACCCCCTTTTTTCTATATGTCTCTCCACCACTCCCCTACACACCCTTGGAACTCTCTTCCCACACACTTTTCACCTGAAGAAGGGCTTATGCCCGAAACGTCGTTCCCCACCACTCTCAAGAGCGTGAAACTAATAAACCTTTGTTCGTACTGCCTCTCTGTTTTGTTCCCGTTCAATTTTTTACTATATATATATATATATATTATATTTAGAGTTATATATATATATATATATATATATATATATATATATATATGTGTGTGTGTGTGTGTGTGTGTGTGTGTGTGTGTGTGTGTGTGTGTGTATAGAGAGAGAGATATATATACATAACCATACATAACACACCACATATTTGCTTTATATAAAGTAGAATAGAATTTGTAGGTGTGTGTGTATACATATATGTATAGAGGTTTGGTTGTGTAAACAGGTGTCAAGTCATATATTTCATTAAAGCTGCGAAGCTATACCAGTGACACGAGAGTCAGAATCTTCCTGCTATGTACACGAAACTCGTGGCTCTTAAGATACTATAAGAAAACATAAAGGAGATTTCGAAACAAACAAAAAGAACTCTCTACATTGGTTTGTCGATTGCTAATACTATTTATTCTAGCGTTATCAACTCTTGACTTCTTAAACATTCATATATTTTTATAAGCCAGTTTTTGAACAGTCAGTTTTAATAACCAATGTTATATTGACTTTATATACTGTATATGAGTCTTTCATTCAATACAAGTGTTTATCACACAAGCACATAAAACGAATATAT
>OZ024747.1:85429016-85431516 GCA_964016885.1 Eledone cirrhosa
AAAGCTAAACTATAATAGTAACGATAAATTGGTGTATTACACACATACATACACACACTCATATATATATATATATATATATATATATATATATATATATATATATATATATATATATATATATAATTATTATTATAATAATAATAATAAAATTGAAGACTAAAATCCAAAGAGGGCTCGATAAGGAAAATATATGTCAAATATATAAGAACCGTAGAGCAAATATTTATTAAAATAACAGATTAAAGTTTAAACAAAGAATCGCTGCTTTCACCCTTAACGGGATCTTCTGAAACTAACAAAGTCAATCTGTAAACGCAGAACTGGATATTTCAAAAAATGTTGCAACCGGAGGAAGACAGGAAGACGATACTTTGGTTCGTGGTAACGTTCGCTGGCAAAGAACGGGAAAAAACGAATAATACGTCATTAATAGGAGCGGTGAAAAACAATTACACGCAAAGACAGAACCACGTTTATGGTATAAAAGAGGTCGTGGACTAATGTTCTCTTAGGTGGTGCATAGAGACGTTCTCTGGCAATGAACGAAAAAACGAAGATAATAAGTCATATGTGGAGCGTGGAGAACAATAGCACGCAAAGACAAAACCACGTAAATGGTATAGCAGAAGTCGTAGACTAAAATTAATCTCCGCTACAGAGTTAAGAACAAAGTAAATAAATACAATACAGAAGTAATAGAAACAAATAAATACATACATGCAAACAGATACGTACATACACAAGCATACGCAAAACCTTACCATAGGTATACAAAACCACGCACATATAAATATGTGTGTGTGTGTGTATGCTTGTGTACAAATAAATAAATAATTATATCAATGTATATAAGTAAATAAATACGTATATAACAAGCGCACACGCATACCAACATATAAATACACGAATGTTCGGAGACGTAAGTCAACTAAAACAAGAAGTACACATATACACACACCCACCATACGTACGAACCTGCATACTCACGCAGACGCAAAACTCCCGTATACACATAGCCAAACCCTAAATACCAGGTATATATATATATATATATATATATATATATATATATATATATATATATATATATATATATAAAGAAAAAGAAGATGGTTTCACATGCAGTTTATTGTCTCTACATTATGTATGTGTGTGTGGTGTCCTACATAATTATATATATATATATATATATATATATATATATATATATATATATATATATATATATAAATTAATAAAAACAATATATCATCGTATATGTGTATGTTGGTATGTATATCATATTAAAGATCTATGTAAAAAAATATTACAAATTATCAGAGGAGATATACATACCTTCACCTATATATGCCATCTTTAGAAATGATGAAGTATGTTTATTGAAAGAAAGTATTAATACAATATGTCTGTTTGGGAACATGTATTGAATTGACCAATAGAAAAGTTAGAGGTCAAGTTGATAGAATAAACGTAGTAGAAACTTTATTCTAGGAGTGGAGGAATGTAAAATTATGCTTTGAATGAGAAGAATGGGGAAGGGAAAGGTAGGGGTTAATATGAGGTCAAGTTAATGAGATAGTGAAGGATTCCCCAAAAAAATTTGATGTTATTAAAGAATGTTGTTAAAAGCATAGGGAAAAGAATTTTTTGTGGGATGAGAGTGTTAGTGAGAGATACTACTCCTGTTTAAATTTTAAGGAACTTAGATACATAAAAGGAAATTAAATTAAATTGATAGGTATACTTACAGAGTTAAAATTATATTAATTCTTATGGATGTGATAAATAAAGAAGTAAAAGAAATCAAAAAAAAATATATATATATAGAAAGAATGTTGTTAAAAGATAAAATTTTATAAAAAGTAGTGTATTTATTTAAACAACCGTAGTATTAAAGATATTAATTATATTTACTAATCCTAAGTATTGAATGTGATAGATAGGGGATGCGGTTAAAAAAGTAGTGAGGATAAAGATAACATTAGGTAAAGTGAGTTGCAAGAGGGAAATAAAATCATGAAATCTAAAGATATCCTATTAAATAAACGACAGGAATTAATTATATCATGCAATCATAGAATTAGAAAAAACTTCAAATACTATAAACTTAATTAATATATACCTCACTCTTATATTTTACAAATTATTATGAATTTTTTTTTTTTTATTTAGTTTACCTATAATTAAATTTTTACTACAAAGAATTTCATAATTCATCTGGTTCGTGTTCGAAAGTTTTTTCTGTTTTATGTGGAAAGGGTGGATTGAATTGCTGGTTTTAAAAAAAAAAAAGTAATTTGGTTGGTTGATGACTGTCACGTAAATAAGTAGAATAAATTTCGCACCAGTTCGTGTACTAAAGTTCTTAATGTATTTGCCGGGTTTTTTTAAGTGTAATTTGGCTGGTTGATGACTGTCGCGTGAATAAGTAAATCACAATTTCGTGCCAGTTCGTGTTTCAAGGTTCTTTATTGCCATTTTAATTGTTGGTCACAGT
>OZ024747.1:85436516-85439016 GCA_964016885.1 Eledone cirrhosa
TTCCGTCATAGAGAGAGATGAAATATTTGACCGAATTTCAACAAAAAGTATAAAGACAATCGTGAAGGATAACAAATGAGAATGTATTTCACCATATGTGATTGGTGTATGTATGTAATTTAAACTAGTAACTATAGTCACCAATACTCACAACTGTTATAGGCACTTATAACTACTATAGGCACCTATAACTACTATAGGCACTTATAACTACTATAAGCACCTATAACTACTATAGACACCAATAACTACTATAGTCACCAATAACTACTATAGGCACCAATAACTGATTATATCACCAATAACTACTATAATCACAAATAACTACTATAGTTACCAATAACTACTATAATCACAAATAACTACTATAGTTACAATAACTACTATAATCACCAATAACTACTATAGTCACCAATAACTACTATAGTCACCAATAACTACTATAGTTACCAATAACTACTATAGTCACCAATAACTATTATAGTTACCAATAACTACTATAGTCACCAATAACTACTATAGACACCAATAACTATTATAGTTACCAATAACTACTATAGTCACCAATAACTACTATTGTCACCAATAACTACTATAGTCACCAATAACTACTATAGTCACCAATAACTACTATAGGCACCTATAACTATTATAGACACCAATAACTACTATAGTCACCAATAACTACTATAGTCACCAATAACTACTATAGTCACCAATAACTACTATAGTCACCAATAACTACTATAGTCACCTATAACTACTATAGTCACCAATAACTACTATTGTCACCAATAACTACTATAGTCACCAATAACTACTATAGACACCAATAACTACTATAGTCACCAATAACTACTATAGGCACCTATAACTACTATAGTAACCAATAACTACTATAGACACCAATAACTACTATAGTCACCAATAACTACTATAGTCACCTATAACTACTATAGTCACCAATAACTACTGTAGACACCAATAACTACTATAGTCACCAATAACTACTATAGGCACCAATAACTACTATAGTAACCAATAACTACTATAGACACCAATAACTACTATAGTCTCCAATAACTACTATAGTCAACAATAACTACTATAGTCACCAATAACTACTATAGACACCAATAACTATTATAGTCACCAATAACTACTATAGTCACCAATAACTACTATAGTCACCTATAACTACTATTGTCACCTATAACTATTATAGTCACCAATAACTACTATAGTCACCAATAACTACTATAGTCACCAATAACTACTATAGTCACCAATAACTACTATAGTCACCAATAACTACTATAGACACCAATAACTACTATAGTCACCAATAACTACTATAGTCACCAATAACTACTATAGTCACCTATAACTATTATAGTCTCCAATAACTACTATAGTCACCAATAACTACTATAGTCACCAATAACTACTATAGACACCAATAACTACTATAGTCACCAATAACTACTATAGTCACCAATAACTACTATAGTCACCAATAACTATTATAGTCACCAATAACTACTATAGTCACCAATAACTACTATAGTCACCAATAACTACTATAGTCACCAATAACTACTATAGTCACCAATAACTACTATAGTCACCAATAGCTACTATAGTCACCAATAACTACTATAGTTACCAATAACTACTATAGTTACCAATAACTACTATAGTCACCAATAACTACTATTGTCACCAATAACTACTATAGTCACCAATAACTATTATAGTCACCAATAACTACTATAGTCACCAATAACTACTATAGACACCAATAACTATTATAGTTACCAATAACTACTATAGTCACCAATAACTACTATAGTCACCTATAACTACTATTGTCACCTATAACTACTATAGTCACCAATAACTACTATAGTTACCAATAACTACTATAGTTACCAATAACTACTATAGTCACCAATAACTACTATTGTCACCAATAACTACTATAGTCACCAATAACTATTATAGTCACCAATAACTACTATAGTCACCAATAACTACTATAGACACCAATAACTATTATAGTCACCAATAACTACTATAGTCACCAATAACTACTATAGACACCAATAACTATTATAGTTACCAATAACTACTATAGTCACCAATAACTACTATAGACACCAATAACTATTATAGTTACCAATAACTACTATAGTCACCAATAACTACTATTGTCACCTATAACTATTATAGTCACCAATAACTACTATAGTCACCAATAACTACTATAGACACCAATAACTACTATAGTCACCAATAACTACTATAGACACCAATAACTACTATAGTCACCAATAACTACTATAGTTACCAATAACTACTATAGTCACCAATAACTACTATAGTCACCAATAACTACTATAGTCACCAATAACTACTATAGTCACCTATAACTACTATAGTCACCTATAACTACTATTGTCACCTATAACTATTATAGTCACCAATAACTACTATAGTC
>OZ024747.1:85449016-85454016 GCA_964016885.1 Eledone cirrhosa
AATTGCAAACTTGGCAGTCACCACATATTATGAACCTGAAGATTGGGAAAGCATGAAAGTACTTGTTCAATTAACACTTAGAATTTAATATTCTATCATACTATTTCATTATAATACCATTATAAATTTTAAAGGATTGTAAATAAAACGAGTAAATCAGACAAAGTTGGAATTCCTCTTATTAATATATATATATATATATATATATATATATATATATATATATATATATATATATATACATAGAGAATTCACAAGAATCAAAGCTATGTTCAAAGCATTTATTCACTTACAATTGTTTCATCCAAACCTAGGCTTGCTGTCTTCGGAGCATTTTTCAATGTTTGTACACATAATTGACCTCCTTTCCAACGCAAGAGACATACAGATACATATATATATATTGATGTACAGTGGAGTGGCATATATTATACTATACTATTTTTGTACAGCAATTCAAATTCAAAATCAAAATCAAAATCAAAATAAAAATAAAAATAAAAATAAAAATAAAAATAAAAATAAAAATAAAAATAAAAATAAAAATAAAAATTAAAATTAAAATACATTCGGCAGATAACACAGATAATGCAAGAGGATAGTTTGATAGTCAGGTCTAGTAGGTAGTGTATGCATTAGTTACACATGGAGCATGCAAGTGTGTCTCCTTTTTATACTATTATTGTGTGGCAGGGTTTTACACGTAATGCAAGCACTTTAAGCGGGTAAACAAGATTATTATGGTGGTTGTAGTGGTAAGGTATTTTTTGTATAGAACAAAAAAGTATGTGTGCAGAAAAATAAAAAGAAAAAGAAGAAGCAAAAGAAAGTTATGGTTTTCGTATCACCATCATTTTATTTTTCTGCACACATACTTTTTTGTTCTATACAAAAAAATACCTTACCACTACAACCACCATAATAATCTTGCTTACCCGCTTAAAGTGCTTGCATTACGTGTAACACCCTGCCACACAATAATAGTATAAAAAGGAGACACACTTGCATGCTCCATGTGTAACTAATGCATACACTACCTACTAGACCTGACTATCAAACTATCCTCTTGCATTATCTGTGTTATCTGCCGAATGTATTTTAATTTTAATTTTAATTTTAATTTTTATTTTTATTTTTATTTTTATTTTTATTTTTATTTTTATTTTTATTTTTATTTTTATTTTTATTTTTATTTTTATTTTTATTTTTATTTTTATTTTGAATTTGAATTGCTGTACAAAAATAGTATAGTATAATATATGCCACTCCACTGTACATCAATATATATATATATATGTATCTGTATGTCTCTTGCGTTGGAAAGGAGGTCAATTATGTGTACAAACATTGAAAAATGCTCCGAAGACACCAAGCCTAGGTTTGGATGAAACAATTGTAAGTGAATAAATGCTTTGAACATAGCTTTGATTCTTGTGAATTCTATATAACTGCTCTGTAGGAAAACTGATGTTATTACATTGAGCTATTTATCTTACTGGTAATAAGGTAGTAATAAATTACTGACCTTCACTGTTTAGGATTTAAAATATACATAACTATAAAAAGTTTTAATATATGCATAACCATAAATAGTATCCCTAATATTTTATATATATATATATATATATATATATATATATTTCTTTAGGTTTGTTGGTTCACCATTGGATAAAATTGGTCATTCCGTATGGTCAATCTTGGTGTAATATTGTGGAGAGTACTCAACGTCGTGCAGTTCACCCGTCTTCGTTTGTGTACTTGGTGGTGCGAATACGGAGTTAATTATAAATAAAATAACAGGAGGCTGGACTGGTGTAAATCCTTGAAAAGTTTATTATACTATGATCATTTTAATGACCGGGTTCCATATGAATGCGGTGATATCATCAGGTATTGGAATATAACAAAGGCATATGTAAAAAACCATGGGTCCGAAAAATCAGAGACAGAGACAGAGAGGATGACTGACCAACTAGCTTTCACCTCGGCCAGTCGCCCTCAAAGTGATGGCAACTCAATCTACTAATGACCATCTGGTGAGGGGGCGAAGGCTTATAATGCACTACTACCTCTCCGTCAAAGAAAAAGGGGAAGAAAGAAAGGAAGAAAGAAGAAAAAAAGGAAGAAAGAAGTCGGCGTAAGGGTCACACTACAGTCATGCTAGAAAATGCCGCGAAAAATGCTGCTCCAAAGAATCTACATTTAACAAAGGCATATATAATGGGTGTCTGTATGGTCTAAAGTATGAACCGAAAATTGGAACGTTAAACTTATGTTACGAGTTATAGGATGAAATTAAATTAAAAAATATTAAATTGCAAAATGATAAATTGAAAAATAAATTATTAGAAAATTAAAGGTTACGGTAGCGAGATTTATTTAATGAACTTACAGAGAGAGTCTTATATGAAAAAGTTAATCTTATATGAAAAAAGTTCTAATGGAAATTCCGCGAATAACCGGTTGGGTTAAAAACCATTGATGATTGCATAAATGATTACATAAATATGAACAAGAAAGATCAAAGCAAAATTAAGTAATCTGAAGGGGTAAAAAGGGCAGATCCGGTTGTATGGGAAAGTAGTATATATGTAGCGAAATCTGTCCACGCCTTGAACGTTGGGTGACACCTAAAGGTCAAACTCTAGGTCACCACCCTTTTGGTGTGAACAGGTTCATGCGTGGGCTATCCTCTCAAGGTGGGAGACAGAAAGCGACAGGTATATAAATCCTGTATCAGCCCACTTTTATACAGAGAGATTGGAGCACCACGATACAGACCAGCTATGTGAAAGATTCACCGCTACCTTCAGGCCGCAGTGGTCTACAATCAACTACAGACCATTACTCTCTCACACTATGGTCTCAGACTACACCAGCCTCATGAACCAACAACAAAAATAACATTGTCAACCTTCACAACTCGTGGTAATATGTTTATTGTTCTTTTTGATTGAAGTGAAGTAAACCTTTATATATAAATCGGCCATTCTTGTTATATATCATCTAATAACCATGTTAATCCATCCAACAATTTCTTACCAATACCCTTCGTTAAATTGGTGAACCCGACGTTATTAAAAAATAAAAAAAATACGAAATGGTTTTTATAAAAAAGAAAACAACACGCAACCTTTTTCTACGATATAATAAAACTTCGCTTTTTCAAATTATTCACCAAACTTCCATTCTACGGAATATTTACAGTGACTTCGCTTTTATGTTTCGATTCATTGCCAAACATTCCACCACGTGCTTCGTAATCTCCAACAACAACAACAACAACAGACAATACTACTAGCTTCCTAGCAAGAAAACTATCACATAAAAAAGAAAAAACTGAACTTTTGTAAAGAACAATTATATAAATATAAAATAAAATTTTTTTACAGGTTATAATATGAACGTTCATTTTTATTTTTTTATTCGTTTTACTGTATTATATGCCTGTATGAATATACACGTTTTGCATCAAACACACATCATTTTCTTTGTCACACACCGACATTTTTTTGTATATGGTATATTCTGTATTCGGTTGGGTCTCTGCGAGATCACTTTTCAACTGGTCGAGGTTCGGCAACAGCTATTAAACACATGATAAACAACCCACGGGTACTACTCGCTTGGACTCACTGAAGCACGCCTGGACTCACTGAAGCACGCCTGGACTCACTCAGGCACGCAACTCAAAATTGCACACACTCATGTCATAGCGTAAACCTCGACTCGCTGGAAGAGAATCTTACGTATGGTGATACATCGAGAGAAATAGTCCTCTGTGTTATCATATCGTAATCCGATACCGTAATCCTAACGTTCAGCCATCCATACACAACAGTTCGAAATACATGATCACAACTTTGTATATTTACAGTTTCTTCTAAATGTTACACACACACATGCATACACAGTTATACGATAGATTTTTTTTTCTCTCTCCAAATTTCTCTACAGTCGAAATGCGGGCGCAGTACCCACATTTTGTGTGTTTTGGGAAATGCTTCTGGAATCAGATTTCGCTACCCCTTTTATAATCGATCGCTGCTCCTGCATCGATCTGGGTAGAGAACTAATGTAGCAAAATCTGTCCACGCCTTGAACCTTGGGTGACACCTAAATGTCAAACTCTAGGTGACCACCCTTTTGGTGTAAGCAGGTTCATGCGTGGGCTATCCCCTCAAGGTGGGAGACAGAAAGCGACAGGTATATAAAGCTTGTATCATCCCACGTTAATACAGAGAGTTCGGAGAACCACGATACAGACCAGCTATGTGAAAGATTCACCGCTACCTTCAGGCCGCAGTGGTCAACAGAAATACAGAGAGATCGGAGCATTACGCTAGCAACAAGCTATGTAAAGATTACCGCTATCTACTGGCTACAGTGGTCTACAGTCAACTACAGACCATTACTTTCTTTCTCTCTCTTGGTCGCAGACTACACCAGCCTCATGAACCAACAACAAAAATAACATTGTTAACCTTCGCAACTAATGATAATATGTTTAGTGTATATTTTGACTGAAGTAAATCTTTATATATAAAGTAAATCGGCCATTCTTGTTATTACATTAACAAGCATATTATAATAACATCTAACAATTTCTTTCTTTAACCTTCGTTAAATATATATATATATATACATAGGAAAATGTATGACCCCGGCGGGAGAGCTCAAGCCGTTTCGACGGCTATTTCTGGACTAAATTTCGTCCAGAAATAGCCGTCTATATATATATATATATATATATATATATATATATATATATATATATATATATATATTCAAAATGTTAACCAATGAAAAATATTCACATAATCAAAATATATACCTTATAAATTGATTAATCTTCTCTGTATATATTTCATTAAAGAAATATATTTCACCATCAATCGATCTGTAAACCACAGTAGCCCAATACCGGATTTTCAAGCTGGTACGATGTCTGTATTTAAAAAAAATGTAACACGTGCTGCTAGTCATTCGCAGATTCGAAT
>OZ024747.1:85459016-85469016 GCA_964016885.1 Eledone cirrhosa
TACCTCTAAGACAGACGCCCACACTTATATTATCTGTATTATCCTTACGACTGACTAGAATGAATCCCAGTGGCTTGCTAGAATTAGGGGGTCTGTCAATGATTTTTTCTACTGACCCGTGTTACTTTCGTTGTGGGGTTCCAATAGTTAGAAGAAACATGAAATACCTTTATGTAAAGACTGTCAGCCATGCCTTAAAGAGATCCAAGCCGGAACTTATGAGATTAAAGAAGTCTTGATATATAATACTTCATTGAAGTACATATAACTTGCAGCATTATCACCCAAATATCTCCCCGCCTCACCACCACACTATCAGCCATACTTTCACCCCATACAACATTATCACCCAAGTATCTCCCCGCCTCACCACCACACTATCAGCCATACTTTCACCCCATACAACATTATCACCCAAGTATCTCCCCGCCTCACCACCACACTATCAGCCATACTTTCACCCCATACAACATTATCACCCAAGTATCTCCCCGCCTCACCACCACACTATCAGCCATACTTTCACCCCATACAACATTATCACCCAAATATCTCCCCGCCTCACCACCACACTATCAGCCATACCTTCACCCCATACAACATTATCACCCAAATATCTCCCCGCCTCACCACCACACTATCAGCCATACCTTCACCCCATACAACATTATCACCCAAATATCTCCCCGCCTCACCACCACACTATCAGCCATACTTTCACCCCATACAACATTATCACCCAAGTATCTCCCCGCCTCACCACCACATTATCAGCCATACTTTCACCCCATACAACATTATCACCCAAATATCTCCCCGCCTCACCACCACACTATCAGCCATACCTTCACCCCATACAACATTATCACCCAAGTATCTCCCCGCCTCACCACCACACTATCAGCCATACCTTCACCCCATACAACATTATCACCCAAATATCTCCCCGCCTCACCACCACACTATCAGCCATACTTTCACCCCATACAACATTATCACCCAAGTATCTCCCTGCCTCACCACCACACTATCAGCCATACCTTCACCCCATACAACATTATCACCCAAATATCTCCCCTCCTCACCACCACACTATCAGCCATACCTTCACCCCATACAACATTATCACCCAAGTATCTCCCCGCCTCACCACCACACTATCAGCCATACCTTCACCCCATACAACATTATCACCCAAGTATCTCCCCGCCTCACCACCACACTATCAGCCATACCTTCACCCCATACAACATTATCACCCAAGTATCTCCCCGCCTCACCACCACACTATCAGCCATACCTTCACCCCATACAACATTATCACCCAAGTATCTCCCCGCCTCACCACCACACTATCAGCCATACCTTCACCCCATACAACATTATCACCCAAGTATCTCCCCGCCTCACCACCACACTATCAGCCATGCCTTCACCCCATACAACATTATCACCCAAGTATCTCCCCGCCTCACCACCACACTATCAGCCATACCTTCACCCCATACAACATTATCACCCAAGTATCTCCCCTCCTCACCACCACACTATCAGCCATACCTTCACCCCATACAACATTATCACCCAAGTATCTCCCCGCCTCACCACCACACTATCAGCCATACCTTCACCCCATACAACATTATCACCCAAATATCTCCCCGCCTCACCACTACACTATCAGCCATACCTTCACCCCATACAACATTATCACCCAAATATCTCCCCGCCTCACCACCACACTATTAGCCATACTTTCACCCCATACAACATTATCACCCAAATATCTCCCCGCCTCACCACTACACTATCAGCCATACCTTCACCCCATACAACATTATCACTCAAATATCTCCCCTCCTCACCACCACACTATCAACCATACCTTCACCCCATACAACATTATCACCCAAATATCTCCCACTCCACCCCACCACCCTCTCATTGTCATTAAACCACAATGAAACAATTAGCTAAAAAAACTAGATTGATCGATCTATCAATAAAAAAAAAACGGAATAAAAAGAAAGACTCACCTGATCATCGATTAGAATGATCAAAACGAAATATATTGATTGGAGTCGGATGAGGTTAGGCATCACACCCACTTCAATCGATCGCCTAACCACCCTAAACATCCACACCCACTACCACCAACATAATATCCACAGTCACTTGATAACTATCCTAAATATTGCCACAACTGATACCACCACCACCACCACCACCACCGACCAACATCACCATCACTACCACCATACCACCACCACCATCACCACCAACGCCACCACTGACCACCACCACCACAACCACCACCGACCACCACCATCACTACCATCACAACCACCACCACCACCACCACCACCACCACCACCACTATCACCACCACTATCACTACCACCACTATCACCACCACCACCACCACCACTACCACCACTACTACCACCACCATCACTACCACTACTTCCGACCACTACCGCTACCACCACCACCACTACCATCACAACCACACCACCACCACCACCACCACTGCCAGCACCACCGACCACTACCACCACCACCACTACCGACCATTACCACCACTACCACTACCACCACTACCGACCGACCGCCACCACCACTACCACCACCACCACCACCACCGACCACCACCATCGCTACCATCACAACCACCACCACCACCACTACCACCACCACCACCACCACTACTACTCTATCCCATTAGCACCACCATCCCTACCACACCACCACCATCCCCACCACACCACCATCCCCACCATCCCTACCATCTACTCCACACCAAACCACCACCACCCATACCACACAGCCACCAACCCCACCACCAACATCATACCCCTCCAATAAAAAACGACATATATATATAATGAAATATAATTGATAGAGTGACGATCTCAGTCACTATCGATGAATGCTGCAGAATTTCCAATTATATTGCAGATCGATAATCATTATAGATTTATTACCGTGATGTATATGTATTGATTATCATTGATGAAAGTAGAACAGCATTGACTCAAACAGCCACACTTGACCACACCTGACCATACCTGATAACACCTGATTACACACAATCACACCTGTGATGATTCATACATCTTACTAGTTACTGGCTTCGATTTAGAGTGTTCGGCTTGTCAGGTCACGAGTTCGGATTTTGGTAACGAGTTGTGTCCTTGAACCAAACACTTTATTTCGCGTTGCTGAAGTTCACACAGTTGCCAAAAATTGAGTTGTATCAGTAATTGAAAGGTTCAGTTTTGTCACATATTGTGTCTCGCTGAATCTTCCTGAGAAATACGTTGAGTACAACTCATAGTGAAATTCTCAGCCAATTACACGTTAATTTCACAAGCAAGCTGTTCCGTTGGTTAAACAACTGAAACACTCGTCCTCGGAACTAATAAATGCCAAACAAATGCAAAAACAACACGTATTTGTAGAATGCCCAGTCACTTGCACGTTAATATATATATATATATATATATATATATATATATATATATATATAAATATATATTTAAAGGTTAAACAAGGTTCAATGAATAAATCAAAGAATGAGTTTTACAATAGATTGGAAGCATTCAACAGATTTGGTTTTCCGGAGTTATTAATATTAATTCAAAATATTAACAAAAATAGACATTCGTGTGTTCAAGTATATTTTATTATACATATTTCAGAGGTATTGAGCTAACTTCAACAGTACGTCCTCATCAGATAAAATAAGATGATGCATGTCATACCCTGACATAGTAGATGGTTAAGATTCAGTCATGGTAGTATGTCAGGGTATGTCATACATCATCTTATTTTATCTGATGAGGACGTACTGTTGAAGTTAGCTCAGTACCTCTGATATATGTATAATAAAATATACTCGATCACACGAATGTCTATTTTTGTTAATATTTTGAATTAATATTATATATATATATATATATATATATATATATATATATATATATATATATATATATATATATATATAATTTAATAAACAACATAAGACAATTATTCCATTTACCAAAGGTTTCACGAAGGCAGACGAACTCGGCACAGACGTCTGAAATCGTTCGTCAGAATGAAATTTGGTAAATGGAATAATTGTCTTATGTTGTTTATTACATAACTAAATAGCTCTGTAGCCTACATAGAGCACTCTCCTTTCATTTACCTTTCCTACGGAAACACTTAATATATATATATATATATATATATATAAAGTGTTTCCGTAGGAAAGGTAAAGGAAAGGAGAGCGCTCTATGTAGGCTAATAAACAATATAATTACTCCATTCACCAAATTTCATTCTGACGAACGATATATATATATATAATATATTATAAAGAAAGAAGAAATATTAGACATAAATAAAAAATATATATATACTCAATATTCTTCTACATCCTCGACTGCGCAGTTTCGTGGCTACTATGCAAAAACATTACATCATAGAGATGCAGTATTTTTGTGAGGTTTGCCAACTTATCAAGAGAATACCCCATTTAAATTTCAAAACACGTCCGCAAGGCGTGAGAAAGAATCCCGGAAAGGCGGAGAGAGAACGTATCACGTGATACAGCGGACAAGAAACAGAGTTAAGCCTCTTGCAACAAAGAGAAAACTACCACAAATGGCAGAGGGGGTATTAATATTTAGGCCACAGACGAGCTGGCTAAGGAGGGCTAGAAGTGTAAATAGTGTAAGCTTGACAGCAGTCACTATACTTCTGTGGTTACTCAACCGTAGGGAGTATAGACAATAAAAAGAAATACACAGATACATGCGAATACATACATATACATGCATATACACACATATATCCCTGAATTTGTGTGGTGCTAACCTTAACCGTTGTTGCTCTATGATTAATAGGGACAAAATAATCTGAATGAATTAGATTGACTCAATATCAGAGAAACACTTAATATATATATATATATATATATATATATATATATATATATATATATATATAGTAATAATAATAAATTTGAAGAGTAAAATCCAAAGAGAGCTCGATAAGGATAAATATATATCAAATATATAAGAACCGTAGAGCAAAGATTTATTAAAATAACAGATTAAAGTTTAAGCAAAGAATCGCTGCTTTCACCCTTAACGGGATCTTCTGAAATATATATATATATATATATATAATACATTATAAAGAAAGAAGAAACATTAGACATAAACAAAAAAATATATATACCCAAATATATTCGACATCCTCGACTGCGCAGTTTCGTGGCTACTATGCAAAAACATTACATCACATATATATATATATATTATATATATATATATATATATATATATATATATATATATATATATATATATATATATATATATATATATATATATATATATATATATATATATAATGTAGGAGGTGAGTTTTATTGTAGTACAATAAAGCAATGCAGATATCGGATAAGAAGCACTCTACAGTTTGTGGGACTGGAGTATGCATAATATAAGATCAAAAGATGGTTAAAGGAGTTCAATATATTTTATTATGCGCATTTCAAAAACAAACATCATCAAACAATAATATTTGTGTTTTCATCAGATAAAACAGGAGAACATGATATGAAGGCTAAAAAAAACACTTGTTGATAGTGCAGTTGATATGTTGATATGTTGATTTAAAACTGCACTATCAACAAGTGTTTTTTTTAGCCTTCATATCATGTTCTCCTGTTTTATCTGATGAAAACACAAATATTATTGTTTGATGATGTTTGTTTTTGAAATGCGCATAATAAAATATATTGAACTCCTTTAACCATCTTTTGATCTTATATTATATATATATATATATATATATATATATATATATATATATATATATATATATATATATATATAGTAAGCAAAAAAGTGTTGGTAAAATCCAGTACTTCAGTGTGCGGATAGAGAGCACTCAGCGAAGATATAGATTCCGGAGTTATAATAGTGACGAAACATAATCCTTTATTTACCGCTATATATATTTCGATGATAGCCATACAATGGCTATGACCTCATCAGGCAGTTAGTAAGTTCTTAGATATGCCAGCTCTGGGTTTTTGGTGTTGATGGTTTTAGAGCCTTGACATGCATGTCCCAAGGCTCTAAAACCATCAACATAGTATGGCTATCATCGAAATATATATAGCGGTAAATAAAGGATTATGAGTTCATACAATTGACTTATGTTTCGTCACTATATATATATATATATATATATATATATATATATATATATATTTATTTATTTATTAGGTATAGGATTATCCAAGATGTAGTAATGGTTAATAACTACACTGGATATGGTTGACGTACGGTAAGAGGTTACTCTACGAGTTATGGAAGAATTGTTCAAGAAACTTAGTTCCTGATCCTTCAGTATTCCGGAGTGTATATAAAGAATGAATAATAACAGGTAGACATCATAAAAAGGTAATTTATTCCGTGTGCTTACAAGTGTTTCCACGGTGGTACTGCAGCCTAGTTATGCTACGTGCAAATTCACAAGTACTTGCAGAACTCGAATATCCAATGCTGTGACCACTGTTTCCTCAGAGCAGAATGATAAATGTACAATGTAAATACCCTTAAGTGGGGTTGTTGGGGAAGATAGAGTAGAAAAGGAAGAGAGAAAAGTGGGGAAGAGGGAGAGAGAAAGAAAGATATGCAGGGATTGGAGAAGTAGGAGAGAGTGGCTTGTAGATATCTTAATCAAAATGTTATGGTAGGGGTTTTATTATACTGGTTACTTTTGGAGAGATGCGTTGATAGTTAAGGTCGGAATTATTTATTGCCCCAGAGGGCAGGTTCATAGATGTTGAGAGGGAGGTAGGCCAAAGGTGAGAGAGAGAGAGTGTAATGGATGTAGAGAGAGATAGGTAGAGAGGGGACAGACAAAGTATGTGTGGTGAGTGAACTTTGGGTTTGTAGTAGTAATCTAGGAATTGCACTGAGTTACCATGTATAGTGATAAGCAGTGTATTGTCTTGTAGTGTGGGGGGAAGAGAAGGTTGTTAGCTAGAAAGTGGTGTTATAGTTACGGGTTCGAATGTTAAGTTATTTTATAGTGAGAGAATTTAGCTTTTAGTTTGTGGTTGCAGTATAATGATCGTTCAATTCTATCGTTAAGTAGTTTGTTTTTGGATTTTAATATGTAAAAGAGCTATATATATATATATATATATATATATATATATATATATGTATGTATATATATATATAATAAAGAGAGACAAACACAGATATATATATAATATATGCGTCCAAATCACAAGGGGCGTTAAACCGCCAGGGTGAAGAAAATACTATCTAGGAATAATACGGTTTGCTAGATTCAATTTAAAGGATAAATTAAGACTTTCAAACCGAATCATGAATACTATCAAATGCAGACAGCTTTTGGTAGAACTGTTTCGCAAATAAGTGGAGTTACAGGTCCGATTGCTCTTCAGTGGATCTACAGATTAGTAATCTCTTCACTCCTAAATATCTTAGAAGACTAAATTATGCGCGTGTTTTAAGAGAGAAAAAAAACGCACATGATATTCCGTACCTAACGGGTCAAGTAAAAACGTAGGTTACTAAAAATAGCAGCCAGATTCACTCGACATGTAAAGCTGGACAACATTTTAGGAGCTGAGTTTATCAAAAGTATATATTGAGTTAAAAACTCACAATAGTCCTTTATAATTATAATAGCTCAAGAAAAAAAAAATTTTCCGACCCTTTTGATATATATATATATACATATATACACACACATATATATATATATATATATATATATATATATATATATATATATATATATATATATATATATATATATATATATATATATACACATATATATATATATATATATATATTCAGTATACAAGGATGCAATATATATATAGTGATATTTATGTGTGTGTTTCACCGGTGAAATTAATTGATTTACCGAAAGCTTCCTACCTGGAGGATGAAGATCTGTGTTTACTCCACCATATGATTTCCTATTTCCTACACATCCCTTGTTTAACTTCGACTACAATCCACCTATAACATAAATACAATTGTTCATGAGAGACACACCGATGACAAATGAATATATTGAAACGTGCATATCTACGCATGATGTATGTAGGTATGTATGAATATATGGATGTATCGGAAGCATCCGATGATATTGACAAGTCCTCCTTTTCGGGTAGTGTTTTCGATGCTCAGAGAGTGGGATTGGTCGAGTGCAAGGCCATTCCCCACTTAAAAAAACCTTCAAAGCACAGGCATTGCTTGTTCAGGATCTGTTACAGGTTCGTGTGGCTCACCTAAAAGTGCACCATTTTCTGTAATCTGACGAGCGATTGCAATACTCTTAGCAGAGTTTGCAGCCATGATGTATGAATGTATGTATGTGTGTGTGTGAGTATGTATATATATATATGTGTGTGTGCGTGCGTGTGTGTCTGTGTGTATATATGTATATAAACACATACGCGCACACATACATATTTATATACATATATACGTATACATATATATATATATATATATATATATATATATATATATATATATATATAGACATTGGCTAGTGTGTAGACAGAGGATAAACGCTGCCAACATGCTATGATTCATCCTCACAAGTTTCACAACATCAACACCAACAACACCAACAGCACCAACCAATCAATTCTGTTTGTACTTTAATCCTAGTTAAAAGCTCATATCTAAACATTCCCATCTCTTTCCTTTTGCCTTATTTCTAACTCTTATTGGAAATCGATCGTTTGCCAGCTTCGATTTCCTCGTGTAGTGTATAACAGAGAAGAAGGAAGGTAACACGAACAGAAACTGCCACCAGAGGGATTTAGTGACGGAAGACCCGTGATTCATACGGATTTATCGCGAAAACTCTTTCATCTCTCTTTTTTCCTCTCTCGCTCATTCTCTCTCATTTCCATGGTTTTCATTCTTCTTCCCATAAAAGAAAGAGTGAAAGCGTATGTGCATGTATATATATATATATATATATATATATATATATATATATATATATATATATATATATATATATATACATTCATCTATCATAGCTATCGGTGAGATTTGTTACTCTAAACTTTCACTTGTCCACTCACAGAACACCAGTCATGTCTGATGTTCCTGTGAGTACCCAAGTGAGATTCCAGAGTAACAAGGCTCATTAAAGTCAAAATAAATCTCCTTCTCACTATGTCTATCACAAAAACTCTCTTTTAACCCCCCACCCCACCTCTCTGTATCTACTAAAACCAAACTCTCCCCCTCTCTATATCTACCACGATACCGACTCTCTTATCCCCTTCACTATATCTAACACTAATACACTCATGAATATCTACACTTATCTCTCCCAATCCTCCTCTCTATATCAATCACCCCTAAACTTTCCCCCTCTCTATATATATCTTCAACCACCAAATTCACCCCCTCTCTATATCTAACTTACAAAACACTCTCCCAATCTCCCTCTTTATATCAATCATCTCCAAACTCTCCCTTTCGCCATCTCTATCACACTGTCGTAATTGTTCTCTCTCTATCCATCACAATCTACCCCCTCTCTATCTATCACAATCCCCCCCCCTCTATATCTTTTATGGCAATGCCTCATCCAATCCCCTCTATATATTTAGCAATATTTATCTCTCCCAAATCCCTCATAATATCTACAATCATTGAAATCTACCTCTCTCTATCTCTACTACACAACACTCTGTTTCCCAATCCGCCTCTCTATATCAATTAACACTAAACTCTCCCTCTCTCTATATCTACTACACGGAACTGGAAGAGCAAACCGATGCCCTCTGACGGCATCCTCGGACGCTGGACGGAGGAACCGGTGAAGCTGCTCGGGGTCTGGTTCGGACCGGATTTCCAGGTGGAGAAAAACTGGGACGAGGTAACGGGCAGGGTGTTTGCATTCGCCCAGAAGT
>OZ024747.1:85474016-85476516 GCA_964016885.1 Eledone cirrhosa
TGATGGTGTTGGTGGTGGTGGTGATGGTGGTGATGGTGGTGGTGGTGGTGGTGGTGGTGTTGGTGTTGGCGGCAGTGGTCCTGGTGGTGGCAGCGGTGGTGGTGTTGGTGGTGGTGATGGTGGTGGTGGTCCTGGTGGTGGCACCGGTGGTGGTGGTGATGGTGGTTTTGATGTTGGTGGTGGTGGTGATGATGGAGGTAGTGGTGGTGGCGGTGGTCCTGGTGGTGACAGCGGTGGTGGTGGTGGTAGTGAGGCTGATAGTGATGGTGTTGGTAGGGTGTTAATGAAGATGGTCGTGCAAACCGTGATGGGTGTGGTGGCGGCAGTGGCGTGACGGTTGTAGTAATAGTAGTAGTAGTAGTAGTAGTAGTAGTAGTAGTAGTAGTAGTAGTAGTAGTAGTAGTAGTAGTAGTTGTAGTAGTAGTAGTGGTAGTAGAGATGGTGATAGTGGTAGTTATGGTGACGGCGGCGGCGTCGAAGTAGTAGTGGTAGTAGAGATGGTGATGGTGGTAGTGTTGTTGTTGTTGTTGTTAGTGGTGGTGGTGGTGGTGGTTTTGGTGTTTTCTGATGAAGAGTGGCGCTGATAGTAGGGATGGAAGTGGGAATCTCTCTGCCGAGTCTGCCAGAAAATTACCTTCCGTTTAAGGGCATCGAAACCCATGAAACAAACAGAAACTCTAAAGAGGTTTCCGAAATAGTAAAATACATTGGCCATTACACGATAAAATGATATGTATATACACACACACACACACACAAACACACACACACACACACACTCACACACACACATATATATGTATTAATAATTAAGGGTGCTGCGATCGAATCTGGCTTTTTAGACCAGCCAATGATCTAAAATGTCTTGCACAGAGTTGGCAACGATAAAAACATTCACTGGCAATAGCCAGCTGTGGTTGGTCGTCATGTACTTTTTGCATGTCGTTTGAGCCCTCCTGCTGATCTACACTCTTTTCCACAGGCTTGACAGGTATGGTGAGTAGCATCTCCGATAGCACCCATTCCGAGATCGGGGTAGGGCTATCAAATGACATCAGCGTGATATCTGGGGGTGCTGCTGCGAACGGATATGGTCTTTTAAGTCTGCAGTGACTTACAGCGTTTTGCACAAAAGTTGGCACATGCGCAACGCAATCTATTATTGGCATCTTGAGACACATTACGCACTTTAATGTGCTTTTTTAAGCCGCCAGCATACCTGCATTCCTTGTCACAGGTTCTGCATAAGTATGTTGTATTTCCGGTCATAGTAATTTGATAATTATAAATAGTTACGGTCGTTTCACAGATGGGTGGCTCAGGATCTATATCAATGCTATAGTCCTGACTCCAGCCCGGATAAGATTTTGGCTCTGCTTTAGTCTTCAAATTTATTATTATTACTATTTGGCTCCCTCGGTTGAGCACTCTATTGACTTATATTCATCATGCAGAAACAACATCTGAATATTTCTACAAAGAACATACCCGTACCAAGCAGGAAAACATACCTAAAACTCCTGATATTGTTTTTCACCGCTCCAAATAATGATTCGTTTTTTCCCGTTCTTTGCCAGGGAACGTTACCACGAACCAAAGTATCGTCTTCCTGTCTTCCTCCGGTTGCAACTTTTTTTGAAATATCCACTTCTGCGTTTACAGATTGACTTTGTTAGTTTCAGAAGATCCCGTTAAGGGTGAAAGCAGCGATTCTTTGCTTAAACTTTAATCTGTTATTTTAATAAATATAAATAAATATATACATTTATTTACTTATTTATTTATTTGTGTGTGTGTGTGTGTGTGTGTGTGTGTGTGTGTGTGTGTGTGTGTGTGTGTGTGTGTGTGTGTGTGTGTGTGTGTGTGTGTGAGAGAGTGTATTCAACAACACGAATGTACAGGCATAAAAGTACAACAGCAGTTGAATGAATGACGACATCTTTCTATATTTATATCTACATGTACAGGCATAAAAGTACAACACCAGTTGAACGAATGACGACATCTTTCTATATTTATATCTACATGGGTAATACCCACTCTCTTTCTCCCTCTCTCTCTATCTCTATCTCACTCTTATATATATATATATATATCATAATCTATAAAGCTCAGTGTGTGGTCATGCTCCTTTCTTATAGAAATCTACGATATAGAATTTCATCAATTGAAATTTACAATTCAGTATTCGTAATAGCATCGATTGCGTCTTGGCACATCTAATTTTTTCAATTTCACCTACAATTACGCAAAAAATAGATAAAACTCAATACTTTACGATTTTCCTCTGTCATTTAAACTGCTAAACTCTTTCCACTACCATTCAAAATCTATACAACTTCATACTTTCTGCTACTTTCTCTTTCAAAGCTTGATGGTGATACTGTCCGTTTTACTCTCTCATATCATCTGACAACGTGCGTGATTGCCGAAAAGAGAGAGAGAAGAGAGTGAGAGGGAGAGAGATAGAGATAGAGAACGTTTATTATTACATAAAGTA
>OZ024747.1:85481516-85489016 GCA_964016885.1 Eledone cirrhosa
GACTGTGGTGTGGCTGGACTATCAAAAAGCATTTGATAGTGTACCTCATGGGTGGATTGTTAAGGCTTTACAGTTAGCCAAAGTCCCACAACCACTGGTAGCTGCTGTTGAACGTCTGGCCAAGAACTGGTACACCAATTTAATCCTTAGAGGTGAGAAGGAGCAAGTTAAGACTGATAAAATACATTACCAGAAGGGCATCTTTCAGGGTGATAGCTTGTCAGTGCTACTCTTCGTTCTCTCACTAAATCCACTATCTTACATATCAGGAAACAAGGTGGACAAAGAAGTGGGTCCAGAAGTATCTCCCATCTTTTCTTTGTTGATGACCTGAAGTTGTATGAGCCAAATATCAATGACATCAAGAAACAATTGGACCTCATTACACAATTTTCAACCGACATCAAAGTGAAATTTGGTGAGTCCAAGTGTGCATATTTGGCAGTAAAACGTGGAAGAGCTGTGCCCTCCTCTAGAAATCTAGAGATGAACGGCCTGACAATACAACCTCTACAGTCAGGTGACAACTACAGATATCTTGGACAGGATGAGAATGTCAGATATGATGGACCCATAAATAAGGAGAGAACCAGAACTGAATACCTCAGAAGAGTAAAGAAAATATGGTCATCAGAACTGTCAGCGTACAACAAATACATTGCCCACAATACTTATGCTGTGCTAATTCTAACGCCAACATTTGGCCTACTGAACTGGTCATTGCAAAAACTAAGTGAGATGGATGTTAGAACTCGCAAACTTCTCAGTGTTACTGGGAACTTTAACATCAATGGTGATGTGGATAGGCTATACTTCTCACGCAAGGAAGGTGGCCGGGGTCTAAAATCCATATTAACATCATATGAGACTCGGATAGTAACACTGAAGCAACATCTTCAACAGAGGAAAAAGGTTGGCAACCATCTTGCCCAGGTTTATGAGCATAAAGAAAAAAATATCATTAGGATAGCCACTGATCTGGAGGAGAGATATGGAATAAAGCCTGATATAAATCTCTCAGCCAGAGAAATCGGAAGATCCTATTCAATGTTCAAACAAGGTGAAAAAATTGACCAATTTACAGAAAAGGTTGTGCATGGATACTTGAGACGTAAAACACAGACCATAGAGGGGATAAACCACTCAAAAAGCCTGGCATGGAGTTCCGACAAGTTTATGACATCACACCTTGAGGGATATCTCTATGCAATACAGGAACAAGAACTCCCTACCAAATATCTGCTGCACAAAAGAGGAGGGCCATCAGCTGTCAATAAATGTAGGCTATGTAAAACAAAGATCGAGGATGTAAGCCACATTGTTGCCAGCTGCGAAAGAATGTCGTCTCGCTACTACCTCCCCATGAGACACGATGGGATAGCTAGAACCATCTGGAACGCACTTCGGAAAACAAAATTAAGAACAAACGAGGAAGAATATATTGAGACAGATGGCACTAAGGAATACTGGTGGAACCTGAAAATAAAAACTGCCACCAAATTAAAGCACAACCGGCCTGATATTGATGTTTGGGACGACACATTGAAAATGTGTTCTGTTGTGGAGATCAGCTGCCCACTTGATGTAAACGTTGTCAGAAAAATACAGGAGAAGGAGGACATCTACGGACCATTGATGAGGAGTTTACAAATCCAGTATCCAAGATACACCTTTAACTTCATACCCATCATTATTGGAGCTACGGGTTATATACCAACCCGCTTGGACCAAAGTATGACTGAACTTGGATTTGCGGACAAAGAGCGCAGCTCCCTAATTCATAGTCTACAAATGGCTGCGATAACTGGCACCTTCAAAATTTGCAAAACATTCTTGCGATTCAAGGGATGACAATTTCTTTTCTTTTTACAACCTTGCCACCAGGAAGGTGGCCGGTCAAAAAATATACTCGAAATTAAGAGAAAGAGATAATATACATACCTAACAATAGAATGATGTGTGTATATCTGTGGGTGTCTGTATGTGAGAGTATGCGCGTCGGTGTGTGTGTGTCTGTGCGTGTGTGTGGGTCGGTGTGTTTGTGTATGAGTGTCTGTGCGTGTGTGTGCGTCGGTGTGTTTGTGTGTGTGTGTCTGCGCGTGTGTGTGTGTCGGTGTGTTTGTGTGTGTGTGTGTTATTCTCATTATATACAATTGTATACAGACAGTCCGTTCCGCAACAGTTAGTAAGCACTAAATATATATATTTGCCAGACATATTCGCTCTTTTAACGGCGTTAAGGGACAGGGTTTTTGTTCCAAATCCTCCTTTGTGTAACGTTCAACGCACCCCCGCTCCTCCAGTCACAGCATATATCGTCATACATGCATCAGAAATCCCCCGACCCCAACGGGTCACCCACATATCGTCTGCAACCGTTAAATACGTTCTCTACCACCTGACCTCCATATTATCGGCAGTCGTTATCATTCGTTTAACATTAAACTTATTCTCCACCACCACAACCACCTCCACTTTATTGTCTACTGCAGTTAAACATGTTCCCTACCACCACAACCACCTCCACTTTATTGTCTACTGCAGTTAAACATGTTCCCTACCAGCACAACCACCTCCACTTTATTGTCTACTGCAGTTAAACATGTTCCCTACCAGCACAACCACCTCCACTTTATTGTCTACTGCAGTTAAACATGTTCCCTACCAGCACAACCACCTCCACTTTATTGTCTACTGCAGTTAAACATGTTCCCTACCACCACAACCACCTCCACTTTATTGTCTACTGCAGTTAAACATGTTCCCTACCACCACAACCACTTCCACTTTATTGTCTACTGCAGTTAAACATGTTCCCTACCACCACAACCACCTCCACTCTATTGTCTACTGCAGTTAAACATGTTCCCTAACACAATAACCACCTCCACTCTATTGTCTACTGCAGTTAAACATGTTCCCTACCACCACAACCACCTCCACTTTATTGTCTACTGCAGTTAAACATGTTCCCTAACACCACAACCACCTCCACTTTATTGTCTACTGCAGTTAAACATGTTCCCTAACACCACAACCACTTCCACTTTATTGTCTACTGCAGTTAAACATGTTCCCTACCACCACAACCACCTCCACTCTATTGTCTACTGCAGTTAAACATGTTCCCTAACACAATAACCACCTCCACTCTATTGTCTACTGCAGTTAAACATGTTCCCTACCACCACAACCACCTCCACTTTATTGTCTACTGCAGTTAAACATGTTCCCTACCAGCACAACCACCTCCACTTTATTGTCTACTGCAGTTAAACATATTCCCTACCAGCACAACCACCTCCACTCTATTGTCTACTGCAGTTAAACATGTTCCCTACCACCACAACCACCTCCACTCTATTGTCTACTGCAGTTAAACATGTTCCCTACCACCACAACCACCTCCACTCTATTGTCTACTGCAGTTAAACATGTTCCCTACCACCACAACCACTTCCACTTTATTGTCTACTGCAGTTAAACATGTTCCCTACCAGCACAACCACCTCCACTTTATTGTCTACTGCAGTTAAACATGTTCCCTACCAGCACAACCACCTCCACTCTATTGTCTACTGCAGTTAAACATGTTCCCTACCACCACAACCACCTCCACTCTATTGTCTACTGCAGTTAAACATGTTCCCTACCACCACAACCACCTCCACTCTATTGTCTACTGCAGCTAAACATGTTCCCTACCACCACAACCACTTCCACTTTATTGTCTACTGCAGTTAAACATGTTCCCTACCAGCACAACCACCTCCACTCTATTGTCTACTGCAGTTAAACATGTTCCCTACCACCACAACCACCTCCACTCTATTGTCTACTGCAGTTAAACATGTTCCCTACCACCACAACCACCTCCACTCTATTGTCTACTGCAGTTAAACATGTTCCCTACCACCACAACCACCTCCACTCTATTGTCTACTGCAGTTAAACATGTTCCCTACCACCACAACCACCTCCACTCTATTGTCTACTGCAGTTAAACATGTTCCCTACCACCACAACCACCTCCACTCTATTGTCTACTGCAGTTAAACATGTTCCCTACCAGCACAACCACCTCCACTTTATTGTCTACTGCAGTTAAACATGTTCCCTACCACCACAACCACCTCCACTCTATTGTCTACTGCAGTTAAACATGTCCCTACCATCATAACCACCTCCACTCTATTGTCTACTGCAGTTAAACATGTTCCCTACCACCACAACCACCTCCACTTTATTGTCTACTGCAGTTAAACATGTTCCCTACCACCACAACCACCTCCACTCTATTGTCTACTGCAGTTAAACATGTTCCCTACCACCACAACCACCTCCACTCTATTGTCTACTGCAGTTAAACATGTTCCCTACCACCACAACCACCTCCACTCTATTGTCTACTGCAGTTAAACATGTTCCCTACCAGCACAACCACCTCCACTTTATTGTCTACTGCAGTTAAACATGTTCCCTACCACCACAACCACCTCCACTCTATTGTCTACTGCAGTTAAACATGTTCCCTACCAGCACAACCACCTCCACTCTATTGTCTACTGCAGTTAAACATGTTCCCTACCACCACAACCACCTCCACTCTATTGTCTACTGCAGTTAAACATGTTCCCTACCACCACAACCACCTCCACTCTATTGTCTACTGCAGTTAAACATGTTCCCTACCAGCACAACCACCTCCACTCTATTGTCTACTGCAGTTAAACATGTTCCCTACCACCACAACCACCTCCACTCTATTGTCTACTGCAGTTAAACATGTTCCCTACCACCACAACCACCTCCACTCTATTGTCTACTGCAGTTAAACATGTTCCCTACCACCACAACCACCTCCACTCTATTGTCTACTGCAGTTAAACATGTTCCCTACCACCACAACCACCTCCACTCTATTGTCTACTGCAGTTAAACATGTTCCCTACCACCACAACCACCTCCACTCTATTGTCTACTGCAGTTAAACATGTTCCCTACCACCACAACCACCTCCACTCTATTGTCTACTGCAGTTAAACATGTTCCCTAACACCACAACCACTTCCATTCTATTGTCTACTGCAGTTAAACATGTTCCCTACCAGCACAACCACCTCCACTCTATTGTCTACTGCAGTTAAACATGTTCCCTACCACCACAACCACCTCCACTCTATTGTCTACTGCAGTTAAACATGTTCCCTACCACCACAACCACCTCCACTCTATTGTCTACTGCAGTTAAACATGTTCGCTACCACCACAACCACCTCCACTCTATTGTCTACTGCAGTTAAACATGTTCCCTACCACCACAACCACCTCCACTTTATTGTCTACTGCAGTTAAACATGTTCCCTAACACCACAACCACCTCCACTCTATTGTCTACTGCAGTTAAACATGTTCCCTACCACCACAACCATCTCCACTTTATTGTCTACTGCAGTTAAACATGTTCCCTACCACCACAACCTCCTCCACTTTATTGTCTACTGCAGTTAAACATGTTCCCTACCACCACAACCACCTCCACTCTATTGTCTACTGCAGTTAAACATGTTCCCTACCACCACAACCACCTCCACTCTATTGTCTACTGCAGTTAAACATGTTCCCTACCACCACAACCACCTCCACTTTATTGTCTACTGCAGTTAAACATGTTCCCTACCACCACAACCACCTCCACTCTATTGTCTACTGCAGTTAAACATGTTCCCTACCACCACAACCACCTCCACTCTATTGTCTACTGCAGTTAAACATGTTCCCTACCACCACAACCACCTCCACTCTATTGTCTACTGCAGTTAAACATGTTCCCTACCACCACAACCACCTCCACTCTATTGTCTACTGCAGTTAAACATGTTCCCTACCACCACAACCACCTCCACTCTATTGTCTACTGCAGTTAAACATGTTCCCTACCACCACAACCACCTCCACTTTATTGTCTACTGCAGTTAAACATGTTCCCTACCACCACAACCACCTCCACTCTATTGTCTACTGCAGTTAAACATGTTCCCTACCACCACAACCACCTCCACTCTATTGTCTACTGCAGTTAAACATGTTCCCTACCACCACAACCACCTCCACTCTATTGTCTACTGCAGTTAAACATGTTCCCTACCACCACAACCACCTCCACTCTATTGTCTACTGCAGTTAAACATGTTCCCTACCATCACAACCACCTCCACTTTATTGTCTACTGCAGTTAAACATGTTCCCTACCACCACAACCACCTCCACTCTATTGTCTACTGCAGTTAAACATGTTCCCTACCAGCACAACCACCTCCACTCTATTGTCTACTGCAGTTAAACATGTTCCCTAACACCACAACCACCTCCACTCTATTGTCTACTGCAGTTAAACATGTTCCCTAACACAATAACCACCTCCACTCTATTGTCTACTGCAGTTAAACATGTTCCCTACCACCACAACCACCTCCACTCTATTGTCTACTGCAGTTAAACATGTTCCCTACCAGCACAACCACCTCCACTCTATTGTCTACTGCAGTTAAACATGTTCCCTAACACAATAACCACCTCCACTCTATTGTCTACTGCAGTTAAACATGTTCCCTACCACCACAACCACCTCCACTCTATTGTCTACTGCAGTTAAACATGTTCCCTACCACCACAACCACCTCCACTCTATTGTCTACTGCAGTTAAACATGTTCCCTAACACAATAACCACCTCCACTCTATTGTCTACTGCAGTTAAACATGTTCCCTACCACCACAACCACCTCCACTCTATTGTCTACTGCAGTTAAACATGTTCCCTACCACCACAACCACCTCCACTCTATTGTCTACTGCAGTTAAACATGTTCCCTAACACCACAACCACCTCCACTCTATTGTCTACTGCAGTTAAACATGTTCCCTACCACCACAACCACCTCCACTTTATTGTCTACTGCAGTTAAACATGTTCCCTACCACCACAATCACCTCCACTTTATTGTCTACTGCAGTTAAACATGTTCCCTAACACCACAACCACCTCCACTCTATTGTCTACTGCAGTAAAACATGTTCCCTACCACCACAACCACCTCCACTTTATTGTCTACTGCAGTTAAACATGTTCCCTACCACCACAACCACCTCCACTCTATTGTCTACTGCAGTTAAACATGTTCCCTAACACAATAACCACCTCCACTTTATTGTCTACTGCAGTTAAACATGTTCCCTACCACCACAACCACCTCCACTCTATTGTCTACTGCAGTTAAACATGTTCCCTAACACAATAACCACCTCCACTTTATTGTCTACTGCAGTTAAACATGTTCCCTACCACCACAACCACCTCCACTTTATTGTCTACTGCAGTTAAACATGTTCCCTAACACAATAACCACCTCCACTTTATTGTCTACTGCAGTTAAACATGTTCCCTACCACCACAACCATCTCCACTCTATTGTCTACTGCAGTTAAACATGTTCCCTAC
>OZ024747.1:85494016-85519016 GCA_964016885.1 Eledone cirrhosa
AAATTAAATTATGGTATGCCTTCATCAGACAAAATACAATATATAACAGTTTTACAAATAAGCTTCGACGTACCCTTTTAAAATGCAACCATTATTTTTGGAAGCCATCTGGATAGTGAATTGTTTATATTATTTTAATAAGTCTTAGTGTTAAGGACAATTAGAAATTAATATATGAAACCTGTCGATAAATCATTAGATTCCTTCACCTTTTTCTTTTTAAATTTTCTTCCTAAATATAAACATAGATATAATAAACTACTCTAAAATGTTTATACTTCCAATGTCTTAAATAAAATATACGTAAGATAAATTTCTATACTAAATATAAGGATATCTGTAGAATCCTTGGCTTTTTTTAATTTTTTAAATTTTTTAATTTTTTAATTTTTTAAACTTTTTAAATTATATTGATATATTTATTTAACTTTTATTTTATTTTTATTTTTATTTATTTTTTTTTTTTTTTGTTTTATTTTATTTTTTTTTTATTTTTTTTTTTTTTACTTTATTTTTATTTTTATTTTTATTTTTATTTTTATTTTTATTTTTATTTTTATTTTTATTTTTATTTTTATTTTTATTTTTATTTTTATTTTTATTTTTATTTTTATTTTTATTTTTATTTTTATTTTTATTTTTATTTTTATTTTTATTTTTATTTTTATTTTTATTTTTATTTTTATTTTTTTTATTTTTTTTATTTTTATTTTTATTTTTATTTTTATTTTTATTTTTATTTTTATTTTTATTTTTATTTTTATTTTTATTTTTTTTATTTTTATTTTTATTTTTATTTTTATTTTTATTTTTATTTTTATTTTTATTTTTATTTTTATTTTTATTTTTATTTTTATTTTTATTTTTATTTTTATTTTTATTTTTATTTTTATTTTTATTTTTATTTTTATTTTTATTTTATTTTATTTTTATTTTTATTTTTATTTTTATTTTTATTTTTATTTTTATTTTTATTTTTATTTTTAATTTTATTTTTATTTTTATTTTTATTTTTATTTTTATTTTTATTTTTATTTTTATTTTTATTTTTATTTTTATTTTTATTTTTATTTTTATTTTTATTTTTATTTTTATTTTTATTTTTATTTTTATTTTTAATTTTATTTTTATTTTTATTTTTATTTTTATTTTTATTTTTATTTTTATTTTTATTTTTATTTTTATTTTTATTTTTATTTTTATTTTTATTTTTATTTTTATTTTTATTTTTATTTTTATTTTTATTTTTATTTTTATTATTTTTATTTTTATTTTTATTTTTATTTTTATTTTTATTTTTATTTTTATTTTTATTTTTATTTTTATTTTTATTTTTATTTTTATTTTTATTTTTATTTTTATTTTTATTTTTATTTTTATTTTTATTTTTATTTTTATTTTTATTTTTATTTTTATTTTTATTTTTATTTTTATTTTTATTTTATTTTTTTTTATTTTTTTATTTTTATTTTTTTTTTATTTAGGTTTGTTTTGATTCTGATAGCTTCTCATAATTTTCATAAGTCTACCCTTTCAATATCTTGATTAAAATATACGTAAGATAAATTTCTATACTAAATATATGAAACATTATTTTAACTTAAGATACTCTATAGTGTTTTAAAGATATTTAATGTTTTGATATTTCTAGAATTCGTTTGTCCTTTAGACTATACTGATATAATTGTATTTCCAAAATATAATCCTTTGGTATTTTAAATTTATATTGTTATAATTATATTTCCAAAGTATAATCCTTTAGTAATATATTGATATTTGATTATCTCTATACAGATGTGTATGTGTGTATTAACATGCATATAAAAGTGTTATAGTTTTTTTTATGATTGTATATCTATCTGTATGTGTACATGAGCGATGCAGGTCTAACAATTGGTGAAGACGCACGCAAATATTTATTTATACATATGTATGTGTATATATATATATATGTATATGTATGTGTGTGGGTGAGAGTTATGTGTGTGCATGCCTACCCACGCATTTTTGATTGCAGATATGCATAATTTTAATCGTATATATGAAGGCATGAATGTTAATCGTATATATTTATGTATATATACTGTGAACTTTTTATAACACAAGGAATGTATAGCAGTGATTAAGAGAATTCATTTGCGTTTTGTATGTCTATATTGTAGACCTGAGTAGATATAATTTCTATTTTCACGACGTGCGTATATATATATATATATATATATATATTTGTCTATCTTTGCCGTAAGGTAGTGATTTCTCTAGCAATGTGTGCATTTTGGATGCTTAAACTCAAATTTTAGTATATTGATCTCAAGTTTTAAACTAAACATATAATCATTATTAAACAATGTTTAATTTCTCATATTATATATTTATGTCCCATTCATGAATATTAATATTTATATTTTTATTATTCATTTCATATAAATTGTTAACTCAACTTAAAATGACATGACGTAAAGTTTTCATTATCTCCCCCTCCCTCTATATATTATTTTTCTCTCTTGAGTCTTTCTATCTGTCTGATGACTTGATATTTCTCTGTTGTTTTCCTCTGTTTTTCTTATTTCTTCCTTTTTTCTTTTTTCTTTCTTTCCTCCTGTCTTTATTTATCTCCCTCTTTTTTCTCCATGCATTTCTCTCTCTCCGATATTTCTCCACGTTTTTTCTTTTTCTTTTTTTCTTTTTTTCTTTTTTTCTTTTTTTTCTTTTTTTCTTTTTTTCTTTTTTTCTTTTTTTCTTTTTTTCTTTTTTTCTTTTTTTCTTTTTTTCTTTTTTTCTTTTTTCTTTTTTTCTTTTTTTTCTTTTTTTCTTTTTTTCTTTTTTTCTTTTTTTCTTTTTTTCTTTTTTCCTTTTGTCTTTTTTTCTTTTTTCTCTCTCTCCGTCTTTTTTTCTTTCTCTCCGTCTTTTTCTAATTGTCCTTAACACTAAGACTTATTAAAATAATATAAACAATTCACTATCCAGATGGGTTCCAAAAATAATGGTTGCATTTTAAAAGGGTACGTCAAAGCTTATTTGTAAAACTGTTATATATTGTATTTTGTCTGATGAAGGCATACCATAATTTAATTTGGTATCCCTGAAATATGTATAATGAAATAAATATGGTTTTATAAATATAGTTTCCATTTATTAATATCGTATATCTACTCCAAATACTTGTCGATTGCTTTATATCAGTTATAAAAATATTTACTTGTTGTATCCCAACAATTTTAAATAGAACTTTTGCATATATATATATGAGTTAATCTAGAAGTGTCTATCATGGGTGAATTGGACGTTAGTGACGGGATTTATAAATACGCGGAGACGGCGTAAAAAGCAAGCAAGCAATGGTATATGCCTTGATATGAATCCGTATCCAATGAACCCGTTATCTGTCCACTATCTCTCATAAGAACTGTAGGTGTAGACGTATTTAATGCGCTGCATATGTGCAATACTGCTCGTACATGTGCACTGAGCATTATCTATGTCAGGGATGTAAACACAAGGATATGTATGTGGTTGAAAGAATATTTTGAATGTAATTATTTGTCTGCATACCATACAACAAATCCACTAGTATCTCTTCTTCTTCCGCCCCCTCTCTCTCTATACACACACACAGAATATATACACACACACAAGCGTGAAACTAATACTATTATCATTTGTACTGCCTCTCTGTTCATTTTTTGTTCTCTGTTCATTTATCAAACTATATATATATATGAGATCTTTAATATATCTCATATGAAATAATACAGCCAATTATCCACACAATACAATATAGTTAGCACTCCAAACGTTTAATTGGGAATATACTCCCGTATTTCCTAATGTTTGTTGAGTGAGTTGGAAATTGGTTGGAGTATCGCTATTAACTTTCTCCAACCAATGTAATTATATATATACTAGCAGTGGTACCCGGCGTTGCACGGGATAAGGTATTTTGAAACGCGGGCCGCCAACAGATCTAATCGTGGAAAAACTGCATGCCTGGACAATATGTAAAAAAAATAAACAGAATACTCTGATGGCTGGATAATCTTTAAGATTTTCCTCGATGAAGCAGCGAAAATGCAGGTTTTCACCTAATGCGGGCCCTTGGCGATCAAGAAAATGATTTTGTTTTAATGTGTATAATACGCCTTGAAATTTCGGGACAATCGGCTAGACGTAACACCTCAAAAAAGCCCTAAAAAGCTGAAAAAAGGAAGTGTTTCACCTAATGCGGGCCCTAGGCTATAAAAAAGTTGGATTTTCTTTGCTCACGGTATGAAGAAGAGACTGACTAATACATAGTTACAATTTCAAGGAAATCGGTCTGTCGTAACGCCTCGAAAAAACCCTAAAAAGCTGAAAAAACGCAGTTTTTCACCTAATGCAGACCCTAGAGGATCAAAGAGTTGAATTTTATGTGCATAACACTCCCTGAAACATAAGTAATACATATGTAAAGTTTGAAAAAAATAGGTTCGGTACTTCTCGAGTTTTAGGGATTCAAACTCACACACACACACACACACACACACACACACACACACACACACACACATCCTCAGGGAAGTGACGTAATACAGACAGCCGGACATACAGACAGATATTATAAGGGCGCGATGTTATATGTATGTATCTATTTAAAAAGAGGAAAACTAAGAATTATAGAGAGAGATCGCTAAATCGCCTAATGAGGTCCCTAGGGCATTGGAAAAAAAAATTATATATATATATGTTTGAGCGCTGCTGATGAACGACTCCAACCCTGACCATCCCAAAGTTTCGCGAAATAGTCTTTTTAAGACTATACAGAGCATTTGTAGTTTTTCCAAATTGAAGGATGAGTATTTAAACTTTATATTATTCTGAGTTAAGGCTCTATTGAATTTTTCCTGGATTTCACAAAATTCTATGGATTAATCTATGTCTTGATTTTTTAAAAATAGAGTTTGAATTATTTTCCCACATCTTACGTTATATATATATATATATATATATATATATATATATATATATATATATATATATATATATATATATATATAAATTAAAGTATAGAAATTATTGTGAGCGTGAAGCCATCAGTATTTCATAATATATAAGTGACTATAACGTCAAAATGGAAAAATAGTTAACGTAAGATGTGGGAAAATAATTCAAACTCTATTTTTATAAAATCAAGACAGATTTATCAATAGAATTTTGTGAAATCCAGGGAAAAATCAATATAGATAGATAGATAGATAGATAGATAGATAGATAGATAGATAGATAGATAGATAGATAGATAGATAGATAGATAGATAGATATCCTAACGTTTATTCAACAATAAAAGAATTTAAGTAGGCTAAGAAATGAAATCAAATTAGGCTTGACAGATTTCTAAATGCAACGTCGACTTCTGGAATGAAAGGGAAGGTTCTTAAATGATACAACGAAAGCATCAACCTATATATCTATCTTGCCAAATACTGCCAACATCTTTTTATAACCTCTACAGATTTACAGCAATAGATTTATAAAGCTGCCAAGAAGGGGTGAGAGAAAAAAACCTTCAGTAATGTGTAGGTGTGCATTAAGTAAGTTAAGCATAGCGGATACTAATGTTCTTTGATTGATGGTGTAGCGAACGTTGTGTTGTGTATGGGGCGGGGCGTAAGTCTGGTTATAACGTCTGCTTCTTCTAATTATTATCTTTAGTTTTCTTCTACCTATGATAAAAATAAACATAAGAAAACGTTACTTAGAATTACTGGAGGAAATATTGTAACTCAATACTGTCTTTGGTTACAAATCGAATTTAGACTGAGGACCTCCTCAGCAGAATCAGTGAGTGCAACAAAAACAGGAACCTATCCATCTGCATAATAGGCAGTATGGATGTGGTATCACTGTACCCATCCATTAACATTGATTTTGCTGTGGAAAAATGTGTGGAGATGATCATTGAGAGTGAGGTGGAGTTTTGCGACGTCGACACAGACGAACTGGCCCTCCTACTTAGACTTACCTATGACACTGACTACCTAGACAGCCATGACCTTAGACGTTTCTGCCCCAGTAGACCCATAAGAAGTAGACCCCTCACCATAACCTCAATGGCAATAAAGACTCCCATGGGAAGGTGGATCGGGTGGACCAAAGCTATACGGATCCCCCAAAACAATGATCAGGTAAGAAAAATGGTCGCACATGAAATAGGGGCTAGTATCAAAACTACCCTAAAGGGTCACATATTCAAATTCAACGAGAAGATCTACACCCAAAATGAGGGAGCAGCCATTGGCGTCAGCATAGCTGGTGACGTTGCCAACCTTTTTATGGTATGGTGGGAAAGGAGACTTAAAGATCTCCTTGATGAGAGCTCCATAGACCTCATCATGTACTCTCGTTACGTAGACAACATCAATATAGTAATAAGGACATCCCCACAAGAGAGTACTAACAAGTTTGATTTAGAACGTAGCACAATGGAAAGCATCCAGAAGATAGCTAATTCCATACAACAGAGTATAACTGTAACTATCGACTACCCTTCCAAACACCCTAACAATACACTACCTGTATTAGACACGGAACTCTGGATTAACACTATAGACGAGAGAGCCCAAATTTTCCACTCACACTATGCTAAACCCATGGCCTCCAAATACCTGATACTCAAAAACTCAGCAATGTCCAGTAGTTTAATATTCTGATCGCAGACTTGGTACGAGTGATAAAGAACATGTCTCGCATGTGCGACCCAACAGAAATGGAAAGACACATCCAACACTTCATCAACCGCATGAAGTTCTCTGGCTACAACCAAAGAGACAGAATCGGAGTATACGAAGGAGCCACGGAGAAGTATAAGATCCTCATAGAACTGGACATGAATGGAATTTGCCCCTAATCATGGAATAGCTTAGATAGGACTAGACATAAGATAAGGAAAGCCACCTCATGGTACGACAACCAGAGATACCAGAGTTTCATGTTTGTAGACGCTACCCCTGGAGGGAAATTAGCTAACCAGTGTAGAAAGGCCCCGAGAAAGACCCACTTAAAGATTAAGGTGGTAGAAAAGCCAGGAACCACCATAAAATCTCTGATCAGCAAAACCTACCCTTTTAAGAAAACCCACTGTACTAATAGGAAATGTATTATATGTAAATAAACCCCCGGATAAACTGTAAAACTAGAAACATAGTCTATAGCATAAGATGTACAGAGGGTACTTGCAGAAACATGACAACAATATACATAGGCGAGACAGCTCGTAGCATAGGTGAAAGGATAGACCAACACTGGGGGGAACTAAAAGGACGAAAAAACGGTTCAGTACTATACGAACATGCCAGACAACAACACGACGGTAACATAGACAACATAGAAATTAGAATAATATCTAAACATAGAAATGACCCAGCAGATAGGCAAATCAGAGAGGCCAGCGAAATAGAACTTAGAAGGCCAAGGCTAAACAGAAAAAAATGAATGGAATAACAACAACACCCAAACAAACAACTCTGATCTAAGAGAAGTATAAATAAATAAATAAATACATACACAAGCACAATAACAACAAACACATATAAACACACACTAGTAAACTAAGATAGAATACAATAACCAATACACAGTCACCCAAACACGAACACACATCAAACAAAAAAAAAAAAATAAATAAATAAACAGACAAAATAAAGATGGCGTAGACATACAATACAACGGGAGGAAACATAATAGCACCACTGACGATGTTGCAGATGTGCAACGAAAGAACTTTGTTAGACTATATATATGTGTTTGTGTCTATATTGTATCTGTATTTTTGACCAATGGTAACATTGAGGACCGAATAAATTAAATTAACCGATATAAAAGACACAGAAGCGAAAACCAACCAAACAGTGAGTGTGTTCTGTTATTAATTCTGGCAATACTATTACACAAATATGACCCTCCCCAAGTATAACAATATATATATATATATATATATATATATATATATATATATATATATATATATATATATATATATAGGAAAAGAGTCAGGACCCCGACGGCTGAGCTCCGAGCCGTTTCGACAGCTAGATCCGAACTCCTGACTCTTTTCCTATTACCCACTCTACTACCCTAAGTATCGAGTACTCTGGTGCGTTATGGTCCACCTGGTTTCTTACCACAATTCCTTCGTTATATGTATATATATATATAGTGTTACTGATGGTTCATCAGTTTGAGCACTCGATGCTGATATTTGGGTAGAGTGTTGATAATAATGATAATAATGTATTCGTTGATAAATAAGTATGCCGCCCTTGAAGAATTTCTTTGAATAAGCGGCATGCACCACGGGGTTCATTTGAATTAGTATGTGAGTAGATGAGCGCAAATCCACACGCCACCACCATAATTGAAACTTAGGGTCAGTTCACCTCAAGGTCTCAGCCGACAGAATGGAGAAGACATTGCCCCGGAGGACGATGAGGGAGACGCATTGGAACGGCTACTCCACCCAGCGGGGCACGCACCTGCGGGCAGCCAATTCCACTCCGATAGCAGAACGGGGATGTAGTCCAGGGTCCAAGAAAGTCGGCAGTCTCCACTGCTAGAGCCTCAACCACAAATCTATTAAAGAACGGCCAAAGATTTGATAGTTTGCCCTCTTCGGCCTGGTCAAGCAGCGAGGCCCGGGTTAGTAGCCGAACGCACCAGATTGCCGCTAGAGGTGTCACAACATGTAGCATCCCATATGAAGGGCCTACCTCTACGGAACGAGAAGATTCTTGTTGGATAAGTCGGTGTGTCTATCTCACAGAGGATTAGCGGCGGCACCGATATATTATTAATCAACATCATCGCCAACAACTCCAGAACAATATTATGATCCAATCCAAGGTAACATAGACACACACACACACATATATATATATATATATAAATATATATATATATATATATATATATATATATATATATATATATATATATGTATATATATGTGTGTGTGTGTGTGTGTGTGTGTAAACACACACATGTATATATACACATGTATACACACGCACCTTCACCCAAAGACATACACATATACGAGGTGGGTCAGAAAAGTTCCAGGACTGATGTCACAAAAGATTTATTTCAAACCCCAACTTCACACTAAGAGTTTTCTCCTTCAAAGTAATCCCCCTGGAGTCTAATGCACTTTTCCATCCTTTTCTGCCACACTTGCATGCACTCCTGGAAGGATTCTTCCGGGATCCTCCGCAGTTCCGTCGTCACGACCTTTTTGATGTCGTCAATGTCTTCAAAACGGGTCCCCTCCGGATCGTACTCGAAGATCCATGACTCATCACCGGTCTGGTTTGGTTTCAAGACGCTCGAGGATGTCCTAGCACACTTGCATGCGTCGACCCTTCTGGTCATCGTTCAGCAGTTTTGGCACCATCTTCGCGCAGACTTTCCGCATGTCCAAATCTCCATCGAGAATCTTCCAGACGCTGTCCCGATTCATGCCCGACTCATTTGCCATCAGTCGAACAGTCAGCCGATCGCACCATCTGCCTGACGCGCTCAACGTTGACCTCAGTCCTGGTTGTTGAGGGCTTTCCGTTCCTGGGGTCATCTTCCACGTCTTCGCGTCCTTCTTTAAACCTCTTGCACCACTCAAAAACACGTGGGCGTGACACCGTCTCATCTCCATACACTTGCTGCAGCAATCACAGTGCTTCTGACGGAGTTTTCAAGTTTGTTCGTTGCTCTGTGCTCATTGCTTGACGACCTGAAACAGAGAACATGTATATAAATTTATGAAGAAAAAAGTTTGATCGCTGCAAAGAGCTAAGATTACAGTTACATACTCCAGGGGGATTACTTTGAAGGAGAAAACTCTTAGTGTGAGGTTTGGGTTTGAAATAAATCTTTTGTGACATCAGTCCTGGAACTTTTCTGACACACCTCGTATGTACATACGCACACAGACACGTGTTCGTACACACACACACACACACACACACACACACACACACACACACACACACACACACACACACATATATATATATATATATATATATATATATATATATATACACATATATACATACAAGCATACATACTTACATACATATTGTATATAACATAGCTAAAATTATATTGCAAAGGTTAGGCTTTGTTTCCTGTGCCAGAATCTCCTCTCAATTCAGTTGAGTTCCTAACAGCTGCTGTCTAAGTTATGAAGATTTAAGTACGTGTATTTCATCCCACACTTTAGATAGGGTGCTACTGCTTCACATACCAATGATGACGGTTCAAATGTTCAGAAGTTCTGATGTTTAGCTGTTCAGCTGGGCTTACATGCTATCATTCTGGGTTGTAGACAACCTCACTAATAATAGACAAGCCTCCGCTCACTAACACTACAACCACATCTATAAAGAAATGGTGCATCATATGTCTGTCTGTCTGTCTGTCTCTGTCCTCCCTCTCTCTCTCCACCCTCTCTTCCTATACCTGTCCCCACTCCCACTCCTTTTTATCTCCCTTCTCTCAATATTCCCTCCCCTTCAAACACATCTATAAAGAAATGGTGCACCATATGTCTGTCTGTCTGTCTCTGTCCCCCCTCTCTCCACCCTCTCTTCCTATACCTGTCCCCACTCCCACTCCTTTTATCTCCCTTCTCTCAATATTCCCTCCCCTTCAAACACATCTATAAAGAAATGGTGCACCATATGTCTGTCTGTCTGTCTCTGTCCCCCCTCTCTCCACCCTCTCTTTCTATACCTGTCCCCTTTCCCACCCTTTTTCTCTCTCTTCTCTCAATATCCCCCCTTCTCTCTTTCCCACCCTTTTTCTCTCCCTTCTCTCAATATTCCCTCCCCTCGAGGAGGATTATTTAACCCTTTAGCATTTGCATTACTCTATATTTACTATTGTATTTTCGGGGTAAAGGCTTTATCTCACATTATATTGAATCTGTGAGATTTTGATATTATTTATTTTGAGAACCTTAATATGAATACCTTAATATCAATATGATTGGCTGGTTATGGCTGATTTGAACAGAAAGAAGTGAGAGAATTCTGGCCTGATACGGCAGGTTTAAATGCTAAAGGGTTAAAGCGAAAACTTGTAACTTGTAGTTTGGATTTTGAAATATTCTTTTCGCGACCCCAGTCTTGTTTCTTTTCTGACACACTTCATAAATGTTTATATATGTTTTCATATACTCTTCTATTATGCTTAAACGCTATCTTAGTGCTACTGCCAATTATATATATATATATATATATATATATATATATATAATTATATATATATATATATATATATATATATATATATAATTGGCAATAGCACTAATCTTATAAAGAAATGATCGTATGGATGGAAAGAGAGATTTATTTAATTATGTCTCATATAAAATAATACAACCAGCTATCCACGGAATACTGTATAGTTAGCACCCCAAACACTAAATTGGGATTATACTTAGGTATATCCTAATGTTTGTTGAGTGAGATGGAGTTGGTCAGAGTATCGCTTAAAGCTTTCTCTGTTAATGTATTAAATAATTGTTTCTACTTTAGGCACAAGGCCAGCAATTACCCAGTACATTACTGGTACTTTATTTTATCGACCCCGTAAGGATGAAAGGCAAAGTTAACCTCGGCGGGATTTGAACTCAGACTGTAAAGGGACGTAACTATGCTAGAAAGCATGACGTCCAACCCTCTACCGATACTGCCAATTCATGTATTAAATAATTGTTTCTACTTTTGGCACAAGGCCAGACATTAACCAGTACATTACTGGTACTTTATTTTATCGACCCTGTAAGGATGAAAGGCAAAGGTGACCTCGGCGGGATTTGAACTCAGAATGGAAAGGGCCGTAACTCTATGCGTCAAATTCATGTATTAAATAATATACTCTTGGATGGCCAGATATGAATTCCAGATAGTTAGGTATGACTTTCTTTATTATTCTTTATGTGAAATATTGATTGCTTTTTCCTGTATCCCATGTCTGATATTTTTGCCTGTGAAAATACCTATATGTGTGTATAGATAGTGCGTATATATATTTACTATTATTTTTTAATATATCTATGTGTGTATTGATGGTACATACATATATTTATTTTTTTAATATCCAACTGAGTTCTTAAACACGTGGGTAAAATACCTAACAGGCTTCAATGACCAGCGTGTATATTATTTTATATTTTACGATGACCTCCCCTTTCCCTTTTGGGGACAGTGTGAATTTTTTTTTGAAGGGACTACTGGCTTTTCGAATCTAGCTGTCCTTTTAGCACTGACGGAGACCATCACTAATTTATTAATATCGATGTAGTTTTTTTATATCGATATCGAATGGGCATCCACTGGTGAGTTATAAGGGCCCACTTGTGTGTATATCTATGGATTATATACAAGTTTCTATATAACTTGGACATTATTTATCCCAAATTGTAGAAATCTTATAACGAAACGATCGTATGGAAGGAAAGAGAGATTTATTTAATTATGTCTCATATAAAATAATACAACCAACTTTCCACGGAATACTATATAGTTAGCACCCCAAACACTTAACTGGCATTATACTTCGGTACATCCTAATGTTTGTTGAGTGAGATGCAGTTGGTCAGAGTATCGCTTAAAGCTTTCTCTGTTAATGTATTATATATATATATATATAACGAAGAAAGTGTGGTAAGGAACCAGGTGTACCATAACGCACTAGAGTACTCGATACTTTGGGTAGTAGAGTGGGTAATAGGAAAAGAGTCAGAACTCTTCGACACTCCAATTGGATAAAGAGAGCTCCCGACTCTCCCTTCGACGTCAGTATGGGTGCGACCGACTCGGCGGAGGTGACCGATCTTATAGGATTATTTTTACTCGGGTTCTGACTCTTTTCCTATATATACATCTTTACACATATACTTACTCGCTACCACCACTATTATCAGCAATCGCATTTTATACTTATTTTTTTACTTATTTTTTACATCTGTACCATCTTCACTCTATCTACTTTACCTCTTTATCATTATCTTTTATTATTGATGTAATTGTTTTGATTCTCCTTTGTATCTCTATATATACCGATGCCATATGTAAAAACTCTAGTATTCCGATGATTTGATCAGAGGTAAACACTGTATTTAAGGTCGAGTGACGCAACTTCGAGTGATTAGCGGCCTTTAGACTCACCTGATCAATGAAACAATTGTTAATACCTGAAATAAAACCCTTTTTGTACAGCCGACCATGTTATTCTTCAATCTTTCACTATATATATATATATATATATATATATATATTCATTTTATTATGGCTGAATAGTGAGTCTTCTCACTCTGTAGTTTCGCCAGCTTATCACAGGGTCATCAGACAAAATTGTCTGATAATCCTGTGATAAACAGGCGAAACACCAGAGTGGCACGCCACATTGATCTTTCCATTAAAGGGAGGCGAAATCTCGCTGACGCCACGATCCAACGCCAAATTACGTAATGTATGCTAACATTAACTAATATTCCGCACATGGTTGCTCCATTAAGAACACTGCTAGCAGATAGAAACCCTCGAAACCGATGTATCGATCCGGGTTTCTCAATTATCTTAGCCCCACGAAGTCGTCTTCCTCCCTGATCAACATGTGGGCACTCTAACCAGTTGGACTTGAATTTTAATAATATGAACTTTATTGGTTATTGAGTGAGTGATGAAACGACCGAAGCTATGTCCATTCTACTCGACATGTCCATTCTACTCTTAATTAATATATATATATATATATATTACCTGATTAGTTTTTTCGTTGTTTTGGTATTGTATGGCTGGGTTTTCCCCTTGCGTGTGGCTTGGACTTAGTGATGGCTTTCCATTGAATGGAGTAGTCTATACTTGAATCCTTGAGGGACCATACGTGGCTCGCGAGTTTCGTGGATGAACGTCTGTCCTGGTACCTAAAGGTCGACTGGTGGTTTAATCCGTCGTGTGGACTATGTATTGATGAACGAATAAATATTCTAAAGAGATTATGCAATAGTGATTGCCTAAACACGAGAAATGAATTCTTCACACGTTGTCCACACGTCTCGAAATACCTCTTACATAACTACAAAGCTCCGGATTGAATCACAACAACATCCTAATTTTCTTATCAACTAGAAACTTTTCTGACTTTCGCAGTTATCTCCCTTACACCTCTCGTACGCTTTTCAGTATTGCCTGTGTGAAGTGACGGTTTCTGCGCATGTGCGTTCGTACGGTTGTCCTTCCTGTTCCGTATAACCATGTCTAATACGAGCTGAGGATCTGCTAAGGTGAAACAATTGTTCTCGGTATGGTAAACTAACTATTGTGTTACCACTTCTATATATATATATATATATATATATATATATATATATATATATATATATATATATATATATATATATATATATATATATATATATATATATATATATATATATAGCGAGAGAGACAAATGGCTTCTCCAGGACAAGAACTGTTTCATTCGGGAGAAATCATCAGGGCTTCCTGATGATTTCTCCCGAATGAAACAGTTCTAGTCCTGTAGAAGCCATTTCTATATTAAATATTTATACTGTGCTATGTATTGAGTACTTTAGTTTCTGTGGTTACCCCCGATTGAACCCAGGATAATATATATATATATATATATATATATATATATATATATATATATATTGTTGTACTTTGGGAGGGTCATGTTGCCAATAAGAAACACACGCACCAGTTGCTTTCACTTCAATTTATTATAGTAAATTTATAATAAATTTATAAATTTCTGGTTGGTTGGTTGGTTCCACAACCAGATAGTTGTTTATATATTGTCATAGTTCTTTCGTCACACACTCTGTGACCTCTTCAGTGACTGGGGATTCCTTTCTTTGTTTTTGTGCCTCTCCTTTGTTTTGTTCTGTCCTACGCCATTTTGTTTCTGTGTGTGTGTTGTGTGCTCAGTCTGCGCATGCGCCACATCCGGGTGTCTGTGTGTGTTTATGTTCATTTATTTATTTGTTTATTTACATGTTACTGGTTGGTTGTTTGTTCTATGTGTGTGTGTGTATTCATTTTGTTCTTAATTGTAAGTTGTGATGTTGCTGTTCCACTCATATTTTCTATTTAATTTTGGTTGTAATTCTTTTATGTTTATTGCCTCTGTGATTTGTCTAAACATTGCGTCTTTTCTGTGTGTAGATTCTATTTTTATTTCTATGTTCTCTAATTTACCCTTGTGTTCTATTTTAGCATGTTGGTAGAGTACAGATGATTCTTTACTATCTTGAAGGTCTCGCCAGTGTTCATTTATCCGTGCCCCTACACTACGAGCTGTCTCACCTATGTACACTATATTTTTGTCTCTACATTGTCCTTCAGTACATCTTATGCTATACACTACATTTCTAGTTTTACAGTTAATATGGGGGCTTATTTTACAGGTTATACATTTCTTATCTATACATGAGTGTCTTTGAAAAGGGTATGTCTTGCTAATATGTTTTTTTACGGAGGTACCTGGTCTTTCTACTATCTTAATATTGAGTTTATGTTTATCTAGGGCCCTTCTAAATTTGTAAGCTAATTCACTTCTAGGGGTTGTATCGATGAACATTACACTCTGGTATTTATTGCTATCATACCATGAGTTTATTCTATTAGCCTTATTCCTAGTTCTTTCTATTCTATTCCAAAATTTGCTCCTATACAAGGGGAAGGTCCCATTTATGTCATTATTTACCATTTTTTCCCATTTGGTTCTGGCTCCTCTATACACTCTGATTTTATCTCTCTGATTGTAGCCAGAGAACTGCATACGGTGGATGAAGTGTTGTATGTGTCTCTCTAGTTCTTCGGGGTTGCACATGCGGGACACGTTTCTCATCACCCGTACCAAATCCGCAATCTGTATGTTGATTTTGGTATGGTCCGAAACGGCCAAGTTTCGGTGGATCAGATGTTTGGAAGTCATGGGTTTGGCATAATGGGAATGGAGGATTTGTTTTTTGTTATTAATGGTATCTAACCAGAGCTCTGTGTCTAGTACAGGTAATCGATGGTTGGGGTGTTTACTTGGGTAGTCTATAGCAACTCTAATGCTCTGGTGGATGGAGTTAGCTATTTGCTGGATGCTTTCCATTGTGTTTTTCTCTAGTTCCTGACTGTTCTCTAGTGGGGGTGTCTTAACTACGATGTTTATATCATCAACGTAGCGGGAGTACATTATCAGGGTTAAGGGGTCTTCTAATTGTTCTTTAAGTTTAAGTTTAAGTCTACTGTCTCACCATACCATGAATAAGTTAGCTATGTCGCCTGCAATGCTAACACCAATGGCTGCTCCTTCCTCTTGGGCATATATTTTTCCATTAAATTTGAACATATGTTCCTTAAGGGTTAGTTTTATGCTGGCCCCTACCGCATGTGCAATCATTTTCTTCAGTTCATCGTGGTTTTCGGGTGTCCGTATGGCTCTGGTCCACCCGTTCCATCTATCTGTGTGGGTTTTCTTGGCCATTGAGGGAATGGTAGGTGGTCTGCCTCTTGCTGGTCTTGTAGGGCACAGGTTGCTAAGGTCATATGTGTCTAGGTAATTATTACTATAGGTAAGTTTAAGTAGGAGTCCCAGCTCACTGGTATCAATCCCACGGAACTCAACATTGCTCTCACTGATCATTTCTACGCATTTCTCCACAGCAAAATCCACGTCAATAGATGGATACAGGGACACAACATCCATACTACCTATTATGCAGTTTGTTAGGTCCCTAGATCGGTTACTCTCGCCGATTCTGCTGAGGAGGTCCTCCGTGCTGTCACATACATCTGGGGACATTTCAATGATGGGGCGTATGATCAGAGAGAGGAAGTAGGACAGTCTGTAGTTACTAGCAATGTTAGCTCCACAGACTGGCCGTGTTGGTGGTCCCGCGACAGGGTCACTGCCCGTTTTATGGTCTTTTCGAAGCCCATACAACGCCGGCACGTCATTGTTCCAGGCCTGGAAGTTGTTGGCAGTCCTTTTGTTGGGCTGAATTATATTCGTCCACATCACCATATGGGCATTGAGGGCTTTTTCTCTATCCTCATGTTCCTGTGGTGTTACCTCTCTTGTGTTGGTGATGTGGGGTTGCATTGTCTGGATGTAGTTTGGCAGGCTGTCAACCGACATTCTGCCAGACTTGTCTGTTGGAAAGCATGCTATCTCTCCATTACGCGAGCGCTGCATGAGCTTACGCAAGCCATTTGCAGATTTTTCTCCCAGTTGCTGGGCCTCCATTCTATTATGCTTCTTGCTATACTGTTCTATAATATTTCTAAGTTCGGATCTAGCTATACTAAATTGTGCTTCTGTTTGTTCATCGACCTGCGACGGCAATTGCGTGCGTTTGTTAAATGGTAAAGTCGTGGCGTGGACTCGTCGCAGGTCGAACGATTTATCGGAGGGATTATAAAAAGTAGAGTTCCAGGCTACTGCTTTATGTGTACTAGTGCTATTGTTATTGTTAGTTGTATTGTTTCTATTTCTATTTCCACCAACAGCCTCATGGTTGTTTCTATGTCTCTCATAATTACTCCTGTCTCTTTCCACTGGCTCATTGTTGTTATCTACCCTATTTTGTGTGTCTGTGTGTTCGTCTTGGTTATTTTCTTTGTCCTTAGTCTCCCTTCTCTTTTTAATCCTATTACTTTCCCTTATTTCTGTGATTTCTGTGCTACTGTCATTACTTTTCTGTGTCTGTGTGTTTGTTAAGATTGTGGTGGTGGTGAGAGGCATTGAATGTGTGTGTGTTGTTGTTGTCTCCGTGTGTGTTATTATTGTTGTGTGTTGTTATTGTTGTTTGTGTCTGCGTGTCTGTTGTTGTTGTTTCTGGGTATGTTATTATTGTTGTTGTTGTTGTTGGTGTGTGTGTTGTTGTTATTGTTGTTTGTGTCTGTGTGTCTGTTGTTGTTGGGATGTGTGTTGTATATGTGTGTGCGTATATTGTTACTTTTGTTTTTGTTTTTGATGCTCCAGCGTAGTTTTGTAAATGATTTTTCTATTTCTGACAGACAACTAATCATATTTACCTTCTTGAATGTCGCAAATTTCGGTGGTAGACGTAATACAGATAACTCATTGTCATCTATTACTGTGTTGCCGTATATATTTGTGTTGTTGTTGTTGTTGAACTCATCTGTTAATGAGGTGTCGGCCATATTTATACCGTCAATTTTGTCGGGATATCTATTGGTATTCTCTACAGTATCCTGATTTAGCTTTATCTGCTTAAGCCACTTTAGTTTCTTGTTAAAGTGCTTATCACATTCTTGAGTGATGTACTATTCTTCAGGACGTATAAGGCTTATAAATATTAGTTTCTCTCTTGGTGTGGTGATCCTAGCTATTTCTTGTATTAGGTTACGCTTATGTTTTTCTTGATGACTTAATTCTCTATAGATCTTCTTTTTTATGTTTAGAATTAGTGTTCGTTTTAGCCCATCTGCTTGTTTTTTGGTGAGTTGTAATCTTCTTACGTCGGTGTTGATGGTGTTGGTGTAAACTCGGGACGAGGCACATTCTTTTATGAAGTGTAGTTGTCGAGATGTTATGGTTTTTCGTAGACAACAGAACATGGTGGTTTTCAGTATCTTGTTAGCCTGGCTAAGGCTTACGATATTTCGTTTCTGAATTTGTTTAGCAAGATTCTTTATCTGAAATCGTGTGTTGAAACCGATATTGTTGTACTTTGGGAGGGTCATGTTGCCAATAAGAAACACACGCACCAGTTGCTTTCACTTCAATTTATTATAATAAATTTATAATAAATTTATAAATTTATAAATTTATAAATTTCTGGTTGGTTGGTTGGTTCCACAACCAGATAGTTGTTTATATATTGTCATAGTTCTTTCGTCACACACATATATATAAATCAAAAATGGCGAGCTGTGTTGTTGCATTTAAGTATAAAAAAATGAAGAATTAGAAATAGAAGTTAGGAAAGAAATACCTATGATGCCTAGTAGACAACTGATGATGGATATTCCTAACTTCTATTTCTAATTCTTCAGTCTAGTGACGTGTAACATCACATCAAAGATAAGATAAGCCAGGTGTGACTCTTTACAGGAATACACGTCGGGCCTCCTGCTCCGAGTCGTATGCACCTGTTGATTGGAGAACAACTGGCGGTGAGGGTGGCCGTGGCTTTAAACAAATTTTTTTTTTTTAGATTTCTTTACGAGTAACCCCCCCAGAAGTCTCCTCCCTGTTGAGGAATTTTCTTTTGTTTCAATCTTACATTTTTACTTCTTTTTTTTGTTGTTAAATATTTTCTTTGGATGCAAAACCCCACATTGTACCGTGACGTCATGTACCATCCTGTGACGTCATGCACCGTCACGTAACGTCATGTACCATTCTGTAACGTCATGTACCGTCTTGTGCCAACTTTAAATGTTTTCTTAATGTCGGCCCTGTGTGGCTAATAAGGAGATCATTAATCCAGCTGAAGTCAACTTTGCATTTCATCATTACTGGATCGATAAAGAATCAATTAAGTAATGGGATCGATTTAACCGATTTTTTCCTCCTTTCAAATTGCTGGCCTTGTGCTTAAATCAGAAACCATTGTTATTTATCAAAGGGCTGTGGATTGGCAGTATCGGTAGAGGGTCGGACGCCATGCTTTGCAGCATAGAGTTACGGCCCTTTATGATCTGAGTTCAAATCCCGCCGTGGTTAACTTTGCCTTTCATCCCTACGGGGTTGATAAAATAAAGTACCAGTCACACACTGAGGTCGATTTAAACACATTCCCCCCCCCCCAAAAAAAAAATTGTTGGCCTTTCAGAAACCATTATATCTCATCATTGTCATGTGTTCTTCTCCTGTGGTGTTTTTACTCGTTGAACTTTCGCATTCACACGTGAGAGATATATGGGAAAAGAGAAGAAGAGAGTAGGGTCTTTGTTTGTAAAAATGAGAGTGCTAGCAAAAAATATAGATAGATGGAGAGAAAGAAAGAGGGAGAGAGTGAGAGAGTGTGAGAGAGTGAGTGAGTGAGAATGAGAGAGAGTGTGTGGCCGAATAGGAGAGATATGTAGGAGTGAACGTGTGACCGATATAAGAGAAAGAGGGGGGGGGGTATATACGTGTGAATATGATAGATAGATAATTAGGTAGGTAGATAGATAGATGAATGTAATGTAGAATTGGTGAAGTGATTGAGGGGGCAAATGTAAAAATGATAGTGGGAGAGGAAATGTAAAGAGGGAGAGGGATGGGGAGAGTAAAAAAGAGAGAGAAAGGGGGGGAATGAGAGGTTCGGTAGAGGTTCGGTGTGAGTGAAAAGTATTTCCGAAACAAAAGATAAACGAGAATAACCGAATGAGCGAATGGTGAAATGAAGGAATGAAAAGGTTAAAATTGGGAACGAGTGAGAAATAACAGATATTTCATATCAACTGGAGTAGGAGGTTGGTAGTGGTGGCAGTGGTGGTGTGAAGGGGAGGAGATACAGAAGTGATAATTTTTTTTTTAAATCCTAGAAGACACTTCAGAGATTGTCTTTCAACTTTGACCTGCCAAAAAACATTTCATTGCCATACTTTTATATTCTCTTCTTTCTCTCTATCTATTTTTCTATCATTCATTTGCATTCTATTTTACACTTCCTCTCCCTCTCTCTATATATCATCCTTCCAACTTTATACTCTCTCTCTCTCTCTTTATTTTTATCATCATTATTTTTTTTTACTTTGTAACTTCCCTCCTTAAAACCCTATTTACTCCTTCTTGGAGTTCCTGTTCTTCCCCTATCCGAACTTTCCTGATTAAGGACTTCTGCCCGAAACGTTCAAACCCCCTCCACTTCCACTAAGCGTGAACCTAATATAACTGTGTACAATTGCCTCCTGTGTTTTGTTCATTCATTTTCACACACACACACACACACACAGACACACACACACACACACACACACACACACACACACACACACACATATATATATATATTTGGTATACAAGGATGAAATTCATTTCAAGCTGTCGCGTCATATTACTTCTTTAAAACAGGGATAACGGAGTATATTTATAGAGGAAAATGCATTCCATTTATAGTACACACACACACACACACACACACACACACACACACACACACACACACACACACACACACACACATATATATATATATATATATATATATATATATATATATATATATATATATATATTAAAACAATCAAATCTTAGTTTAATACATTTATTTGGTGACAATTGTTCCTTCCAGAGGGAAGTCTGGATTCATCGGAGCATAGGGAATGTCTAAACAGGTGATTAAAATCCTAGTCGAAATCGTGGAAGAAACAATTGTCAGCAAATAATGTATTAAACTAAGATTTGATTGTTTTAACACTTTGTATCTCGGCTCTGTAAAACACTTGATAACACTGTAACGGTGCTCCATGTTGAGAAAAGTATTTTGTCTTTACGTATGTAACTTATACTAAATTATTGTTTTAGTTATAAGACGTAAACTATATATATACACACACGCGCGTATGTGTGTGTGTGTGTGTGTGTGTGTGTGTGTGTGTGTGTGTGTGTGTGTGTGTGTGTGTGTGTGTGTGTGTGTGTGTGTGTGTGTGTGTGTGTGTGTGTGTGTGTGTGTGTGTGTGTGTGTGATGGAACACAAGTGGTAGGCAGCCGTTTAAAGTGTGGTATGTCACTTTAGTCAGACACTGGATATATCCAGTTCTCTGTATAATTTGTTAGTGAGAAAACGTATCGTATTTTAGAAATGTCAGTCTTTAGAAGAGACGGGAAGTCAAATACACATGTGTGTGCATTACTATATATGTGTGTATGTATCACAGAGAGAGAGAGAGAGAGAGCGAGAGCGAGGCGGCATTCTAATCAGTCAAAGTTTTGTAAAGGTGGGTGGTCGATAAGATGGAGGAGTATGTGACTAGTTCGTAAATCACGTTTGGTAGTTTGACAGTTACGTTGTTGAGATGAATGACTGTGCACCTGTTTGCTATCAGAGATGATGAAGAGAGTAATAATTGTCTCTAATCCAAGAACAAGGCAAACAATGCTTGAAGAAGAGATAAATCGATTAAATCTACCCTAGTACTTAACTGGTATTTTATCTTATTGACCCTCCCCACCCCGGAAGAATGAAAGGCAAAGTTGCCCTCGGCAGGAATTGAACTCAGAAGGTAAAAAATCTAAACAAATAATGCAAAGCATTTGCTAATTCCAACCAGTCTAAACTGAATCCAAATATTGCAAATAGTAAATACGTTGTGGGTGTAATTCTTACATTGTTCATAATGGTGCTTGTGGTAGAGGCGGTGTCCCTCCTCTGAACGCTTGAACGACCGTCACAGGACAGCAGGCTCAATGCTCGTCCATGTTTCTGTTTCGTTTTTTTTTTTCGTCCATGTTTCTGTTTCGTTTTTTTTAGAAGAAAAGAAAGTTAAAAAAAAAAATACATTTTAAATATTTAGGCCCAATATTGCGACCCCTTTGTCACAAAAAATAACAACAATGCAAAAACTAGAAAATTAACCCCTCATGGATCTCACAAAAATACGTTCTCTCTCAGCTTTTTTAAGTAAACCAGTCTAATGTGGTACACGAGTATATGCCTCCTGCTAAAAAGGATAAAATCGAATTTATAAGTGTCAAATGCCTAAAGCCTCTAAATTATACCGCATTGTCCATTACACGGGTTACCAAAGAACATGTTTCCTAGTGATGCAGCAGGTTTGGGTCGAAAGGTTGACAGGTGGAGCAATCTTCCCATCTAACAGTTCAACATGTCACCAGAACCGGGACATCCCCAACCTTGGACCAGTAGCACAAACACTAACAAACAACACCCAAAATCAGAAAACAAAACTAATATGTACTAGTGAGGAATATAAACAGGTTATGACAGTACAACATTAACAATCCCCAATCACATTTTACAACGCAAACATTCACTGAATGGAGGAAACTGGTCGGTGAAATCATCCACTCGTACATAGATGCCAATAAACTTGGAAACACGTAGATAGATTGCAAAAGAAAACAAATCGACATTCATTGAATAAAACAGATAAAAACACAATGTAATAACAGAGAACCAGAAATATCAATTATCTAATATGATAATACGGTCTCTTAGGCTTTACGCCTCAGGAACGACTGCATTAAGCTTCCAATAACCGGGTCCCTGCTTTTGAGTTCTATCTAGGTCGACCATGCAGATCATGAATTTGTTGTCAGAATATGCGACCGTTTGAAACTGCGGACACCCCCTGGCCTAACCTAAAGAGAAACCTATCAATACAGGATCTAGATGACCGTATGTGATTAGTCCATGTCTACACTGACGCATTCGGTAACTCTAGTCGGTACCTGTCTGACTGTTGAAACTGCCTGATCAGGTTCTTGAGATTTTTGCGAGTGTCGTGTATTGAACTCGTATTGAGTGATATCTATCAACTGCTGTGTAATTATTTAATCATTTAACGTTAGCCAATCATATCACAATCACGTGTTTCAAGTATGCTCGTGATTTTTGCTATATATTATGTTTCAGCTAAATAGGGGTACAACATTCTATCCAATAGCTTCAAAGTACGGTCTAAGGGTTTGACCAGTACACAATTCTTTCTGTCGCCACGGAATTATAGTCAGTGTTATTGGTGGATTGGCAGTATCGGTAGAGGGTCGGACGCCATGCTTTGACGCATAGAGTTACGGCCCTTGCCATTCTGAGTTCAAATCCTGCCGAGGTTAACTTTGCCTTTCATCCTTTCGGGGTCGATAAAATAAAGTACCAGTAATGTACTGGGTAATTGCTGGCCTTGTGCCAAAAGTAGAAACAATTATTATTACATGCTCGCTTCAGTTCAACAGTTCTACAGTTCGACATTTCTACAGTTTATGGGTGCTTCATTGTGTCGAAATAGAAATTTGTAAACTGCTGTTCCTTGTTCAATTACGTACGCACATCGGGAAATAAACAACACACGACAGTATATATATATATATATATATATATATATATATATATATATATATATATATATATATATATATATACATATATATATACATATATATATATATATATACATATATATATATACATATATATATATATATATACATATACATATATATATATATACATATATATATATATATATGGCATACGTCAAGACGGGCGGTCTCAAAAGTGAAACTAATTTTTGACAGATACGATTGTGAATTTGTTTGTTTTTTTACAACAGGTCTCAATAGTGAAAGTATAATGCAGACACACGCAATTGTATGGATTTCTTAATATATATGTGTGGGTGTGTATATATATATATATATATACAGAGAGACAGAGAGGGGGTTATTAATCGAAGCATAGATTTGGAGTAGTGAAGAACCAAGTAGATATACACACACACATATAAACAAACACACACACACATATGTGTATGTATATATATATATATATATATATATATATACATACACTTTGTCTCGTCTTTCCTTCATCCAACGTCTATCTTCCACGCAAGCATGGGTTTAGACGTATATATATGTTTCTGTGTATATATATGTGTTTGTGTGTATATATATGTGTGTTTGTGTGTATATATATGTGTCTGTATATATATATATATGTGTATGTATATATATATATTTATGCACACATACACATTTGTATGAATTTGTAGATGTATATATATATGCATGTACACAATTGTATGGTTTTTTTTTTAAATAATGACATTGTGTGTTGAAATAAATAAATATTGAAAATCCTTATTACACCCTATAAATAGCTGAAATACAGTTGATCATCTCGCCAAACTTGTTTGCACCAACTCTCTGTTCCCAAAGAAATTAAGGTAGGGTCATAAGAAGGACAGAGAATGATAAGGGATCTATGCTTCGATTAATAACCCCCCCCCCCCCTCTCTGTCTCTCTGT
>OZ024747.1:85524016-85544016 GCA_964016885.1 Eledone cirrhosa
ATATTTAGACATAACAACAATAGTTCTTTCCCGTCCTTTGTATTACTTTACTTTCTGTGAAGGCGCGTGGCTTAGTGGTTAGAATGTTCGGCTCATGACCTTGAGTTAAACATATCTAATATCGTCTGATAAACAGATGCGGGTAGCCCTTCCTTCATTCATTCCTTCTGTCCTTCTTTCCTTCCTCTCTGTATACTTTACTTTTTGAGAAGGCGCGTGGTATAGTGTTTAGGGTGGTCAGCTCCCGATCACAAGTTCGTGATTTCGATTTCCGGTGGCGTGTAATGTCCTTGAGCAAGGTAATTTATAGTAAAATTTAAGTTGTTCCTGTATTTCAAAGGGTCAGCCACGTCCAACATTGTTTCACGCATGGTTTAGTAATTAACATGTTCGGTCCGCTGTCGTAAAGTCGTGATTACGATTGCCGATGGTGCGCTGTATCCTTGAGCAAAACACTTTATCTCTCATTGCTCCAATCCTCGCAGGTAGCAAGAAATAAGTTGTGCAAGGACTGTCCCTGTCACTCGCTGTGTCACGTTAAATCTCCCTGAAAACTACGTTAAGTGTACACTTATCTGATCAGCAACTTCCACGTTAATTTCACGAGTAGGCTGTTTCGTAGAACTCTCGGAACCGACGGAGATCCAACGGTGTACTTTCTAACCTTTCTTACTGTCATCCTGTTCATGAATCAGGGTTGGGTTAAAGCAACTAGGGGTACTGGGTTAGAGATGGGACCCCCCCCCCCTGACTATGAGGCCTGTGACTGCAGCTAACTTAACCCATATGTAAATCCGATACTAGATGCTGCATGGCAGAATTAAGAAGTTCGTTTGGCAAACATTAGGTCTCAGTTTCGATCCCACTACACGCGAGGCTTCTTGGGCAATTACCATAGCCACGGATGAATCGAACCTGATAGATTGTCAAGCAGAATCTCCCTGTGGAATACTCAACCACATACATTATAATATAAGGTGGAGAGTACTTGAAATTTAAAGGGCTGGTTTTGTCATGCACCGCTGAATCTCATCGGAAATTATGTTACAGGTGTCTATGTACAGGTGTCTATGGAATATTCAGTCAGTTACACAGACCTGTCAACTTTCCTCGACCTACGGGGACATCTCCCACCCACCTCAAAGTGGGTGGGAGATGTCTGAAAATGGGTATAGTTTTCATTATGTAAAATCTCCCCGTTTGGGGCACTTTTTTTCATGGTACTCCCATTTGCGTTTTTAGAGGTTGGCAGGTCTGGGTTACACCATAGTATAGTATCAGACATTGTCACGCTAACATCTGCTGAGATACAAGTGTCTCTTTGAATACTCTGCCATTCACACACACATTAATTTCCCCCAAGCAGGCTGTTACGTTGATTGAACAACTGGAACACTCACCGTTGAAACAGATGCAGGTCTATTCCGTTCCATTCGTAATAAATCAATACAAAGTTATATTTAGGCTTTACACAACGACTTCTTATTTTCTCCCTCCCCCTCCCCGCCATTCCCACTTCATTCTTATTCTCTATTTGCTCGACAACCTTTCTTTCTCTCTCTTATTTATGATGGTTTTCTTTCTTATTGTCGTTCTTAACCCGAACATATTCAGTATGGTTTTTAAAGTTAATGATATACCAGCAGCAGCAGCTGTAGTAGTAGTAGTAGTAGTAGTAGTAGTAGTAGTAGTAGTAGTAGTAGTAGTAGTAGTAGTAGTAGTAGTAGTAGTAGTAGTAGTGGTGGTGGTGGTGATGGCAATGGTAGTAGTGGTGGTGGTGGTGGTAGTAGTAGTAGTAGTAGTAGTAGTAGTAGTAGTAGTAGTAGTAGTAGTAGTAGTAGTAGTAGTAGTAGTAGTGCATGTTTACAATGACAATAACTGGTATTTTATGTGTTCATGTATATTATTACTATATATAGTAAATACGCTAACTCTATTTTTAACCTAAACCAAGTTTTGCTATAATTAACACAATAGAAATAGTAAAATATTCACCCTCCTTCCACTCAATGCGACACATACAAAGTATAAGCATTCTTTCAATGGGCTAGTCATTTTGTTAAAGCAATGATATATATGTATAGAGATATATAGATATATATATAGATGCGTAAATATGTATGTATAATATATATATATATATATATTATACAAATACCATGATAGATTTATCTGTCTTTATAACAAATTTTAACCAATCATCTTGACAATACTATCTTCCCATATAAGGAAATTCCCCTTGAGAAGTTTGGCTATTTATTTACCAGGCTAAAAATTCTTATTTAGTCCAGAAATAGCCATCGAAACGGCTTGAGCTCTGCCGTCGGGGTCATACTTGATCCTATTACCCACTCTACTACCCCAAGTATTGAGTACTTTGGTGTGTTATGGTCCATCTGGTTCCTTACCACAATTCCTTCGTTATATATATATATATATATACATATATATATAGATGTGTATATATGTATATATATATATATATAGAGAGAGAGAGAGAGAGAGATGAGTATATATGTATATATATATATATATATATATATATATATATATATATATATATATATATATGAGTATATATGTGTATATATATATATATATATATATAGATGTTTATATATATATATATATATATTTATATATATATATATATATATATATATATATATATATATATATATATATGAGTATATATGTGTATATATATATATATATATATATAGATGTTTATATATATATATATATATATATTTATATATATATATATATATATATATATATATATATATATATATATATATGATAAGAAAGTGGGTACCACTTTAAATTTGATACACAAACATACACACAGTACATATTGCTACAATACAAAATTCACTTTTCAATCTCAATCTCAAAGTCTCGGGCTTTAACTCTACATTTGATCCTGTAAATAGTTATTTTTCCAAAGTTCTCATACACTTAGTCATATATGTGATTTGTACATAAACGATGGACATTTATATAGTTATATTATAGCGAGATTACTGGGTGTATGAATGTAACAAAACGAGACAATGTTTGTGTATATAATATTTAATTAACGGTAGATAGAATACTTGACATGTCAAAGATAGATGTTAGAATGAAACAAAGTTAGTAGTTACCGTTTTGATTGCCAGGCAAACGCGGCTGGCAGAGGGCGCCTGGCTAAGGCCAGGCGCCTGTTGGCCAAATTAATGGCAGAGCCAAATGAGAAGACTCTTGACCTGGTGCCGAAAAGGCAAAGAGAGAAAGGAAGCTTAAAGTTGTTAGTTTTATAGGGCTCTGACCGGAAGTTGCAGAAAGGGTTCCACTTCCCGTCTAGATCCTAATCAAAACAAGGGAGACAACCGCTACATAACCTCCCGCCAGAATTTTAGTGTATAAAAATCGAAATGAAAATATGTAGCAAGTTGGCGAGAATGTTGTAATAGGCATGAAAATTACGACAAAAGAATGTTTGGAAAAATCAATGATAGATATCAAGGTAGCCAACCGCTCTTGGCCAGAGAACGACTGGACATCCATCTATCCATCACCCAAAGATACAATGTAATAAAGTAAAAGTAATAGAAGAGCTCAAAGTTCAAAATATAGTTCACAGGTGTGCAATCACATGACAGCAGGAAAGAAAGTGTGTTCCAGAGAATGAATGCAGGTGGTTTCTGTTCTGTGGTATATCGTGAAATTTCCAACCTCCGAATGGATTTTCTCACAGGAAGAGTGCTGCAAAAATGAATTCTCTGGCTTTGGTGAAGCTGTATTGATGTATTGCTGTTGCTGTTATATTGCTGTTGCTGCTGCTGTTGTCTCGCTGAGTGAGCGTATTCGGTGTTTAAATTCACAGTAAAAAAAATTTACTTAGAAAAAATGAGTTGCGCAAAGTGCTAGAAATAGCAGCCGAAGTTGATGGTCGATGTTGAGAATGCGTTGACCTGGAAGGGTCAAGAGGCCAGCGACCAGAGAAATAAGCATTCTTAATAAATGCGCGGTTATCAACGGTAAATTTACATTGTAAATTTATAAACCGGCAAATGGAAGAATATAGCTTAAGGCTGAAGAATCCCTGGTGGAGAAATGCTATCTCTGGCGTGCGGCTGTCTGTGAGTAGAGACATCTCAGTGAATCGAGAATTTATGCTGCCTACACGTGCCAATACAAGGTTGAAAAAAAATATTTCTAACGCGCGAGAAAATGATAGTGCAATTTTGAAAGTGACAATGATGAAAAAGAAAGGCTTCACTCAGCATAATTATAGGTGTGAACTTTGGAAAAAAACAAAAAACTTGAACGATGAAGAAAACGGTGAACAAAAGGCAATGGTTCATCGAAAATAAATGTTCCTGTTGAAATGTTTTTTAAAGAATATCAAATTTCTTTTTTTTTTTTTTGTGTTTTGAAAGAGTTCGTTGTAAGAAACGAGAAACATATATATATATCGTGAAATGTTTTTTTTTGTTTTGAAAGTGTTCGTTGTAAGAAACGAGAAACATATATATATATATATATTGGTGAAATGCGACAGTTAATTGATGCGTGAGAGAAAAAGTATGTCTGTGCGAATTCCACATGTGCGTGTGTGCGTGTCCTTGAGTATTTTCATAGTTTGTCGCTAAATTTGCTGTGTATTCGTAATGTTACTCACAAAACCAGATGTGCTATTTTTTTCTTTTTTTGGGGGGGTGACCACTTATAGCGATGAACGGCTGCGTGTTCGTATCACGTCAGGGTTACCAATATAGCGAGCATTCTGGGTTGTATGATTTCCAGGCAAACGCGGCTGGCAGAGGGCGCCTGGCTAAGGCCAGGCGCCTGTTGGCCAAATTAATGGCAGAGCCAAATGAGAAGACTCTTGACCTGGTGCCAAAAAGGCAAAGAGAGAAAGGAAGCTTAAAGTTGTTAGTTTTATAGGGCTCTGACCGGAAGTTGCAGAAAGGGTTCCACTTCCCGTCTAGATCCTAATCAAAACAAGGGAGACAACCGCTACAATATCTTATAAATGTATTATTAAAATATCATTCTCATCTTTAATCATCTCCACTTTTCAATAATCAACGTATGAAAACCATTAATTCATCAAGTTTGTATGATTGTTCAAATATCAAGTAATCCTGGTATATATAGCACACCAATCCTAGAATCTAATAGGTTCAAATCCAGTGACGTCATCAATGACGTCATGGGTCCGTTTAAAAAAAATAATGATTTCTGATTTAGGCACAAGGCCGACAATTTGGGGGAGGGGAAAGTCGATTAAATCGAGCACAATGCTTTACTGGTACTTTATTTTACCGACCTCGTAAGGATGAAAAGCAAAGCTAAGCTCGGCGGGATTCGAAATCAGAGCGTAAAGGGAGGTAAATCTATGTCAGGAAGCATGTTGTCCGACGCTCTACCGATACTGCTAATATATATATATTATATTTCTATTCATCCTTATGAGGTCGATGAAATAAAGTACCAGTAATGTACTGAGTAATGGCTGGCCTTGTGCCAAAAGTAGAAACAATTATATTTCTTTGGTATTTTTTTTTCCTATTTCATTTATGACTGAAGTATTTTCTTTTCTTTTCTTTTTTCTATTGTTGATTTCCATGTTTGTGTGGGTTTTGCTATTCTCGGATGATACCCACTTTCTTTTGTACGAACTGTGGCTGCTGCATTTGCCTTTCATCCTTACGGGGTCGATAAAATAAAATACCAGTCACGCACTGGGGTCGATTTAATCGACTCCCCCCCCCCAAAATTGCTGGCCTTGTGCCTATATAGGAAACCATTATTTAGCCTCCTGATACTATAGCTCTGCTTGCGCTAATTAAATCTATAATGGCTTGGTTAACGTTTCTTTTATTGTACTTGTTATTTCACCATTGATTTATATTTCTGAGAGGTGTATTCTTTCATCTATGGGGAAATCTATTGTTTAGAGTTCTTGGACTATTTCCAGCTTTGTTCCATTATAGTCCTGAATTTCGTCTTTGGGGATTATAGCTTCCTCATATTTCTTTCATTTATATTTTTGGCTGTGTTGTCCTGAATCGGTTTGTTGTTGGTCAGTATTCTGTATGACTTTTAACGATGGGGTTTGTTGTTGGTCTGTCTTTTCTATGACTTTTAACGATGGGCTTTGTTGTTGGTCAGTATTCTGTATATTGGCAGTATCGGTAGAGGGTCGGACGCCATGCTTTCCAGCATAGTTACGTCCCTTTACGATCTGAGTTCAAATCCCGCCGAGGTTGACTTTGCCTTTCATCCTTACGGGGTCGATAAAATAAAGTACCAGTAATGCACTGGGTAATTGCTGACCTTGTGCCTAAAGTAAAAACAAGTATTCTGTATGACTTTTAACGATGGGGTTTGTTGTTGGTCAGTCTTTTGTATGACTTTTAACGATGGGGTTTGTTGTTGGTCAGTCTTTTGTATGACTTTTAACGATGGGGTTTGTTACATTTTGTTTACTTTATCTGTTTTGAGTATGTTGGTTTATCTTCATGTTAAAACGTCGGATAGATGACCTTGTGGGAAATGTTCCGCTTCTTTTGGTTCTGTGTTCAAATTACGCCGAGGTCAGCTTTACCGTTTATACTTCTCCTGGTCGATAAAATATAATTGTTTTTACTTTTGACACAAGGCCAGCAATTATCCCAAGCATTACTGGTACTTTATTTTATCAACCTCGAATGGATGAAAGGCAAAGTTGACCTCGGGCAATTTGAACTCCGAGAGTAGAGAGCAGGAATAAATGCCGTAAAGCATTCTATCCGACGTTCTAACGATTCTGCCAATTCGCCGTCGGTCGATAAAATATAATACCTACCAGGTACTGGTGTTAATATAATCAATTACCTCCACCCATCCAAAAAAAGAAAACAACAACAACAACAAACAAATTGTTGGCCTTGTGCCTAAATTAATAATCAAATATATCAAGGAATAATATAAAATCCATATTCTATTAGATATTTAAATAAATGTCAAATCAAAATAGTAATGTTCCAATAGAAACCAAAATATATGATAGTGCACATACTTAAATATGGAATGATACGTGATACCCCCGCTCCCACACACACACAGCTCCGGTGGACAGGATGGAGAAGGCGTTTCCCCGGAAGACGGCAAGGGATACGCGCTGGAAAAGCCGCTCCAACTCGCGGGGCTTACACCTGAGGCTGGCCAGCTCAGCGCCTATGGTGGTGAGTAGGGAGGTAGCCCTAGAACCGAGGACACCAGAAGTCTCCACTGCTAGGGGTACAACCGCAAACCTGTCGGAGAGCGACCGGTATTTGAGGAGTTTGGCCTCCTCAGCCCGACGTGCAGCAGACCTGGGTTAGTAGCAGACTGCACCAGGCTGCGGCTGCGGCTGCAGAAAGTGTCGGTGCATGTAGCATCCCAGACGAGGGGTTTGCCACCGCCGAATGGGAAGATGGTCATGCCATCTGGCCTTTTGCCGTCCCCTCGGTCCAGCCCCACCGGCTCGAGCTGGGAAGGGAAGCCCGCAGCGTCCAAGCCATGCTTTATGACTTCGTTGAGGGCAGCATGGCGTGGAAGGCGGCAGGCACTGTGGCGACAGGAAAGCGGGTGGAGGCCGAAAGAGTCCACGGTGGACCCGCAGCGACATTGGTGTGGCTCGCAGATCCGGAGGCCGAGCCTCAAGGAAACGCCGATGCGTAGTCATGTGTGCCGGCAATCCATAGAAATAAGCCACCTCGTTTCGTTTTATGAAATGTACGACCTCTCTAAGCTTATTTAGTGTTGGGTACAATGTGATTACATATTTATGACAATATCTTCTAGGCGCTAACACACTATCTCCAAGATAGCGTTTCGGCAAAAACAAGTACTTTGATATAAAGAGATTATTTAGTATATATTTATATTTTTGCACGAGACTAATGGGAGGGGATAAATGGCGTCAAGTTCTACGAATTTGACGACCTTTCTAGGTACAAAACATCTTTTCTCTATTGATGAATAAGAAAGTTTATGAAACATTATTCAATGTCTGCAACAACTTGCACTAATGTGTTACATTCTAGATAACATTTTGTAGGTAGAATTACTTCATAGAAGAGTCATTTCAACGATTTAATGTAGGTGTAATTGCTTTACGTTTATGTTTTAGAGAGAAAAATATTAACTTCTCATAAAAATATGCTCAGTAATATCACCGAACATTTTAGTTATATATTTTATATTATTTTTAGTTTTTACCAGAATACGTTGTTAATATATTTGGATGGTATTTAAATGTCGGACTCAGCGGTACAAATATTAACTTCCCATAAAAAAATACCATATATTTTAGTAACTCATCATCATCATCATCATTATTATTACTTGACAGTATCGGTAGAGTGTCGGACACCATGCTTTGCAGCATAAAGTTACGGTCCTTTATGATCTGAGTTCAAATCTCACCGAGGTTAACTTTGCCTTTCATCCTTACGGGGTCGATAAAATAAAGTACCAGTAACGCACTTGGGCCGATTTAATCGACTTTCCCCATCCCCAAAATTTCTGGCCTTGTGCCTATAGTAGAAATCATTATCATTAGTATATATTATAAGGGCTGTAGATTGGCGGTCTCGGTAGAGGGCCGGACGCCATGCTTTGCGACATAGAGTCACGATCCTCTACTGTGTGAGTTCAAATCCTGCCGAGGTTAAATTTGCCTTTCATCTTTACGGGGTCGATAAAATAAAGTACCAGTAATGCAGTGGGAAAATTGCTGGCCTTGTGCCAAAAGTAGAAACAATTATTATTAATATATACGCACACACATATACACACAAGCATACGCGCGCGCACACACACACATACACACACACACATACACACATGTCTGTGCGTGTGTGTATGCATGTATATATGTAGGTATGTACGATTCTATGTATGTTTTTCAGAATAAGTAGTTGATAACTTTTAATAATGTTTAAATGTCCAATTCAGCGTTGCAAAGTGTTAAAATTAGTTAGCCTCGGTGGTGGCAGCTGTCAGTTAATTTTATTAGCACAAGTACTAACCTATACTTATAGGTATTGGAGTTTTCTAACAGATATGTTACAAAGTGATAGCAGCTGTAAACAGAAACACGCAGATTATCCAATACATGCACAAATAACGTCGTCTCGTTTTTTTTCTCTGACGATATCTTCGATAAAGTTTTTAACGTGCGAGTTAGATTGGTGGGATGGGGGATTCCCCCATCCCAACACGTGCGTCGAAAACGGTGGTGGTAGTTGTAAATGGATATATATATATTTTATATATATATATATATATTTTATATATATATATATATATATATATATATATATATATATATATATATATATATATATATATATATATATATATATGTATATATATATATATATATATATATATATATATATATATATATATATATATATATATAACAAAGGAAATGTGGTAAGGAACCAGATGGGCCATAACGCACCACAGTACTCAATACTTAGGGTAGTAGAGTGGGAAATAGGAAAAAGTATGACCCCGACGGCAAAGCTCAAGCCGTTTCGATGGCTATTTCTGGAGAAATATATATATATATATATATATATATATATATATATATATATATATATATATATATATATATATATATATATTCATTAGCTAAGCAAAACAAGACCACAAATTTCACAAGGAAGACATTATTTAAAGATTGTCAACATAGTTGTAGTTTAATGTAAGGGTTGTAAAGAATAATAATAATAATACTAATAATTGTTTCTACTTTTGGCACAAGGCCAGCAATTATCCAGTGCATTACTGGTACTTTATTTTATCGACCCCGTAAGGATGAAAGGTAAAGTTAACCTCGGCGGGATTTGAACTCAGAATGATAAGGGCCGTAACTCTATGCGTCAAAGCATGGCGTCCGACCCTCTACCGATACTGCCAATCCACCGATAATAATACTAATAATGTCCGTTTACAATTGTTTCGCTACTCCATATAAAGTTTCTGGATCAAATGATTATAGATCATTATTGATCTGGTTCAGTTGAAGATAATTAACTTAGGAAAAATTGGAGCAGTTCATCGGAACTTCAAAAGGAATATAAATTAAGGTAAAGAAAGATCGTTACATATATATATATATATATATATATATATATATATATATATATATATATATATATATATATATATATATATATATATAGAGAGAGAGAGAGAGAGAGAGAGAGAGAGAGAGAGAGAGAGAGAGAGAGAGAGAGAGAGCGAGAGAGAGAGGTAGATGTGTATACACCAGGTGATGCTGATGGAGCAGGCGGTTTGTTTACGTTTCTTCTACAGAAATAATTTCGTTGGTTTGGAATAAATTTTGAAAATGTCTAACATTTCAGGAATTGGGAAACTGTAAGAGGCTGTGAAGTGCCATGGGTGGAGTGGTGGTGGTTGTAACAGACGTGGAGTGGTGGTGGTTGTAACAGATGTGAAGTGGTGGTGGTTGTAACAGATGTGAAGTGGTGGTGGTTGTAACAGACGTGGAGTGGTGGTGGTTGTAACAGACGTGGAGTGGTGGTGGTTGTAACAGACGTGGAGTGGTGGTGGTTGTAACAGACGTGGAGTGGTGGTGGTTGTAACAGATGTGAAGTGGTGGTGGTTGTAACAGACGTGGAGTGGTGGTGGTTGTAACAGACGTGGAGTGGTGGTGGTTGTAACAGATGTGGAGTGGTGGTGGTTGTAACAGATGTGGAGTGGTGGTGGTTGTAACAGACGTGGAGTGGTGGTGGTTGTAACAGATGTGAAGTGGTGGTGGTTGTAACAGACGTGGAGTGGTGGTGGTTGTAACAGACGTGGAGTGGTGGTGGTTGTAACAGATGTGAAGTGGTGGTGGTTGTAACAGACGTGGAGTGGTGGTGGTTGTAACAGACGTGGAGTGGTGGTGGTTGTAACAGACGTGGAGTGGTGGTAGTTGTAACAGATGTGAAGTGGTGGTGGTTGTAACAGATGTGAAGTGGTGGTGGTTGTAACAGACGTGGAGTGGTGGTGGTTGTAACAGACGTGGAGTGGTGGTGGTTGTAACAGACGTGGAGTGGTGGTGGTTGTAACAGACGTGGAGTGGTGGTGGTTGTAACAGATGTGAAGTGGTGGTGGTTGTAACAGACGTGGAGTGGTGGTGGTTGTAACAGACGTGGAGTGGTGGTGGTTGTAACAGATGTGGAGTGGTGGTGGTTGTAACAGATGTGGAGTGGTGGTGGTTGTAACAGACGTGGAGTGGTGGTGGTTGTAACAGATGTGAAGTGGTGGTGGTTGTAACAGACGTGGAGTGGTGGTGGTTGTAACAGACGTGGAGTGGTGGTGGTTGTAACAGATGTGAAGTGGTGGTGGTTGTAACAGACGTGGAGTGGTGGTGGTTGTAACAGACGTGGAGTGGTGGTGGTTGTAACAGACGTGGAGTGGTGGTGGTTGTAACAGATGTGAAGTGGTGGTGGTTGTAACAGATGTGAAGTGGTGGTGGTTGTAACAGACGTGGAGTGGTGGTGGTTGTAACAGATGTGGAGTGGTGGTGGTTGTAACAGACGTGGAGTGGTGGTGGTTGTAACAGGTGTGAAGTGGTGGTGGTTGTAACAGATGTGGAGTGGTGGTGGTTGTAACATATGTGAAGTGGTGGTGGTTGTAACAGATGTGAGGTGGGTGTAGAGGGTTATACCAGATGTAGAGTGGGTAGCTATTACAGATGTAGAGTGGGGTGGTTGTAACAGACGTGGAGTGGTGGTGGTTGTAACAGACGTGGAGTGGTGGTGGTTGTAACATATGTGAAGCGGTGGTGGTTGTAACAGATGTGGAGTGGTGGTGGTTGTAACAGATGTGAAGTGGTGGTGGTTGTAACAGATGTGGAGTGGTGGTGGTTGTAACAGATGTGAAGTGGTGGTGGTTGTAACAGATGTGAAGTGGGTGTAGAGGGTTATACCAGATGTAGAGTGGGTAGCTATTACAGATGTAGAGTGGGGTGGTTGTAACAGACGTGGAGTGGTGGTGGTTGTAACATATGTGAAGTGGTGGTGGTTGTAACAGATGTGGAGTGGTGGTGGTTGTAACAGATGTGAAGTGGTGGTGGTTGTAACAGACGTGAAGTGGTGGTGGTTGTAACAGATGTGAAGTGGTGGTGGTTGTAACAGATGTGAAGTGGGTGTAGAGGGTTATACCAGATGTAGAGTGGGTAGCTATTACAGATGTAGAGTGGTGGTGGTTGTAATAGACGTGGAGTGGTGGTGGTTGTAACAGACGTGGAGTGGTGGTGGTTGTAACATATGTGAAGTGGTGGTGGTTGTAACAGATGTGGAGTGGTGGTGGTTGTAACAGATGTGAAGTGGTGGTGGTTGTAACAGATGTGAAGTGGGTGTAGAGGGTTATACCAGATGTAGAGTGGGTAGCTATTACAGATGTAGAGTGGTGGTGGTTGTAACAGACGTGGAGTGGTGGTGGTTGTAACATATGTGAAGTGGTGGTGGTTGTAACAGATGTGAAATGGGTGTAGAGGGTTATACTAGATGTAGAGTGGGTAGCTATTACAGATGTAGAGTGGTGGTGGTTATAACAGATGTGAAGTGGTGGTGGTTGTAACAGATGTGAAGTGGTGGTGGTTGTAACAGACGTGGAGTGGTGGTGGTGGTTGTAACAGATGTGAAGTGGTGGTGGTTGTAACAGATGTGGAGTGGTGGTGGTTGTAACAGATGTGAAGTGGGTGTAGAGGGTTATACCAGATGTAGAGTGGGTAGCTATTACACATGTGGAGTGGTGGTGGTTGTAACAGATGTGAAGTGGGTGTAGAGGGTTATACCAGATGTAGAGTGGGTAGCTATTACACATGTGGAGTGGTGGTGGTGGTGGTTGTAGCAGATGTGGAGTGGTGGTGGTTGTAACAGATGTGGAGGGTTATAGCAGATGTGGAGTGAGTTGCTATAACAGATATGGAGTGGATGTGGAAAAGTGATCCAGAAGACTGTAACAGATGTTGAGTTGGGGTGGCGCTATAACAGCTGTGGGTAGGGTGGGGGCTATAACAGATGTGAGTGGGGGGTATAACAGATATGGGTGGGGGTCTATAAGGAAGGAGAGAGGTGGGAATAAAGGAGGGTGGGAGAGAACGAGGAAGAGTGCTAGAGAGGGTGAGTGAGAGAGAGAAAGAGGGTGGGAGAGAGGGAGGGTGAGAGAGAAGGGGGTGAGAGAGAGGGAGGGGTGTGAGAGAGGGAGGAGGAGGGTAAGAGAGAGGGAGGGAAATTAAAGAAGAGTCAAAAATAAAGAATAAAAGAAAGACTAGTAAAAGAAAAAAAAAATGGAAAATGGGGAGAAACATAAGGAAGGAAGGAAGGAAGGAAAGAAGGAAGGAAGGAATGATGTATATAGAGAAAGAAAAGGAATGGGGGAGGGCAGGGAGGAGTGGGGGAGTGGGGATGAGTGGAGAAGTGGGGAGAAGTGGGGTGAGTAATGGGGACGGAGGGCAGAGGAGGGGGGTGGGAAGGAGTGGGAAAGGGGTAGGGAGGAGCGTAGGGATGAGTGTGGGGAGGAGTGGGGAGGAGTGGGGAAGAAAGAAGGAAGAATGTAAAGGGAAAAGAAGACAAAGGAACATGACAAATGTAATATATGAGAATAAGGTAAGATATGTGTGTGTGTGTGTGTCTGTGCATGTGTGTGTGTGTGTGTCTGTGCATGTGTATCTGTGTGTGTCTGTCTGTGTCTGTGTGTGTGTATGTCTGTGTGTGTGTATGTGTGTAGCAATGTTGTCATGGTAACAGTCCTATCGTGTGACGGTTTAACAAGACACTGATCCGTTGTTAACCCTTTTCTTATAATGACCATTGTTACACCACCACCGCCATCACCTCTACCACCACCACCACCTCTACCACCATCACCTCTACCACCACCACCACCTCTACCACCACCACCATCACCTCTACCACCACCACCTCTACCACAATCACCACCTCCACCACCACCACCATCACCTCTACCACCATCACCTCTACCACCACCACCACCTCTACCACCACCACCATCACCTCTACCACCACTACCTCTACCACCATCACCTCTACCACCACCACCTCTACCACCATCACCTCTACCACCACCACCTCTACCACAATCACCACCTCCACCTCCACCACCATCACCTCTACCACAATCATCACCTCCACCACCAACACCACCTCTACCACCACCACCATCACCTCTACCACCACCACCTCTACCACAATCATCACCTCCACCACCAACACCACCACCACCACCATCATCACTATCATCACTACCACCACCACCACGACCTCTACCACTACCACCACCACCACCACCACCACCATCACCTCTACCACCACCATCACCTCTACCACCATCACCTCTACCACCACCATCACCTCTACCACCATCACCTTCACTACAACCCTCACCACCACTACCAACACTACCACCACCATTACCACCACCAATACCGCCACCAACACTACCGCCACCACCACCACGACCTCTACCACCACCACCACTACCACCTCTACCACCATCACCACCACCTCCACTACCACTACCACCCCCACCCCCACCATCGCCACTACCCCCACCACCACTACCACCACCACCACCACCATCACTACCGCCACCACCACCACCACCATACCACCACAAATATCCATTAATCCGCCACTACCACCACCACCACCACTACTACTACCACCACAACCACCACCACCACACCACCACAACTATCCATTAATCCGCCACTACCATCCGCACCAAATCCTCCGCCACTACCATCCTCCATATTGATCCCTCTGTAAGGCAAGGTGTAGATGTTACCATGGTGACTGAGATATCCTCCAGTATATATGTTAACACACAGCATCAGTGTAGGTTGTATGTGCTACTGGATTTCAAACGTGTACTCTCTCTCTCTCTCTCTCTCTCTCTCTCCCTCTCTCTCTCTCTATCTATCTATCTCTCCCTCTCTCTCTTTCTCTCTCTTTCTCTCTCTATCTCTACCCCCCCCCCCTTCTCTCTCTATCGATTCTTCTCTCCTTTTTCTATACCCTCTTTGCCCTCTCCATGAATGTACTTTAACTACTCGCTCTCGCGCACGCACGCTCAGTAACAAAACACACACACACACATATATATATATATACATACAGCATGAACATATAAACATACCCAACACGTCCTTTGGACTGAGTGCTTTACCTAATTTGTATATATCTGATTTTTCACTACACCACACACACAAACACATATATATAGTGGTAAAAAACTGGGATGTTATACCCGAAGTTGGTAGAACAATCAGTCCAAAGAGTGAATTCGGTATAGAGTTAGTTCCACAACAAATTAGCAGATATTTGGTGCAGGACTTCAAACCCTGCATTACCCTGTATTTCTCACTAATACAAAGTGAACTCATTTTGGCTCCTTTAAAATAGAGCTTGGTCTTTCCCAAGATACTCCATTCTATCCTATATGGTATGTTGTTATCTTTAAGCTCCCATACTCAGATGGTCAGTGCCGTTGTTATTCTCATATGTTGGAGTCTAAAATATGCGGTATGTGGGTTTAAAGTAGTCTTGTATCATACCCACATATTATTCATTTGCGGCGGGTTGGCCGTTTGCAGTTATAATTCTTTCTTCATAGACCACTGATCTTGTGTTGCAGTTTTGTAGGGGAAATTCCTCCTTTTTCCTACATGAGCACCCCGGGTTATCTTTGACTTCACCGATGGGCCACAAGAGTGGCTAATGCGAATTAATTTAGATTTAGCCACAAGTACCTATATGCCCTACCATAAACCCGATGAAAATTTAAGATATATTAGCAAATGCTCCTGTTACCCACCAAGAAGTATTTAAAAATATTGCACCTAATATTTGTCGTAGGATTTCAAATTTATCTTCCTCTAAAGAAATATTCGATTAGGACACCCCATACTATAATAAAACCCTTAGTGATAGTTGTTTCAAGGATAGGATTACATATATGTCAAAGACTAACAACCAAAAGGAAAGTAAGAATAAGAATATACCACCCTACTCCCTAACAATGAAAATAGATAAGCATTTTCCACCTCAGCATAGGTATAAGATATTTAACAGGCAGTGTGTGTGTGTGTGTGTGTGTGTGAGGGTGGACGCGCATGACAGTGTGTTGCTTCATGGTAAGGGTGTTCGGCTCAATCTTAACGTCGCGAGTTCGCTGTGTCCTTCAGCTACATACGTTGTTTCACGTTGCTCTAGTACACTTAGTTGGCAAAAATAAGTTGTTCCTATATTTCAAAGGGACAGCTTTGTCATACAATGTGTCAAGCTAAATCTACCTGAAAATTATGTCGTGTGAAATACTCGGGCATTTGTACGATCATTTGAGGTACAGGTTGTTTCGTTGATCGAAAGACTCGTCGTCTATATATAATTAACCACCATTAATAAGAAATAATTTCAGTTGATAAAGTAGCACAGATCGATGATCTATCCAAGCAAATATAATCAGTAAAATAATAGGATTAGGATTGCTACATATCAACATTTCACTAGCCAGAGAGATAGAAAGGCGGACAACCAGCCAGGAACTCAGACAGATAAACAACCAGACCGACGGACAGCCAGACCGGCGGACAGCCAGGCTGACGGACAGCCAAACAGTTTGCCAGCTAGCTACTCCTACATTCATTCATCTACTCAGCCAGCCAGCCAACCAGCCAGCCATTCATCCAGCAAGTGTGCCAGCCACCCACCCAGCCAGCCAACCACCAACATCATCCAGCCAACCAGAATTTGTGCATGGGTATGTGTTTCTCTATGTATGTATGTATGTATGTATGTATGTATGTATGTGTGTATGTATGTATGTATGGTATCCAATGATGATGACTTGTTCTTCTTTTTGGTAAATATCATCTTGGTTAAGAGAGTGGGACTGGCTTTGTGCAATGCCTTTGCTCACGATAAAAGCTTCATGGCACAGGCATTGCTTTATATCTGGAGATCTCTCTGCACTTGTCGTCAGATGGTACCATGGGCCCAGCACTATGTGTCAATAATTGTCACAAGTGTAGTGTTTGTACCAGAGTTTTCAAGTCACTGGCTGGACTAAAAAGTCACACTCGTTCAGCGCATCGGTAGGGGTTCTCCTACATGGATATAAAGTAGTGGCCGTACTGGAAAACGAGTTGGCAGCCACCATGTATGTATGTATGTTCTTCTGGTTTTATAATTTCACAAAGTTTTACCAATACAGAGAGTCGGTTTCTAACATAGACACAAGACTCTCTCATTGGAATTTACACAACATCAACTAGGTAGGTATGTATGTATGCATGCATGTGTAGATATGGATGTTATTGTATGTGTGGATGTGTACGTTTTGAGTTGTAGGTGTGCATGTGTATATGCTTTGCATCTGTATATGTATAATAACTGCATATACACATCTAATAACTGCATATATGCAAAATGTTTGGAATGTCTTACATATTTTTACTGCTCCATTAATGGATTGCACTTGTAATTTCCTAACTAGTTGTGTTCTTTCTGTTCCTGTGAAGCCTAGCTTCTCAAGATTTGTATTGAGGCAGTTACTAACATATCCCAGTGCCCCAATAATCACAGGCATAAATCTGAAGGTATAATCAGGGTGGAGTATCTGCAGATTTCTCATCAGTTCTGCATAAATGTTCTCCTTTTCACTAATCTTTGATATTATATTGGTATCTGCTGGGCAGCTAATTTCCACTACTGTGCATGCTTTCTTCTCCCTGTCCCATATCATAATATCTAGTCTGTTATGCCTGCATTTTATTGGGGTTTTTACTGGAACATTCCACCAGTACTCTTTCATATTATGTACATGGATGTCTTCCACATTGTTGTAGCTTTTAATGTGTTTATTATCAGGCTATCTTTTTTACGAACTGCATTGTACAGTGTTTTGGCCACTACATCATGCCTCATAGGTAGATAGTACCGCGATGACATCTTTGGACAGCTGCTGATGACATGGGTGATATCCTCGATGTTAGTTCTGCAGAGTCTGCACTTGTTATCACATCTAGGTGTTTTGCCTGCATCCCTATCTCTTTTGTGAATCAGGTATTTCGTGCTAATCTCCTGTTCCTGGATTGCAAAAGCGTATCCTTCAAAGTGGGAGCCAATATAGCGGTTGTTGATCCAAGATAGACTACTTTCCTTATCTATATTACTCTCACTCTGGAGCTTCCTGGCAACATATCCATGCATGATTTTTTGCTGATAGGCATGCAGTTTTTCATCCATGGATTCACTGCGATACTGCTGAGCGACATCCCTGGGTGTGAGTTTTTGATTATCACACAGAGAATATCTCTCAAAGAGTTCCTTCCCAACTCTCATGATCTTATCTGTTTCATGCAGATAGACTTGCTCGAGAAACGTGCTCCTACGCTTCGAGGTTCGTATATGTTGTCGGAGAGATATGATGTGACATTCAAATGTTGTCTGGACTGATGTTAGGCCTCTGCCTCCCTGCTTACGTTTCAAGTAAAGGCGGTCTATGTCACTGTATGTATGTATGAATGTATGTATGTATGTTTTATATCGGAGTTATCCCAGTTTCCTGAGTTGCCTTCTCATAGAAGAATTCCCTGACAAAGGCTCAGTAGTTACCGATGATGTTAATCTTTTCTTCTTTTCGGGTTATAGCTACTATCGCTCAGAGAGTAGGGTTGGCTCAGTGTACAGTCTTTAAAAAATATCTTCACGCACAGGCATTGTACGATAGAATTAATTAATAATTATTAATAATGGTATATCGTGCAATGGCCATACTCGATAACGAGGTGGCAGCCATCATGTATGTATGTATGTATGTATGTATGTATGTATGTATGTATGTATGTATGTATGTATGTATGTATGTATGTATGTATGTATGTATGTATGTATGTATGTATGTGTGTGTGTATGTGTGTGTGTATTTGTGAGCGTGTATATGTATATGAATGTCTACATATATATGTATGCGTGTGAATGTCTATGTATGAGTGTGTGACTGGCGGGGGGTGTCTGTGAACTTGATTGTTTAAGGGTAAGCTAACCACCCTCTTACCCCAGTTTCGCTTTACTTAAGTACATCTAAAGACCATTGTGACTACCAGGTTATTGTCAGTATCAGAACTTTGTGTGTAGATGAGATATTACTAGTTAAGACCAGTAACAGTATTATTTAACTTAGTACTCTAAATTCGAGGAAAATAGAGTGTAGATATCATTAGTATCGGTAGAGGGTCGGACGCCATGCTTTGACGCATAGAGTTACGGCCCTTGCCATTCTGAGTTCAAATCTCGCCGAGGTTAATTTTGCTTTTCATCCTTACGGGGTCAATAAAATAAAGTACCAGTAATGCACTGGGTAATTGCTAGCCTTGTGCCAAAAGTAGAAATAATTATAAGATAGCAAGCCCGACGGTCAAGCTTAAATCGTTTCGATGGGAAATGCGGAAAAAGTTTCCCATTTGCAATTCTCCATAACAGAGAACTGATACGGTAAGAAAAAAAAAAAAAATTCGTCGATTGAATTTCGTCAAATGTTTCCATGGGTCTTTCCAATTGGTAATGCTATCTATCGGTCACAACTCCGGGTAGAGGAAGCAACGTGAAATAAAGTGTCTTACTCAAGGACATAACGCATCGCCTGGTCTGGGCATCGAACTCACAACTTCATCATTGCGAATCCAGTTCTCTAACCAATCAGTCACACGCCTTCACGGTAAATGCAAATAAATATATAAGTAAATAAGTGTTCATATTCTCCCTCTTTCACTCATTGCTTCTGTCTCTCTCGCTCTCCCTATCTCTCACTATTATAAGCAGTCGAAAAGGAGGGTAAGGCATTTAGCTAGGCACCGCTGTGGAGTTGCGAGGCCGAGCAAAAACATGCAAGGCGGTGCTGGTCGAGCTGACGCGCTAACCTGTCCACACAGG
>OZ024747.1:85546516-85556516 GCA_964016885.1 Eledone cirrhosa
ACATATATATATATATATATATATATATATATATATATACTGTATGTATATACATATATGTATGTATATACATATATGTGTGTATATATATACAATGATATTAAATAAATGGAAACTATATTTATAAAACCATATTTATTCTATTATATATATTTCAAGGGGACCAAAACTTTGATACTCTCTCATCAGATAAAATACAAAGTGTGTTTTATAAATGTTGACATAACCAACGGTTCAAGTTTTTCTTAAATAGAATAAATATGGTTTTATAAATTTAGTTTCCATTTATTTAATATCAATGAATATTATACTCCAGAAAATCTGTCGAGTGCTCTGAATCAGTTATAAACATTTATATTTGTTGAATTACCAACAAATTGAATATCCCTTTTGCTTATGTATATATATACACACATATATATATATATATATATATATATATATATATATATATATATTATATATATCCAGATATATATATGAGTGGGTGCATGTATTTATATATGCAGACACACACACACACACACACACAGAGGCACACATACACACACACACACACATACACACACACACACACACACACACACACACACACACACACACACACACACACACACACACACACACACACACACACACATATATATATATATATAAACGAGAAAACACTGCTGTTTTCTATCATGTTATGTTTTCTCGTTTAGTCTTGTTACAGCATGTCTCCTTCTCCCACACCTCTTCTTCCCAATTACCCCCCCCCACCTTCTCTTTCATTGAGTGTTCTTGTTTGCTCTTGTTACAGCATGTTTTTTCCCTCTTTCTCTTCCTTTTTCTCTTCCTCTATCACCCCTTCTTCATCCTCTCCACCTCCTCGTCACCCCCCTCTCTAAACCTATCCACCACCACCCGATTCCCTCTCCCTAATCACAATGCACTCAGTGATCAATAACGACAATGATTGATGTAAAACGGAAGGAAGATAAATGTTGATAATGACCTGGTGCTTTAATGTCAGTTCGTCTGCCGTGGGTGGGTGGTGGGGGGTACCTGGTAGTCTGTCAGCTTGCCTGTCTGTATATATGTGCCTATTTGTGTGTGTGTGTGTGTGTGTATGTATTTGTCTATTTGTGTGTGTATGTATGTGTCTATTTGTGTGTGTGTATGTATGTGTCTATTTGTGTGTGTGTATGTATGTGTCTATTTGTGTGTGTGTATGTATTTGTCTATTTGTGTGTATGTATGTATGTATGTGTCTATTTGTGTGTGTGTATGTATGTGTCTATATGTGTGTGTGTATGTATGTGTCTATTTGTGTGTGTGTATGTATGTGTCTATTTGTGTGTGTGTATGTATTTGTCTATTTGTGTGTGTGTATGTGTCTATTTGTGTGTGTGTATGTATGTGTCTATTTGTGTGTATGTATGTATGTGTCTATTTGTCTCAATCTATGACTCTATGTAGTCTGTGTGGCTGACTAGCTGTGTGTTTGTCTGTCAGTTTGTATGTATGTATATGCGTTTATATATATATATATATATATATATGTGTGTGTGTGTGTGTGTGTGTGTGTGTGTGTGTGTGTGTGTGTGTGTGTGTGTGTATACAGTCGATCGACTTTCGTCAAATCGGACCGAGGAAACAATGTTTCCGTTGGTCTTTCAAATTGCTAATACTATGTATCGGTCGCAACTCCAGGTAGAAGGAGCAACGTGAAATAAAGTGTCTTGCTCAAGGACATAACGCATCGCCTGGTCCGGGAATCGAACTCACAACTTCATGATTGCGAATCCACTCGGCCACGCGCCTGTATGCATGTATGTATGTTCTTCTGGTTTTATAATTTCACAAACGTATGTATGTATGTATGTATGTATGTATGTATGTATGTATGTATGTATGTATGTATGTATGTATGTATGTATGTATGTCGGGTCAATCGTGAGTGCTACTGGTAACATGTAAACCAATACAACCTGTCGCATGGTCGGGTCGTCGGCGACTAAACTGGCAACCCCACCAAGTTTAGGTGAGGAGGGTGATTTTGGACACCCTGCAGGACAAAAAACAAAACCTGACAAAGGGTGGAAGAACTCATAAGAGTCAACGACCATCCAAAAATGTGTAAATATGTATATACACATGTAAATGTGTATGTGTATGTATATGCGCGGGGACATAGAAATAGTCGGGCTGAACACCCGACTGCGCGATTAAACCACTGGGAGTGAAAGACCCCTAGCCTTTGTCAGAGCATTCTTCTAGGAGAAAGCAACTCAGGAAACTGGGATAACTCCGACATAAAACCTGCAGCTCAGAAGTTACCAATGATGTTGATCTTTTCTTCTTTTCGGGTTATAGCTACTGTCCCTCAGAGAGTGGGATTGGCTCAGGGCACAGTCCTTCTTCATTTTAAAAAAATCGTTGCGCACAGGCATTGCACGATGGAATTAATTAATAATTATTAATAATGGTATATCGTGCAATGGCCATACTCGAAAACGAGGGGGCAGCCATCATGTATGTGTGTATGTGTGTATGCGCGGGGACATGGAAATACTGGTTTTGGTGCCCGGGCATACAGTTAGCCCACTAGGAGTAAGAGACCCCTAGTTCTTGTTAAGACATCATTCTAGTAGAAAGAAAACTCTGATGTAAAACTCACGACTCGTTGGCAACCAATGATGTTGACCTGTTCTTCTTTTTTGGATAATTGTCACTGTTGTTCAGAGAGTGAGACTGGTCCAGTGCATGGCTTTTCTCCACTTAAAAAAGTTTCAAGCACAGGCATCACTTGATCTAAACGACGTTTACGTGTGTCGTGTGAGCATGGCATTTTCGTTTTTCTTTCGCTGCGGCGTATCTAGAAAGGAATCTAAGTCTTTGGCAGTTCTTAAAAGACATGCATGAGAAAAAGGTCACAGGATGACAATTCTCGAAACCGAGATGCAACATTTATGTATGTATTTATGTTTGTATGTATGTATGTATGTTGGTCGTTGGCGACTAAACTGGCAACCCCACCAAGTTTTCTTGGTGAGGAGGGTGACTTTGGACATCCTGCAGGACTAAAAACAAAACCTGTTAAAGGGAAAAGGACCTCTTAAGAGTCAATGGCCATCCTTTGTCAAGGCAGAATTCTACGTGGTACCATGGGCCCAGCACTATGTGTCAATAATTGTCACAAGTGTAGTGTTTGTACCAGAGTGTTCAAGTTGCTGGCTGGACTAAAATGTCACACTAGTTCAGCGCATCGGTAGGAGTTCTCCTACATGGATATAAAGTAGTGGCTGTACTCGAAAACGAGTTGGCAGCCACCATATATATATATATATATATGTATATATGTATATATATATATGTATATGTATGTATATATGTGGGTATATATGTATGTATATGTATATGTACTTGGAGAGATGACCCCTTAGCCTTTGTCAAGGCAGAATTCTAGGAGAAGGAAAACTCTGATATAACACCTGCAACCCTGATGGTATCCAATGATGTTGACTTATTCTTCTTTTTGGTAAATATCATCTTGGTTAAGAGAGTGGGACTGGCTTTGTGCAGTGCCATTGCTCACTATAAAAGCTTCACGGCACAGGCATTGCTTTATATCTGGAGATCTCTCTGCACTTGTCATCACATGGTACCATGGGCCCAGCACTATGTGTCAGTAATTGTCACAAGTGTAGTGTTTGTACCAGAGTTTTCAAGTCGCTGGCTGGACGAAAAAGTCACACTCGTTCAGCGCATCGGTGGCGGTTCTCCTACATGGATATAAGGTAGTGGCCGTACTGGAAAACGAGTTGGCAGCCACCATGTATGTATGTATGTATGTATGTATGTATGTATGTATGTATGTATGTATGTATGTATGTATGTATTATGTACGCATGTATGTATATACGCATGTATATATGTACAGTATGTATATATGTATGTATTTATGTATGTATGTATGTAAGTATGTATGTCTGTATGTCAGTCTGTCTGTTTTAACCTGCTCAGCTTGTTATTCAAGTAGGAACTGTTAGAGATAAAAGATAAGAATATAATACTGGTGACATTGTACAGACATTGTACACCTTTCGCTAATAAATTACAGCCGGCCTGCTTGGAGGTGTATAAGTAAGCAGAGGTTGTTATTAACTGAGCGACTAAAGTGAGTGAGGATCCCAGTTATAGGGGGTGGGGTAGATATGGAATGATATGACAGAGGGGAGAGAGAGGCAAAGGTATATATACCAAAGTTGTATATACCAAAGATGTATATTCCAAAGTTGTATACACCTTTGGTATATACAACTTTGGTATATATACCTTTGTCTCCCTCTCCCCTCTGTCATATCATTCCATATCTACCCCACCCCCTATAAGTGTGATCCTCACTCAGTTAATAAGAACCGTTGCTTACTTATACACCTTTGTATACACCTTTGGTATATACACCTTTGGAATATACAACTTTGGTATATACCAAAGATGTATGTACCATTCATGCAGGGCCCTCGTTTGTCTTTAAAATGTGAGGGGGACAAACCAACATTTGTTGATCCTTAAAGGAGCATGTTAGTATTGCTTATCGTGCCTTTCCCGGACCCTATCACACAAGTAACATTTTACGGTAATTAAACTTTATATATTCAAATGAAGTTCAGATATAAAAAAAATAAGCTTAAAAAGAATTTATATCAAATAAACAAAAACTAAAACATAGACGTTTGAAAAAGTGTGTGTGTGTGAGGGGGGGGGGGTCTTGTTCCCTGGTACCCTCCTGAAACAAGGCCCTTGCATTCATGACCAAATTTTGAAGACCACTTGGCAAAAATTTAACATTTCTTAATGTATTGGGATCATCCACTTTGATTTTTGCAAAATACAAAATACAATAGTTCCGATGTATTTTATCATCTTCATTACTTAAATATTTGTAGTACAAAGTTTTGTTAGTTTAAAGGCTGTGCGTCTATTGTAAATGGTGGTTCTTGTCAAGTGTTCATACTTCACAAGTTCAAAGAACCTAAATAGTAACTCTATACGACATAGGTTGTTCAGAGCATGAGATTTCTGTCAAAATTGGATGTAGCAAGAAAGAGGTCCTATAATGCGTTTAGAAATTCTAGATTTCTGGTTCGTATTCTGACACGAAAAATGCGGTCGCCGTTGAAAAAGTACCCCTACAAAAATTTTGTTATGTTCTTCTACAATTTTGGGCAAAAAGATTAGAGCTGCATGCTTCTAACACGTACAGAGGTGCATCCTATGGCTACATCTCACCGGCTGGTTCATGAATTTGGGCAAGCCTACTCGCAAGCCAAGATTAACATTAGATATGAAAAAGAAGCGCCTGGCATTCGAAAAATAACATGGACATTTGACTTGTGGGAATACATAAGGAACAATCTTGCAGCGTAAAAGTCGTAGGAATTAAATATCTTCCACAGGAAGACTTCGATGCTCTAATATGGGTCGTCGTATTCAAGCGGTCATCATGGCGGCAAAAGGTGGACATAAATTGATGTCTGAAAACCTGCCTTTAATATTATTGATGCTTTAAAGTGAGTATTTCAACTTTCACTTTATTTGGTGTTATTTTCATTTTGGCCATGACTGTATACTCTCGGGTCTCGAATAATAGGGGGGGGGGGGCATTGGAATAAGAGGAAGGTTGGAAAATTGGTAATGTTTCTAGGTTGTCTCTCTTGATTTAAAAAAAAACAGAATTAGTCGTTTAGTTTAGATATTGAAACGCCAACCTATTCTATTTATCTTATAACGTATGGAATTTCTTATAATGTTCTTTTTCGTATTGTATAATATTTTTTTAATGTCTAAAGAAAATTAATTATCGCAGGAATGCAACTAATTAAAATAATCGCCGGAGTTAGATTAACAAAATTTAAAAAGCGAGGGTTTGGAATAAGAGCGGTGTGGGTGAACCTGAACAATTAATAAGACGGAAAAAGAAGTTGCCATACTAAGAGAGAGAGATAGAGTCTATCTGTGTGTACACGTGGCTATGGGGTACTCAACCACTTACTGCATAATACAAAATGGATTGTACCTGTAATTCAAAGGTCCAGTCTTGTCACATTGTGTCACGTTGATTCGCTTAGGAATACATTAAGGGTACACGTGTCTGTGGGATACTCAATTACCTGAGTATTCAACTGTCTGAATACTCAACTACCTGGATACTCAATTACCTGAGTACTTAACTAGCCGAGTACTCAATTACCCGAGTACTTAACTAAGTGAGTACTCAATTACCTGAGTACTTAACTAGTTGAGTACTCAATTACCTGAGCACTTAACTACCTGAGTGCTCAATTACCTGATCACTTAACTACCCGAGTACTCAATTATATCAGTACACAATTACCTGAGTACACAATTACTTCAGTGCTCAACTATCTGGATAATCAACTGCCTAAATACTCAACTCTCTGAATATACAAATATCTGGATACTCAACTGCCTGAATACTTAACCACCCGAGTACTCAATTTCCTGAATACTCAACTGTCTGGGTATTTAACTACCTGAATACTCAACTAACTGAGTACTCAGCTGTCTGAATACTCAGCGAACTGAGTGTTTAACTGCTTGAGTACCCAATTACCTGAATACTCAACTAACTGAGTACAGTACTCAATTACCTGAGAACTCAATCTACTTGAGTACTCATTGTCGAAACCGACGGAGGATCTACCATCCTACACATTTCCACAGTTGAACAACAGAAAACAAAATGGTGTTTAACCAAGTTTTAAGGGTACATCAATAATAGATACCATGCAATTGCACATGGTGTTTACCGATCGTAAAAATAAAAATATAAAATGAAAAGCATAGTTTGAGGGGAAACAATGAGAAGAACGAGAACATTGCTTCTACGTCCTCAACTCCTTTACATTATAAGAAGCTTTATGAGCCAAAGGCGTTATTATTGTACTGTTTTGTTTTTAAAAAGAAACCATAGGAAGATATCCGTTTACCGAGCGACAATCAATAATGAAATGTTTATAAATAACTGCGTTGTAGCAAGATTTTCTATCTTACGTTGCGGAAAAGTTGGTGTGTCAGTAATATACTTCTTCTGAGTAGCTATACTTACTTTTCTATTGTGCAGTATGTAAATATTTTCCCCTCAACCCAATATCCACCTCCTTCACATTCTCTCAATACATGTATGTATATATATATATATATATATATATATATATATATATATATATATATATATATACACACACACACAGAGGTATCCACAGTAAGTTGTGGGATCTATTCTGCATGAAGAACTCGATGTAATCCATATGTTGAAAATGTTGTAGGTTAAGATAAATCCCGGAAAACAATAAAACATTAAAAGGAAAACAGAGACATGATATAAGTTAAAACAATGAAATAAAAAATCAGGTCATTAGAGATATACTTCACTGCTTTACGATCGTTTCTAGATGATGATAATACATTGTAGCTATACTCTGTTATTGATCTATGTAAGGTTAGTTACAAAATATCAGATAAAGAGAATATTTACTTACATGCATATCATCAGCTGTTTTCAAAACAGCTGATGATATGCATGTAAGTAAATATTCTCTTTATCTGATAGTTTGTAACTAACCTTACATAGATCAATAACAGAGCATATGTATTATCATCATCTAGAAACGATCGTAAAGCAGTGAAGTATATCTCTAATGACTTGATTTTTTATTTCATTGTTTTAACTTATATATATATATATATATATATATATATATATATATACGCACACACACATACACACAGACACTCACACACACACACACGCATATCTTTTGATGAAGGACTAGCGTCCGAAACGTTAAGACCCTCTTCCTGCTATTTGAAGCGTTAACCTAATACTTCTATTTACTGTACCGATTGTGTTGTTATTTCTGTTTACCTTTTACAAACACACACACACACGCACACGCGCGCACACGCGCGCACACGCGCGCACACACACACACACACACACACACACACACACACACACACACACACACACACACACACACACACACACACACACACACACACACACACACACACACACACACATATATATATATATATATATATATATATATATATATATATATATAGAGAGAGAGAGAGAGAGAGAGAGAGAGGGGGGGGGGGTGAGGCTGACTGATTTCTATCAGAGAGATACTTCTTCCAAACCCCAACAATTCTCCACCCGCACACAAATATATATATATATATATATATATATATATATATATATATATATATATATGCACACACACACATAGACACATGGGATGGGGTTTTAACATGATTTACGTAGATTATTGATGATGTGTTTGTTTCAATGAACACTGTAAATAACGTGGATCGAAGTGTGACACACTATGTTGTTTGGGGAGACCAGCAGTGGGACTTTACGTTCCTGGCTCTCTAAGTACACACACATTCAAACATACATACATATATATAAATATACATACATACACATATATGCACACATACATACTCAAACATACACACACACATACATGCATATACACATAAGCATGTACATACATACAAACACATACACATACATACACATATATATGTGTATGTGACTAAATATATGTTTACAAATTAAATATATATATACGGATGTTTGTGTGTTTTTTGAGAAGTTTTGGGTTTACGGTCTAAGGACTTGGTTTCGATTCCCGGACCACGCGGCGCATTGTATCGTTGGGCAAGACACTTCACTTCCAGTTGCTTGCGTTCATTCATCACCATCATTATTTTACATCCGTGTTTCCACGTTTTCAGGGGTCTGACAGGTCTTTTCCAGCACAGCACCTTTCCATTGTAGCGTTCTTTCATCATCACCCGTGTGAGCTTCGGAGAATAGGGAATAAATAACAGCAGCCGCTAAGCAATTAACCTTGGACTGGCAACATGTCCTGGGGTAGGAAAATTCTTGTACTCTCAAGCGCTTAATAGCAATCAAACCAGGATAAGTTCCAGCCCTATGAGCCTCTGAGATTGAGACAGACTTTAAATGGTGTCTATATGTTATTATTTAGCTTAGTTACGCCCCTTTATGTTCTGAGTTCAAATCCCGCCAAAGTTAACTTTGCCTTTCATCCTTACGGGGTCGATAAAATAAAGTACCAGTAATGCACTGGGTATTTGCTGACCTTATGCCAAAAGTAGAAACAATTATTTAGCTTGTTAGAAGTAGCTGAAATGTCTTGTCCAAGGATACCTATGATCATGAATCTTGGGCAATGACCGAAAGAATACGATCGTGAATACAAGCGGCCGAAATGGGGTTACTCTGAAGGGTCCTTGGAGTAACGTTTCTCGATAGAGTGCGTAGCTTGGATATCAGAAAGTCACTCCAATTAAAGCCACTACTTCTCCGATTTGAGAAATCAGAGCTCTGATACTGCGGGCATGTGGTTAGAATGTCTAAGGAAAGAATCATAAACAGATTTTACGGGCAAAGACCAATCGGCAAGAGACCCAGGGATAGACCCTGAGTTGGATAACATTCACGAGATTGGCTGGTCTCGCTTGGGGATCGAACCTGATCAGTTGGAGACGGTTGCTTCTGACAGGACCTACTGGAAGGAGTGTTTGAGGGCTCTGCCCCCTCGACACCCCCAGGTTTAAGAAGAAGAAGAAGAAGAAATAGCTGCCCAAATATTCCTCAAACCTCAACCTATTGTGTTTAAAAAAAGTATGGTATATTGGATAATGATGTAATCGTCGTTTTGTTGTTGTTGTTGTTGCTGTTGTTAGAATAGTCGTTGTCGTTGTTGTTGATGTACTTGTCTTACGATACTACCAATCTAACAGGATATGGCTGTTGCATTCTCAGTTGTTTGAAAATTATGAAACCGGAATAAGATCTGGCTTGACTGACCTCTATACCTGGGACAGATATTAATATATAATTAAAGAAAGCTGCGATGCAATAGCGGCACCCTAGAGCGGA
>OZ024747.1:85561516-85564016 GCA_964016885.1 Eledone cirrhosa
GAGAGAGAGAGAGAGAGAGAGAGAGAGAGAGAGAGAGAGAGAGAGAGAGATCTTTCTTTATATATAGATAGTTAGATGGATATGGATATATATGAATATATATAGCTGATTAGTTAGAGAATTGGATTCGCAAACGTGGGGTTGTGAGTTCGATTCCCGAATCGGGCGATGCGTTATGTCCTTGAGCAAGACACTTTATTTCACGTTGCTCCTTCTACCTGGAGTTGCAACTGATAGATAGTATTATCTATTCGAAAGACCAATGGAAACATTGTTTCCTCGGTTCGATTTGACGAAAGTCGATCGACTGTCGATATGCGCGCGCGCGTGTCTGTGTGTGTGTATGTTTAGTTATGTATATATATATATATATATGATGGTCGAGTCAGGGTATTGTTAATCTGAAGTTTTGCCTGATGCCCCTGAGAACACACAGGCGAAACCAGAGAGTCAGGATACTGACTCGACTTTAATAATATCATTAATCTATGAGTACAACATACTATGGTATGTATTTCTTACTGTCGCCACCCATACTTTGACACCTCGTTCCTACTTATTATTATATATAATATGTGAGTTCAAATCCAGCCGAGGTTAACTTTGCCTTTCATCCTTACGGGGTCGGTAAAATAAAGTACCAGTAATGCACTGGTTAATTGCTGGCCTTGTGTCAAATGTATAAACAATTATTATATATAATATCTATTATTATATAAGTTCAAATCCCGCGAGGTTAACTTTGCCTTTCATACTTACGGGGTCAATAAAATGAAGTACCAGTCACGCACTAGGGTCGATTAAATCGACTTTCCCCCTCCCCCAAAATTGCTGGCCTTGTGCCTATATAAGAAACCATTATTATATATATATTTTAGCATCGATTAAGATGGAGTGGTCAAGAAGTGAGAATGGATGATGATCGCATCCTTAAGCAGTTCCTGTATGGTGAGCTGGTCGAAGGTAAATGACCGGTGCAGAAACCAAAATAGAGGTAGAGGGATTGCAATAAAAGTACTCTGGGGAAGATGAAACTATTGGAGAATGGCTGGGAGAACCTCGCTCTAAATCGAATTTCCTGGAGGAAGGCAGTGTATGATGGCAGTGTATGATGGCAGTGTATGATGGGAGAATTTGAAAGAAATCGTGTTGAGCATGAACATCTCAAGCAGTGTACTCGTAAGGACCTTGAGGTGGTTTGCCTGAATATCTTGGCATGTAGGTTGATTTAACCTGTAAAGAATGTGGCCAGTTATGTCTAAATAGGGCAGGCCTTGGATGTCATCGAAGAAGCCATGTACACGGCGACACTGTACATTGTATAGCATTTCTGTTATTGGGGAGTGTGGAAAAGAGTGTGCCTTGGTTGGTGGACTGAACATCATTTGAAAGAGCACCAAAACAGTACCGTAACATTGTGAGAGGCCCTCATCATTGCAATGTCTGTGAAAGATTGTGCAAGTCCCTAGCAGGGCTAAAAAGCCACTTCCGGGTTGCTCATGCTTAAGTATCAATCGATACCATTACTCGAAATTGAGATGCAGCCTGTGAACTTGTAGCTTAATTGCTATAAATTAATGTTTTGTCTCTCGTCTCTTATTCCACTGGACAGCATTTGGTTTGTTTCAGATGCTGTGATCCCGGGTGGGCCAGCAGTACAGTTGGTAGGGGTCGAAACTGCCACAGTCCATCCCAACAGCCAATCACCCTGAAGTTCTGTGTCCTTAAAAAATTGTTTTTCGTTCGTTGTCTTGTCCTCTCTTTACTATTTTTTTAAAAGTTTATATATATATATATAAATATTTATATAATATGTAGATCCGAGTTAATTTGGGAGTAACCATAGTAAATAAGGTACTCAATACATTAGTAGAGTGTGAACATCAATGTTTAATATATAAAGAGAGAGAGAGAGAGAGAGAGAGAGAGAGAGAGAGAGAGAGAGAGAGAGAGAGAGAGAAAGAGAGAGAGAGAGAGACATGCACACGCAAACACGATTTTATACACAACAACGTATAGTTGTATTGAGTCCTGTTAGGTTTTGAGATCATAACAAACTAAAATAACATCTGTACACAAATGTGTGAGAGCGCGCACGCATGTGTGTGTGTGACATGGGGCTTATGTCTTATGTGTTTATCTGACATGGAACAGAAGATTGTACTGACTAGTTCCTCACACAGTCACACACACACACACTCTTCCATATATAGAAGATAAAGAGGCAATGATCATATTCGCTATTCGCTACCGCCTTCTTTTCTATACAGTCCCTTTCGACTACTTCTATGTATGTATGTTATCTCTTTCCCTTAATTTCGAGTATATTTTTTTTGACCGGCCACCTTCCTGGTGGCAAGGTTGTAAAAGAAAAGGAATTGTCATCCCTTGAATCGCAAGAATGTTTTGTAAATTTTGAAGGTGCCAGCTATCGCAGCCATTTGTAGACTATGAATTAGGGAGCTGCGCTCTTTATCCGCAAATCCAAGTTCAGTCATAC
>OZ024747.1:85584016-85586516 GCA_964016885.1 Eledone cirrhosa
TTTCAGATGTTCAATCATCTGGCAGGAAGGTATACGATGCTGACGATAGCTAATAAGCTTGAAACTAGTACATCGTTCCTGTGTCAGTGTTGAACAAAAAGGCGACGATGGTTGCCTGAACACTGTACGGCTTAATTCGGGCTGTTTGTTTACAAACAAACCGAACATTATAATAAATGTTCGGTAAACCCATACGTACATATATATGTGTGTGCATGTGTGTATATATTAATATCGTATATATATATATATATATAGTTCGTTTTTGAATTTGTTCTGCAAGATTTCTTATATGAAAACGTGTGTTGAAACAAATATTGTTATATGTATTGATATGTTATTATGTGAGTAACTTGTAGTTACTGGCGGCGATGCTGTTCGAAGCACTCAATGCTGTTACTGGATCCGTCTCTTGTTGGGTTGTGCCCCAGGTTTAAGGCGGCTGTAGTTTTCGGGCTGTATATAATGTGACAATAAGAATTGCAGCTTTTTGTAAACTTTATTTCGTATTACAGTTGTTTCCATATTGATCAGCTCGGTTTGATCATGCTATCGGATCCCGACTCTTAATCGATACCTCTTCAGATATGAGAGTTTACATGAGTAGTCCCATCCAAACTGTTGACATATGTCCCATGTTATTGGGTTATGGCGGGTGTGCGGGAGACGGTAGTGGGTATATGGAGAATAGTGATTTTGAATATCACAGAATTGTAAAGAATTGTAAGTGGGATGGGCATAAAATATTGTTTCAGATGAAATTATAAATAACAAAATTGTGAAGAATAAAAAGGAAAAAAATTGGGGAAGAGGAGAGGCAACGGTTAAGTAGCAGGTATGCTCTAACCATTAAGCCATGTTACCTTCACATATACTTATTAGGTAATAATTAGATGTAAACAATAGTTAAGCAGTTTCATTTATATTAGTAATAGATTAATAAACTTACAGTAATAATTGTTTCTACTTTTGGCACAAGGCCAGAAATTATTCCAGTACATTACTGGATTCATTGGATTCACAAGTATGGGATTGTCCCGAGAACATCAAAGACTGAGATAACATCAGACACAGCGGCTACAACAACGACAATAACATATCACCCACAGAAACAGAAACAACAACAACAACAAAAATAAAAACATTAACAACAACAGCAACAACAACAACACAACAACACAACAGCAGCAACAATAATGACAACAATAACGAAAATAACAATTTCAATAACAACAACAACATTAATAACAACAATAACGAAACTAATTTCAATAACAACAAAAAGCACAACAAAAAGCACAACAATCATAACATAAAAAAACACAACAAAAAGCACAACAAAAAGCACAACAATCATAACATGAAAAACGAAAACAACAAACGCATGAATAATGTTAATAACCATAAGATCAAAGACTAGAATAACAATAACTGTTTCTACTTTTAGCACAAGGCCAGCCTTTATCGCAGTACATTACTGGTACTTTTATTTTATCGACCCCGTAAGGATGAAAAGCAAAGTGAACCTCGGCGGGATTTGAACTCATACCGTAAAGGGGCGTAACTTTATGCTGCAAAGCATGGCGTCCGACCTCTACCGATGTTGCAATCCACTACCCTTACAGTAATAATATTAATTTAACTGCCTTCATAGAATTTCTTCTATGTGCATTAGCACATTTCCGGGGATTACTTATTGATTGATAATATATTTGGACTTATATTGGACATATTTCGTCGAGCAGGTCTACATTGATTTCGTCATATCCGCGGCTGATCCAGAAACTCCAACTGTTATATAAGCTGATACTAACATCGGTGTGTTACTGTATATGTACAGCATATTTGACTATAAATACATCGATGATATGTTTATGTATGTATATAATCTATATATATAAAACTGAGGATGTCTGTCTGTGTGTGTGTGAGTTTGAATCCCTACAACTCGAGAACCACCCAACCGACTGTACAGCATATTTGACTATAAATACATCGATGATATGTTTATGTATGTACACAATCTCCTTATAATATATAACCAGCAATTTCTCTGTTTGTCTGTCCGACAGTGGAAACACGTGCGCGCGTGCGAATGTTTTTTGCGCACGCGTAGAGAGGGAGTGAAAGAAAGAGACAGACAACGAGAGGGGGATAGCGGGAGGGAGAGAGGGAGAGAGAGAGAGTGAATAGACGCTAAAACACGTGCGCGCGTGCGAATGTTTTTTGCGCACGCGTAGAGAGAGAGTGAGAGTGAAAGAAAGACTACAAGAGGGGGATAGTGGGAGGGAGAGAGGGGGGAATTGAGGAGTGCTACAGAAACATATATAAATTTCTGTGTGTGTGTAATATATATATATATATATACACACACAGAAATATATATATACACACAGAAATATATATACATTTCTGTGTGTGTAATATATATATATACTAGCAGAAAACCACACGTTAGGCGGTTTTCTGCTAGTCTATATATATAAAACTGAGGATGTCT
>OZ024747.1:85591516-85596516 GCA_964016885.1 Eledone cirrhosa
GTTTGTGCGCGCGTGTGTGTGTGTGTACAATTTATTTGTGTGTGTGAATACAACTTCTTTAAAAGTTAGTTGTTTTAATCTGATAGAAAAGGATATGAAGATATTTGTAGAAAAGATGATCTTGTAGCAGTATATATTGTTATGAGGATGTTATGGCAGGTGTCGAGAAACATATGTTGATATATGATATCCCTTCTCGCGTAGATACCCGCGTAATAAAGATATCACGTGTTGTATAACGTGCTCTCGCTACAACACATACTACGTACCGGAAGGATATTATGTGAGATATCAGGTTTCTTTTATATACATTTCTAAAAGACTAATAATAATAATAATAATGATGATGAAATTATTGTGTACAATTCTCAGGTGCACTACAACTCATCAAAGGTGCATGTATAGTACATAGAATAATATACAAATGTCATGATATACATGTGTGCATGTGTATGGGGGGGGGGGGATATTAAGTGCAGGAAGCATGGAGGATTCTTTCGTTTTAAATCAGCAGGAAAGTCAACTAATGTTGGTCAAGTTCGGTATTTATATATCTAGATGGAAAGAAGAAAAGAGAAGAAGGAGAGACTACTTGAGATACCAACAACAACAATAATAATAACAATAGGGATGACAATGAAGTGGAGGAGGTGAGGTGGTGGTGGTGGAGGAGGACGAGAAGAAGAAGAAGATGAATAATATGATGATATATATATATAATATATGTTAGTCCCGTCAACTTCTTATATATATATATATATATATATATATATATATATGTATAACGAAGGAAATGTGGTAAGGAACCAGATGGACCATAACACACCAAAGTACTCAATACTTAGGGTAGTAGAGTGGGTTATAGGAACAAGTAGGACCCCGACGGCTGAGCTCAAGCCGTTTCGACGGCTAATTCTGGGCTGAATTAGCCGTCGAAACGGCTTGAGCTCTGCCGTCGAGGTCCTACTTGTTCCTGCTGACTTTAAAAGGTTGAGAAGATGGGTATACCAGCGGTCGCTAACCTTTCGGACCTCACGGACCACTAATATAATTTTTTTTAAAAAGATAAATACATTTGTAAAATAAAGATCAGAGAACTTCCATTTTATTAAACAATACTGAAGCATACGTGTGTCATATTGTCGGTAGGTGATACATATCTGTACATTTTGTTCATGTTTTAGGGGTGTTATAAAATATATTTTAACCGAATATCATTTTTTTAAAAATTATTAATAAAACATACAAGGGCGGTGGATTGGCAGTATCGGTAGAGGGTCGGACGCCATGCTTTGTAGCACAGAGTTACGCCCCTTTACGATCTGAGTTCAAATCTCGCTGAGGTTAACTTTACGGGGTTCATAAAATAAAGCACCAGTAATGCACTTGGATCGTTTTAATCGACTTTCCCCTCTCCTTAAAAAAAAATGGGTGACCTTGTGCCTAAAGTAGAAACAATTATTAATAAAACATACAAATTGTAAATAATGTCCAAATTTTTCTGGGATCCACCAACATTTTCTCTTGGACCACCAGTGGTCCGTGAACCACCGGTTGGCGACTGTTGTATACTCTCCATAATTGAACTTAAGGTGACGTCGTCATGCATTGGCGACTGTTGTTATATACTATCCCTAGTATACGTATACGTGACGTCATGATGCAACACAAGCTACCGAACAATCAACAAGGTCTTAGTTCCCTTCGTATATCCTAAGTTGTCAAACATTACTCTATTCTATTTCATTACAAACTAACTGTAATCTATTAAACTAGAACTTAAGCTGATTACTTTAACCAATATATCTTATATTTTTCCATTGTATTATTTTATTGTTTTATTAATTTATAAACCAAACTATTTATTATTTATAACTCCTCTTTCTATGTATCTATCTATCGACCTCTCAATCTATTTATCTCTCTCTCTCTATCTCTCTCTCATATATATATATATATAAAAGGTAAACAGAAATAACAACACAATCGGTACAGTATATGGAAATATATACACACACACATATATATATATATATATATATATATATATATATATATATATATATATATATATATATATATATATATATATATATATATATATATATATATATATATATATTAGAGAGAGAGGGAGTGCGTGTGCGTGTGTGTTTGTCTGTGTAGTTATCTGTAGATAAATGTGTGTACATGTCTGTGGTATATCATATGTATGAAAATATAATATACATTTTAAATCAAGCTTGAAGTAACAACAAACATTGTGGAGTTAAAATGACAGTATTCATATCAATAGTAGCAAATATAAAATGATAAATATCTGTAAATAATGTTGAAGTATATTTATATCATATAAAACACAGTAGCTTTGGCATATAAGGGTTAATTCCTTTTATAAATGTTAACAAAGTTCCACGCGGAAAATAGATAGGAGGAGGGGACAAACGAACAAACGTATTTATTGTCTCGGAAGTCACTCCTTAGATAATACAATTTCTTGTATAAGAGTGCACTATCTTATTATTACTGCCAGGTTCCACAACGGCTTAAAGCCGTTATAGTTCGTCCCAAAATCCTATCTTAAGGTCTCCTTCGTTATCACACGCTAGTATTATTCCTTTTTGGTTAGTGGTGACCATAGAACAAGGACAAACTAAACCATCTTTTGGCGACAAGAAGCAACTCAACTTGTCTGTTCGGCTATCTAGTCTGAGTATTTTATCTATGCCGAATCCCTGGCTGATATAAACATCTTTTCCCAGTGAAACAATGTCCGTTGGCTGCAATATATTATAACTGGTCCAGCCGATATAGGGTTTAAAGCAGTACACAATCCCATTTGATGTATCAGCGATATAGATGTCCTCTTTCGATGTGATATGGACACATTTATGACCCTTCAAACGATGGAATGGTAGCATAAGGATTGTGAGTTCAATAGTTGATTCATAGGTAAGACCTATCAGTTTCAGGTGTGGTTCTGCGTAACCGATGCCTATCAGATGTGCGTCACTATAGAAATCGATACCACTATACTGTATAGATGTACGAAAAACATGAGCTAAATCAAAACGGTTTGTAGGCAACAGTTTAATAATATAGAGTTTTTGGTAGCTAGCTGTCAATGCGATCTGATTGTTACCACACCAACACATCCCATACGGTTCATGTGCTAACACCAGCCGATGCAATTCTCGTTCTTTATCATACAAAATCAAACATTTACACCGAATATTAATAATAATATAATGACCAGCAGGTGTGTAAAGTAATCCTCGGTAATTCCAGCCTCGATATGATCTCACTGTAGGTGATATAGATAATTCCATAACAGCAGACCTCATAGATTTCATGTGACTGTCTTCTTGTTCTTCAGTATTAGTTGACATGTTTCTTCTCCTAGTTTTAAACATTTTTCTATCAATATTTTGAGGTGTTGTAAACAACAAAGCTTCTTTTAAAAAGGGAAGAATTTTCTTTTGAATTTCTATAAAAACAGAAAGAACTTTCTTCGTGTATAAATCTTCATTTGGGCACATATATATATACTGGGTGTTGTTTTTCTGGGCGCAAACCAACGACTTCTCTCTTCTAACATTCAACTCTTCTTTCTTCTTCACTAAGGATTTGCTGGAATATTCCGAGGTTGAATTAAATTTGTTAGTTTCAATCCCGTCTTCCATTAAATGTTTTAGCTGTTTCTCAAGATTGACTAAAACATTCATGCACGTATCGATAGGAAATTGACGAACTGATACATCTAAATCTGAGACCGACGCACACCTGATTGATTTGCGGCAGGTGGGACATTCGAAAGAGTGTGTTTCCTTGATGTGGTGTAGTTTACTTGCAATATATTCCTTGAGACAATCGGAACAATATGTGTGGAGGCACGGTAACACTCGTGGTTCACTATAATCTTCAAGACATATTGTACACACTGATAATGTTATGTCGTCTGCGCTTGTAGCACCGGCCATCCTTGAAGATACTATCCAGCTGACAAACAAAACTTTCAACTATATATATATATATATATATATATATATATATATATATACATAGATTATATATATGGTACGTATGTGCGTGTGTATGCTATGAACGTGTGATAAATAACTATTTCCTCACTTAGCATCTCTCTCCCGTGTATCTGTATATGTGTATGTGTATATATATATATATATATATATATACACACACACGCACGCACACACACACACGCACACACACACACACACATACACACATATATATATATATATATATATATATATATATATATATATATATATATATATATACATAAATGTATGTATAATGTATACTTATGTCTGTGTGCCTGTGTGCAGATGTGTGTATATATATATACAAATGAAAGGCAATCTCACCTTCCACTGTATATTTTGTAATGTTATTGGTGGAATTTGAACTTTAGACTCCAGTGTCGTCGCTCTTGTTGTTTGAATGTCTTCTTCTTCTTCTTTTTTCTTCTTCTTTCTTCTTCTTCTTCTTCTTCTTCTTCTTCTTCTTCTCAATTACATTGTATTCCAACGATGACTTCAGTTTCTTTGTTGCACATGGTGTTGTTGTTGTATTAAACTGAATAGAGGAAACACGCACACACACACGGACAAACAGACAGACAAGAAGAAGAAGAAGAAGAAGCGTAATGGAGCCCGCCCCTATAACAGACACTATTTAACCAAGAACAATCACCACATCACCAGAAAACCAAAGTCTAAACAGCAATGTAGCCATTAATAACCAAGAGAGCTCAAAACAACTGGAAAAGTCAACAATAATATTTTTTTTTACTTTTGGCACAAGACCAGCAATTATACCAGTGTATTACTGGTACTTTATTTTATCGACCACGTAAGGATGAAAGACAAAGTTAACCTCGGCGGGATTTGAACCCAGACCAAAAAGAGCCGTAACTCCTTGCTACAAAGCATGGCATCTGACTCTCTACCAATACTGCCAATACATCAATAATA
>OZ024747.1:85601516-85606516 GCA_964016885.1 Eledone cirrhosa
GTGATGATAGTGGTGGTGGTGGTTGTAATAGTAGTAGTAGTAGTAGTAGTAGTAGTAGTAGTAGTAGTAGTAGTAGTAGTAGCAGTAGTAGTAAAAAGGCAAACAGGATTGATCAAATCCGAACACTTTGGACTTCTATCAATTTGAACCTCGCTACAAACATGAAGGGCATATCTTGGTGGAGACGAACAATTAGAGCAGTTTGCCCAGAATCTATTAATGCTTGGGAACAGAAGACTCCCTGAAGATAGAGAAGGTGCTATTGATATAAGTCCATACGCAAGGCGGTGGAATCTTTATTACATCACATAGAGAACGTGTTCCCTAATCTTGAATATTAGTTCTCAAGACACAAGTAGCACCAGTAATAGCAATAACAACACACAGCAACAACAATAACACTACCAATACAACAGACATCAACATCACAACTACAACTACACCAAACCAGACACCACCACCACCAAACCAGACACCACCGCCACCAAACCGGACACCACCACCACCACAACAGACACCACCACCACTACAACAAACACCACCACCACTACAACAAACACTACAACAGACACCACCACCACTACAACAAACACTACAACAGACACCACCACCACTACAACAAACACCACCACCACCACAACAGACACCGCCACCACTACAACAAACACCACCACCACCACCACCACCACAACAGACACCGCCACCACTACAACAAACACCACCACCACCACCACCACAACAGACACCACCACCACTACAACAAACACCACCACCACCACCACAACAGACACCACCACCACTACAACAAACGCCACCACCACCACCACAACAGACACCACCACCACTACAACAAACACCACCACCACCACCACCACCACCACAACAGACACCACCACCACTACAACAAACGCCACCACCACCACCACAACAGACACCACCACCACTACAACAAACACCACCACCACCACCACAACAGACACCACCACCACTACAACAAACGCCACCACCACCACCACCACTACAACAAACACCACCACCACCACCACCACCACAACAGACACCACCACCACTACAACAAACACCACCACCACCACCACCACAACAGACACCACCACCACTACAACAAACACCACCACCACCACCACCACAACAGACACCACCACCACTACAACAAACGCCACCACCACAACAGACACCACCACCACTACAACAAACACCACCACCACCACCACAACAGACACCACCACCACCACTACAACAAACACCACCACCACCACCACCACAACAGACACCGCCACCACCACCACCACCACCACCACAACAGACACCACCACCACTACAACAAACACCACCACCACCACCACCACCACAACAGACACCACCACCACTACAACAAACACCACCACCACCACCACCACAACAGACACCACCACCACTACAACAAACACCACCACCACCACCACAACAGACAACACCACCACCACCACAACAGACACCACCACCACTACAACAAACACCACCACCACCACCACAACAGACACCACCACCACCACTACAACAAACACCACCACCACCACCACCACAACAGGCACCACCACCACTACAACAAACGCCACCACCACCACCACCACAACAGACACCACCATCACCACAACAGACACCACCACCACCACAACAGACACCGCCACCACTACAACAAACACCACCACCACCACCACCACAACAGACACCACCACCACTACAACAAACACCACCACCACCACCACAACAGACACCACCACCACTACAACAAACGCCACCACCACCACCACAACAGACACCACCACCACTACAACAAACACCACCACCACCACCACCACCACCACAACAGACACCACCACCACTACAACAAACACCACCACCACCACCACAACAGACACCACCACCACTACAACAAACACCACCACCACCACCACCACAACAGACACCACCACCACTACAACAAACGCCACCACCACCACCACAACAGACACCACCACCACTACAACAAACGCCACCACCACCACAACAACAGACACCACCACCACTACAACAAACACCACCACCACCACCACAACAGACACCACCACCACTACAACAAACGCCACCACCACCACCACCACTACAACAAACACCACCACCACCACCACCACCACAACAGACACCACCACCACTACAACAAACACCACCACCACCACCACCACAACAGACACCACCACCACTACAACAAACACCACCACCACCACCACCACAACAGACACCACCACCACTACAACAAACGCCACCACCACCACCACAACAGACACCACCACCACCACCACCACTACAACAAACACCACCACCACCACCACAACAGACACCACCACCACCACAACAGACACCGCCACCACTACAACAAACACCACCACAACAGACACCGCCACCACTACAACAAACACCACCACAACAGACACCACCACCACTACAACAAACACCACCACCACCACCACCACAACAGACACCGCCACCACTACAACAAACACCACCACCACCACCACCACCACAACAGACACCACCACCACTACAACAAACACCACCACCACCACCACCACAACAGACACCGCCACCACTACAACAAACACCACCACCACCACTACAACAAACACCACCACCACCACCACCACTACAACAAACACCACCACCACCACCACCACTACAACAAACACCACCACCACCACCACCACTACAACAAACACCACCACCACCACCACCACCACAACAGACACCGCCGCCACCACAACAAACACCACTAATATATCTTCAACACTCAATGACGTAATGCAAAAAGTTGAACAGATTTTCTCATCTCTCCATCATCCAATGCCTATCACTGTAGTAGGTGTTTATTCTGAGTCTTCATTCTGAGTTCAAATCCACGGACTTTGGTGGTAAAATTAATCCGTTATCTCACTAAAAGCCGCCATCTTGTCTTTGGGTGGCACTGTTTAACACCACCACATGGTCTTTGGGTGGTTGAATTAATATTTCACGCGTTTAACACCACGACCTGATCCATGGGTGCCTTTGACAAAGTCCACTCTGTTGAAAGTATTAGGATCAGGTCTCTGGTTTAAAAATACCTTCTTTCCTTCTTTCCTTCTTCCTTCTTCGTTCCTTCCCAATTCGTTTAAACAGTAAAAACAAAGCAATCTACCTTCTTCTTCTTCTTCTTCTTCTTCTTCTTCTTCTTCTTCTTCTTCTTCTTCTTCTTCTTCTCCTTCTTCTTCTTCTTCTTCTTCTTCTTCTTCTTCTTCTTCTTCTTCTTCTTCTTCTTCTTCTTCTTCTTCTTCTTCTTCTTCTTCTTCTTCTTCTTCTTCTCCTCCTCCTCCTCTCTCTCTCTCGCTCTCTCTCTCTCTCTCTCTCTCTCTCTCTCTCTCTCTCTCTCTGTAACCAATGACATACCTTCACAAATTACTACCACAACCACAATCACAACACTAACCAACTACTACCACAACCACAATCACAACACTAGCACCAACTACTACCACACCACAGAACCACCAACAAATACAACCACAACCACAACACCACCAACAACTACAACACTACCACCAACTACGCCAACCACCACCACAACCATAACCACCACCAACAACCACAACACCACCACCAACTACGCCAACAACAACACTAACACCAACAACAACACTACCACCACCAACAACCACCACGACCACAACACTACCACCAACTACGCCAACAACAACACTAACACCAACAACAACACTACCACCACCAACAACCACCACAACCACAACACCACCACCAACTACTCTAAACAACCACCAACTACTCCAACACCACCAACAACCACGACCACAACCATGACCACAACACCACCACCAACAACCCCAACACCACCAACAACCACCACCACAACACCACCACCAACTACTCCAACACCACCAACAACCACGACCACAACCTCGACCACAACACCACCACCACCAACTACTCCAACAACAACAACAACAACAACACCAACATCAATCACAACAAATCACAGCAACCATCTCTACAACTTCATCGCCATCCATGACGTAATGTAAAAAGTTAAGCAGACATATCTCTCATCACCATCCAATAACTATCGTTGTAGTGGGTGTATCATTACATAATAATCATTATTATTTCTTCATCTCACCATACGTCATTCTACTTTCCCAATTCCCATCACGTTTGTCTTTTACTCTGCACCTTTCGTCCTCCAAGGGTCAATAAATAGGAACTGTCAGTAATAATCCTTACCCTCTAAAATCGGTTTCTTTCTATATTCTGAGTTCAAACCCCACTGAGGTTAGCTTGGCCTTTCATCCTTATGGGATCGATAAAATAAAGTACCATTAACACACTGGGGTCGATTTAATCGACTTTCCCCTTCCCTTCAAATTGCTAGCCATTTATACACAGAATCGATATTGCGGCTAGTATAATTATGCTCCCTATCGGATAACAATCCATAGGCTAAGATAAGTATTATTGCTATTTTTCTTCCTATTAGAGTCCTTTCAAGCTGTTTATAGCTGTCATTGTTGTGTTAAGGACTTTCCGAGTAATTCTTGCTAATCTAATTTAGTAACTTTTTTGCACTGCATCAACTCCCAGATTAAAGTTTAGATTTACGAGGTTTACTTGTCATCGTTCCCAATGCTCTAGTGACAATTGCTTGATCATGGTCTTGTTAACTTTTTCCAGCACTTAAGACATTGTAATATTCTACATAAGTGGTGTAATGTCCTACTTTTTATTTCTCCTTTTTTTAAAACTCTCGTGTCAAGTATGCATTCTACATCAATTGCCGACACCATTTTACTCTTCTTATCTACTACTGCAACATTCCACTTGTGCAACATTTTCCTTTCGATTTGTTAGGAATAGCCCCATAGCAGTCTCACTTCCTTCTTTTCAAGGTCTTTCATTTCTGTTCTTACAAAAAGGTC
>OZ024747.1:85609016-85651299 GCA_964016885.1 Eledone cirrhosa
CTGACCTTGGGTTCAATCCTGGTTAAGAGGTACAGGTAACAATTTTCAGTTTTTATTTTACACCCAATAGAAAAAACTGAAAAGTTTTACCGGGAACCCTACTCCCGACCAGGATCGAACTTCAGACCAGGATCACCACCGTCTGTGACTCCTCCAACTAGGCCACTGAGACAGCTACACACGTATAATGAAAATTGATAATTATAAACCTACTTTCAAAATCAAAGTTAAACAGATGTGGTGTCGTTCATGGCTTTCCTAGAGCTATTAGTAATATTTAGGGTCGACTTCTGGTCATTATTGAAAGTCTCTGGAATTCGCAAAATACATAATATTGTTTATTGGAGAAGGTAAGATATATTCCTGCAAAAGTTTGATTGCGCTGTTTTGTTTCCACTTATGTATTTTTTCGAAAATGATATTTATTCATTATAAATATTAAATGATAGTTGGCCCCCATCATCTCCTGGCAACCAATATTTTTAGATCCAGTCCGCCACTGTATGTATGCATTCATGCATGTGTGTATGTATGTATGTATGTATGTATGTATGTATGTATGTATGTATGTATGTATGTATGTATGTATGTATGCATGTATGTATGTATGTATGTATGTATGCATGTATGTATGTATGTATATATGTATGTATGTATATGGGTGTATATATATTCCCATATTTCGATAGTACGATTTCTGATGACCACAGGCAGAGACAGCTCTGGTAGCTCCACTACATCTAGCCTGATATTGTGACTCTCTACATTTCACCTGCTGCTTTTAGTCTTTTTAGTGTCTCAATATATGCTTCAGAGATAATTATTTCTCGTCATGGCAAGAAATCAATAAGAATCACTCCTTGAGTATCCCAAAAGACAGTCGCAATGATTTTCCCGACTGACTTTTGTGCCTTGAAAGTTTTTTGGAAACGTCAGGTGATACCATTTCAACGATTGCCTTTTTGACTCAGGTTCATAATGATGAATGCAAGTTTCATCACCTGTAATAAAGCTTCTAAAGAACGTGTTGTCTCTATGACTGAATTCAAGGAGTTCAGTGCAGCAGTTAACCTTTTCAGTCTTGTGCTCAACTGTGAATTGTCTTGGAACCCAACAGACACAGACTTTTGAAAACCCAAGTGAGTCAACAATGCTGTGAACACTACCATGACTTACTCCAAGCTCTAATACCAACTCATCAAGGGTTATGCACCAATCAGCTCTCATTAAAGCGTCAGCTTTTGCTTTGTTGGCAAGGTTGACAGAAGTTGACAGGCGGTCAGTACGAGGCTTGTCTGCTAAGCTTGCAGTTCCCACCACTTCATCTTCATACAGACGACCGGCTCATCTACAGACATTGCTATAATCTAAGGCCTCACCTTTATAAACACTTTTTAGTCTCTTGTGAATGTTAACAAGGGTTTCTCCTTCAGCAACAACGAATTCAAATACAGCTCTTTGCTTCTGACGGACTCCGAAGGGGGTGGCCACCTTGAAATCAACTCACTCACTCATTACAAATATAAAAAAACAAAAAGAGATACTTTAGTCTCAAGAAAATATAAGCCTTTACCTTTGTCTCAAATTTCAACTCATTCTATAAAGAAAATTAGTCTGCTATGATAAAGAAGGCATTACTCTTTGACTGGCCCTCGTATATATATGTGTGTGTGTGTGTGTGTGTGTGTGTGTGTGTGTGTGTGTGTGTAACGAAGGAAGTGTGGTAAGGAACCAGGTGGATCATAACGCACCAGAGTACTCGATACTGTGGGTAGTAGAGTGGGTAATAGGAAAAGAGTCAGGTCCCCGACAGCTGAGCGGTCGTGGTCCTGACTCCTATATATATATATATATATATATATATATATATATATATATATATATATATATATATATATATATATATATATATATATACACAAACATATATACAAAGATACATACATATATACATACATACATATAGACATACATACATAATACATACATGCATACATGGTGGCTGCCAACTCGTTTTCGAGTACGGCCACTACTTTATATCCATGTAGGAGAACCCCTACCGATGCGCTGAACGAGTGTGACTTTTTAGTCCAGCCAGCGACTTGAAAACTCTGGTACAAACACTACACCTGTGACAATTATTGACACATAGTGCTGGGCCCATGGTACCATGTGACGACAAGTGCAGAGAGATCTCCAGATATAAAGCAATGCCTGCGCCATGAAGCTTTTATAGTGAGCAAAGGCACTGCACAAAGCCAGTCCCACTCCCTTAACCAAGATGATATTTACCAAAAAGAAGAACAAGTCAACATCATTGGATACCATCAGGGTTGCAGGTGTTATATCAGAGTTTTCCTTCTCCTAGAATTCTGCCTTGACAAAGGCTAAGGGGTCATCTCTCCCGGTGATTTTGGATGGCCATTGACTCTTAAGAGCTCCTTTGCCCTTTGACAGGTTTTGTTTTTAGTCCTGCAGGATGTCCAAAGTCACCCTCCTCACCAAGAAACCTTGGTGGGGTTGCCAGTTTAGTCGCCAACCATGAGACAGGTTGTACATACATACATGCATACATATATACATACATACATATATACATACATACATATATACATACATCTCATTGAGGTAGTCATACATACCGCAGTAAGAACCACTTCACCACCACCAACACCACCACCAACACTACCACCACCACCACCACAACGACAACAACATTAACAACCACAACGACAAGTATGACAAATATGATAACACCATTAAGCAGAAGTCATTCAGAAATGCAGCACACTGATTGGTTGAATCTTAACATTACGTCATTAATCTGAGTTGTAATACAGCACCGGGTTGGTGTTGGTGTGTGCATACATATATACACACACATATATATGTATGCGGGTACACACACACACACGTCCATATGCACAAACGCACCCATGCACACACACACCCATGCACACACACACACACATCCACATGCGCACGCGCACGCGCACGCACACACACACACACACACACACACACACACACACACACACACACACACACACACACACACACACACACACACACACACACACACACACACACATATATGTATATATATATACACACACACACAGGTAAATGAAATGAGAGAACGAGGAATTTGTATACGGATACTTACAAAGAGTCTAGGTCATGTGATGTAGTGTGTATGTATGTGTGTGTATGTATGTATATGTATATGTGTGTGTCAAGAATAAAATCTAATGGTTATCCTCTTTACCAATAGCAACATCACCAGTTGTACCACGTGATAGCAGCTGTTCACCTTCATTCACAAACTTAATTATAATAATTTATCATTTATATCACTACATACCACACACATATACCGCACTAACGCACACACACATATATATATATATACATACAGGGTGTCCCGCAAAAATGTATACACACTTCAACAGCATTCTAATAAATATTGTCTGTACAAATAATCAAAGTGTGTATACATTATTTGAGACACCATATATATATATATATATATATATGCGTGCTTCCGTGTGTGTGTTTATTTGTATACATTTATACATAAGTCTCTTTTCCTACTATATCAAGCGTAAAACTAACATATTTCTTCATTGTATTGTGTCGCTTGCTTTGTTATTTCTGTTTGCTTTTTGCATATATATATATATATATATGTGTGTGTGTGTGGAGAGAGAGAGAGAGAGAGAGAGAGAGAGAGAGACATACATACATACATACATACATACATACATACATACATACATACATACATACATTCATACATATATATACACACACAAACACCAGCCCAGTGCTGTATTACAACTTAGGTTCATGACGTAATGTTAAGATTCAACCAATCAGTGTGCTTCATTTCTAAATGACTTCTGCTAAATGGTGTTATCATATTTGTCATCCATGTTGTGGTTGTTACTGTTGTTGTTATTGTTGTTGTTGTCGTTACTGTTGTTATTAATGTTACTCTCGTTACTGTGTTATTGTTGTTGTTGTTGTTGTTGTTGGTTTGAGTATTATGGTTGTCGTCACTGATGTTGATATTGTTGTTGGTATGGTTGTTGCTACTGTTGTTGGTTATTTTCGTTGTTGTTATTGTTGTTGTTGTTACTACTGTTGCTGCTACTATCGTTGTTGTTGTTGCTGTTATCATTGTTGTTACTGTTGTTTTGTTGTTGTTGTTGTTGTGTTTCTGTTGCTGTTACTGATGTTGCTGCTGGTGTTGTTGTTACTGTTGTTTGTTGTTGTTGTTGTCATTACTATTGTTGTTGTGACTGTTGTTGTTGTCGGTGTTACTGTTGTTGTTGTTGGTGTTGTTGTTACTATTATTGCTACTGTCGTTACTATTATCGTTGTTGCTGTAGTTATTATTGTTGTTACTGTTCATTTCTTGTAGTTGTTGTTGTTGTTGTTGTTGTTGTTGTTGTTGTTGTTTCTGTTGCTGTTACTGGTGTTGCTGCTGGTGTTGTTGTTACTGTTGTTGTTGTTACTATTGCTGTTATTATTGTTGTTAATGTTGCTTTACAAATATATGACATCATTATAATGAAATTATATATACCGGTACTATTAAGTGGTGGTGATGGTGAGAGTGGTGGTATTGGTTGTAGTGTTGGTAGTGCAAATAAGTATTGTGATGTGATATCCGAGCAAGAGAGAGGGAGAGGAGAGAGAGAGAGAGAGAGAGAGAGAGAGAGAGAGAGAGAGAGAGAGAGAGAGAGAGAGAGAGAGAGAGAGAGAGAGTGTGTGTATGTGAGAGAGAAAGTATGTGTGTGTATGAGAGAAAGAGAAAGAGAGTGAAGGAGAGAGAGAGAGAGAGAGAGAGAGAGAGAGAGAGAGAGAGAGAGAGAGAGAGAGAGAGAGTGAGAGAGTGTGTGTGTGTGTGTGTGTGAGAGAGAGACAAAATGTGTGTATGTGTGTGTGAAATAGAAAGAGAGTGAAGGAGACAGCGAAAAGGGGGAGAGTGAGAGGGATGGTGATACTATAGAAGAGAAAGAGGGAGGCAGACAAATGTTAAAAGAGAGAGAGAGAGAAAGAGAGAGAGAGAGAGAGAGAGAGAGAGAGAGAGAGAGAGAGAGAGAGAGAGAGAGAGAGAGAGAGAGAGAGAGAGAGAGAGAAGCTCACATGATTGAAGCTATATTAATTACATATGAATATAATCGTTTGTTTTTTCTGCAATAATCACTCCTTATATTTGCCACAAGGGTTATTTTCCGGTAAAAATCTCTATAATAATAATTGTATTAGATATTTGTCCGTCTGTTACACGAACGTTACGCTCGCTTAAAAATGTTCTAACAATTTGTGCAGGTGGTATTTAGAATCTTTATTATAATTATTCTAAAATGTTCTCTCTGTTAACTGTGTTGTTTCTCTCTCTCTCTCTCTCTCTCTCTCTCTCTCTCTCTCTCTCTCTCTCTCTCTCTCTCTCTCTCTCTCCCCTCACTCCCCCTCACTCTCTCTCTCTCTCGCCCCCTCACTCTCTCTCTATTTATATATATATATATATATATATATATATTCTCATACACTTACATTTAAGTAGTTGGACAAAACCCAAAGTAGTCCATAAGTATCCATATTTTGGAAGTACAATTAACCAGTATTGCCATTTAGAGGATGAAATAGCCTCCAGTATTTAAAAAAAGCGACCGATATTTTCGCAAGTCTTAGGGTACGTCTTTGGAAGCAGAAAATAAACAAAAATTGAAATATACAAATCATGTGTTCTGTTTGTCCTCTTGCGAGACTTAGGTACATCAAACTCCTCGAACGATTTTACCAACTTTGCCCCCGTGACATTCTTGGTGTTCACTGAATTAAACACACAGCAGACAGAAATATTACAAAATGTTTTTGCAGTCGGCATTGAAGCTCACATTGAAAAGCAGCGGTTCCGATGGTTAGGCCACGTTGTTCGATATGATGACAGCGGAATCCCAAAGGAGAGTTAATATCTGGTGCAAGACAACAACACAAACCAAAGCTGAGTAAAAGATTCATTAATGCAGTGCAAAATTGATCTCAGTGGGAGATCTTGGCATTGGATAGAAACAAGTAAATCTGTGTAAGTCTTTTACAAGAATCTGCTGCAGATAAGCGGCCAGCATGTGGAGACCTCTGTATCTCAGTTTGTAGACAATGTATGTGGCTGAATATGCCTGCCAAATGCTGTCTATACAAGGGTGAGCTAAAAAAAAATCATTGGAGTGATATTAGCTGTGAAATCTTTCATGTAGTAATTTCAAGTCTTATTATTAATAACTATATTGTTTTCTTTCAGGTAAATTGACATCTAATTGTTCAAAGAAAACTTTAAAAGTAACTAGTAGCGACTGGACATCCTGCAACTGTTACCACCGAGGAAAACATTGATCGTGTTCACCACATGGTGATGGATGACAGGTGATTGGCTATAAATCAAATTGCCAATACTATTAACATATCCCTTGAGAGAGTTGAGAATATTTTGCGCAATGAACTTGGCATGACGAAGGTTTCTGCTCCGTAGGTACCACGTCTTCTGACACCTGATTAAAAGCACACCAGGCTGATCACATCACGGGAAAATCTGACATTGTTTGAAGCAGATCCAGCTGGTTTCTATGAACATTTCCTAACTCAGGATGAGTGTTGTGTTCATCACTTTGAGCCAGATACAAAGAGACAATTCATCCAGTGGTAACACCCCTCCTCACCTGCTTCAAAGACGACCAAAGTCGTTTCATCTGCAGGGAAGGTGCTGGCCTCAGTTTTGCCGGATTCAAAAGGCATTATGTTTATTGACTCTTCAAAAGAGCCACACGATCATTGGAGAGTTCTATACCAACTTGCTGAGGCAGTTGCGATAGACTATCAAGACCAAACGGTCAGGAAAAGTTACGAAAGAGGTCTTGATCTAACAGGACAATATTCTAGCACTCAAGTCCTTGGTTTCAATGGCTACTGTGCATGGCTGTGGCTTTGAACTAGTTGATCACCCTTCCTATTCTCCTGATTTAACTCTATCTGACTATCATCTGTTCCCCAGCATGAAAAAACACTTGGCTGAGAATCAACTATCACAGTGATGATACGTCATATCTGCTGTTGATGACTTTTTTACTAACAGGATGAAAGCTTCTTCACCAATGGGATCCAAGCAGATGGAAGAAGTATGGAAGAAGTAGGTAGACAGCAAGGAGGATTATGTTGAAAAATCAATCTCATTTGGTCACGCTTCTTGAAAGTATCTTGGTCAGCCTATAAACCTTTCAAGCCATATAAGTACACATGCAGAAATGCCAAATATTGAACATGACCAAATCCGTGCAGTACATCTGAAATATGATACATGTGGCAGAACTTTAAAAAGCGGCCGGACTTACAATGTACTCGAAACTCCACAAACCTAGTCCGAATCAGATGGAACAACCAAATGATGGGATGCGTAAATAATAATTGTTTCTACTTTTGGCACAAGGCCAGCAATTACCCTGTACATTACTGGTACTTTATTTTATCAACCCCGTAAGGATGAAAGGCAAAGTTAACCTCGGCGGGTTTTGAACTCAGTCCGTAAAGGGACATAACTCTATGCCGGAAAGCATGGCGTCCGACTCTCTACCGATACTGCCAATCCACCAATAATGAATTTCATTTACGGCCATATCACGCTGAAAACATCGGTTCTCGTCTGATTGCCAAAGTTAAGCAACGTCGAGCCTAGTTAGTACTTAGATGCGCGACCGCTTGGGAAACCTAGGTGCTGTAAGCATTTCCTTTTACAAGGACGGTGCCCCAGCATGGCCTCAGCCGGATGGCTGGAACAGGTAAAAGAGTAAAAGAGTAATATATGCAAGCTATGAAAGCCACTGCAAGAGTTACAACCACGGATAGAAACTTATTATTAGTTAGGGTGTTGGATTGACAGTATCGGTAGAGCGTCGGACACCCTGGTTCGCGGCAGAGAGTTACGTCATTTTACGCTCTGAGTTCAAATCCCGCCGTGGTTAGCTTTGCCTTTCATCCTTACGGGGTCGATAAAATAAAGTAAATACTGGGGTCGATTTAATCAATTTTCTGGCCTTGTGCCTAAAGTAGAAACAATTATTTGTTTTCTCATCTATTAAATCGAAGTAAATGAAAGGGTTAGTCTAACCACACCACTGTCTCACTCGGAATCACCCTGAGAATTACAGTAAGGGTACACGCGTAAGTGGAATACTCAGCTACAAGCCGTTCTGTTGATCGAAAAACTGGAACGCTCATCATTAAACCCGACGGAGATCCGTTTCATTCTATTCTCCAGGAATCAACAATAAATTATTGCTAAACGTTCAACAATTATTTGGCAGTATCGGTAGAAGGTCGGACGCCATGCTTTGCAGCATAGAGTTATGGCCCTTGCCATTCTGAGTTCAAATTCCGCCGAAGTCAACTTTGCCTTTCATCCTTACGGGGTCGATAAAATAAAGTACCAGTAATGTACTGAGTGATTGCTGGCTTTGTGTCAAAAGTAGAAACAATTATTCAGCTCATAATGATTGTAAGGGAAATAACTCTATTATTGTAAAAGAAAAACACACAAGGGAAATAACTCCAGTCAAATTTATAATCAGATTAAAAAAGAAAGTATGAACGCGTCCTCCTCCTCCCCTTTATCATCGCCTTCAATAAACAAACTGTTTATCACAGCCTCAGGCTGACCTAAGACGTTTAAGTGAAACTGCGTAGACTGAAGCATTTGGAAAGCTCGTCGGATGGACTATACCTGTAATTAACTATGTTGACCAAATTATCTACTTCGACTGCTAGCACATTTCTTACCAAACACACACACACATAAATAAAATTAACTCGAATATCGAGATTGAGATACGAGTGTATTAGAATTCGTAGAAAAATGGGAAAACTCGGTGTAAAGAAGCTGTTAAAACAGAAAAATGCCGTCAAAGCGGTGTTGGGTAAAATATTACCTCAAAAAATAGAAGTGAGATGGCTCGGAGAATTGATAGGAAGAAAGGAGAAAGGAATAAAATGGACAAGAGGAGGACACAAATATATATATATATTGAAATATAAATAGAAGTGTCGTGATAACATTGACTCCATAATTGTTTCTACTTTTGGCACAACCCAGCAATTATCCCAGTGCATTACTGGTACTTTATTTTATCGACCCCGTAAGGATGAAAGGCAAAGTTAACTTCGGCGGAATTTGAACTCAGAATGGCAAGGGCCATAACTCTATGCTACAAACCATTTTGTCGGACACTCTACCGATACTGCCAATCCACCACCCTTTTCTACATAATTGTTTCTACTATTGGCACAAGGCCAGCAATTATCCCAGTGCATTACTGGTACTTTATTTTATCGACCCCCGTAAGGATGAAAGGCAAAGTTAACATCGGCGGGATTTGAACTCAGAATGGCAAGGACCATAACTCTATGAGTCAAAGCATGGTGACTGAGCCTCTACCAATACTGCCAATCCACCGAGTGCACATAAACCCGCCACTTTCCAAACATATTTCCTTTGTTTACTAAGTGCACCAGAGTATTATTTTTTAATTGTAAATATTATTGAAAAAATTGCAGCATATCATTAAAAGATTATAGAATTTGTATTACTACAATAGAAAATATAGTAGTATGAGAGATACACAGCCTGTTTTTGACAGGTTCTAGTACAGGTTCATGGCCTAGTAGGTGGGTTGATGGACTTACCATTATGAGGTCGTGTGTTCGATTCCCAGACTGGGTGATGTACTGTGTCTGGCATCTCATTTCATATTCCTCCAGTTCACTCAACTGAAAATAAATACCAGCGAAGAAAGTGGGGTAGGGGCGGTTTGGGGTCTTGTAACTTTGGTCACTTAACATTTATGAAACCACAATAAAATCCGACCTCCATCCAACTCGTGCGAATCATGGAAACACGGGCGTAAAACAGAAACTCTAACTCTGCTCTCTAATGTAGCTTGATCATGATGTCATTAAGCATACCTAATTTATGATTAGCCTCGCCATCACCCAAGGCAATGCTGTGAGTGTGGTGGCTTGCCTAAAAAATCATTAGAGAGGTTGCCCGGTACTCCTCGCGACGTTGCTGTCTTTTGCTCTGGTGTTGGCTCAGTTGTTCACCGCTTCCTTTACATTTTCTTTAATATTGCAATATTAAAGGAATATATCCTTCTGAAAGAATCGCGAGCAATTTATAATGTTATCTAAGCATTTGTAATGTTATTTATGTATATATTTAAAACATATTTATTGTTATTCTACTGTAAATTTATTTATAGGCTTTGTATAATAAATGTGAAGAATTTGTGATTAAAGACAGCTTAAGTAATTAATGCGGAGATTCTAAACAGCCATTAATATATAAGATAATTAAAGCACTTCATTAAGATCAGAGTTTGTTGGTTTATCTGGTTTGACTAATTTAGTAGAGATGATAGTCTCTACTATATTTTTAATGAAATAACTTTCTTTTGTGAATGAATGCAAATAATTAGTTTTAAATCATTTGCATTCAATAATTATCTCATTTCCCCGGTAGTCAAAGTGATGGTTCGTTTAAGATCTCCATCATCATCACCATTTTAAATTCACTTTCCATTCTGGCATGGGTTGGACAGAATGTTAAGGACTGAGATGAAGCAGGTCAGAGCAACCTTACCATGCTTATACATTCCATATTTGGCATGGTTTCTATGGCCAGCCACCTTACAGTGTAACGTGGGCGTTTTTGATGGTACCAGTTCTACTACTTTACTAACTGGACCAAGTACATTTTATCATAGCACCAGCACTAGAGAGGTTGTCACATACTTGGTCAGACAAAAGATTCCTCTGACTTTATATTGACTCAGTTTCACTGCCAAACACTGTAGACTCCCATCTCTCAACACTTTTACTCTTAATGTTGCAGTGCATTTAAAATACTTTCAATAATAAGAAATTCAACAAGAAAACATTAATTTAATAGTAATGCTGTATTTTATTTATCTTGTTAAAAATGCAGAGTAGTCTAAAGGGAGACAAGTACGAACGTTTTAGAGGAAGTGAAGGAGGGTTATCACATGGGTTATCAACTGATTGTATATCTATGACCCTTAACACCTCCAACCCTTAATATTTACTTATAAAAGGCCCAGCTAAGGGAGTTTCTAGACTCACCCTTAATCTGTTAGAAATAGCAGTTAAATCAATTTAAAATAAATTCCTACTGCCTAAAGTAAAGGAAGGCTACACTAGATAATGTGGTTCTAGATGCACCATGTCTGAACACAGTAAGATGGGATGGTAAAATTCTAAGCCCTCTGGGTATATATCATCATCATCGTTTAACGTCCATTTTCCACACTAGTATGAGTTAGACAGGTCGTCCCATTTGCGGTAAGTTGAGTCAGTATTTCAATAAAACATATGGTAACGAAAGGGTAAAAAAACATCAACTTAGCAAACTAAGGCATATTTTCTTTAAGCTACACTCAGGAAAAGAATTAAATTTAGTACTGTAAAAAGACAAAAATAAACAATTAATTAAGTTTCTTGTGAGCTGGGGCAGAGGGTAAAAAATGTTTAGCCCAGAGCCCTTAGTTGCTTTAACCTGCCCATTCTTTGGTGTCTCCTGTTTTATAGGTTGGCATGGATCTATGCTAGGAATCTCAGCATTGCCTGAAATTGTCTCTGGTACTCTGTAGGTGTTAGCGAACTCTAATTTTTCAAGAATATCTACCTGTACCTTTGTTGTACTAAACAGGTATTAGTAGCAAGTCACCAGTCCTCAATTGGTATCCCTCTTTCTGTCCGATACTAAATAAGCCTTAGTAGAGGGCCATCAGTCCTCAATCGATACCTCTACTTCTCTCTCTGGTACTAAATAGGTGTTAGTAGAAAGCCGTCAGTTCTAAATTGACATCTTCCTTTCTTCTCTCCCTGGTTCTGGAAAGTCAAGCAAATTACAAACCATAGTTTGATTTAATCAACTTCAGTATGTAATCAATATGTTATTGATCTCATACTAATCAAAGACAAAATCAACCCTGGTGAAATTAGAACTCAGAATGCTGAAGCATAAAACTAAATACTGTATTGTATTTATTTTACTGCTTCAACACACAAAAGAGCTGAGTGCTATACAATGGTTGTCACTGGCAATCAAAGTATAGCATGTATTATATTCTTGGCTGTTTTAACCCATGAATTCACGAGGAAAGATAGATAGCCTTTTCGTTCTCCCTCGAACCAGCATAACAGCTGAAAGGGGAGAGGACTTCACACCCTGCAATCACAAGCAGACATCTCAGCCCTCCCTTGATCCATTGGAATATTCAGGATATGACAACTGTATTAACCTCAAAAGGATGAAAGGCAAAGCTGACTTCAGTAGAATTTGAACTCAAAGAACAAATATCCATTTCTGCCAAATTGCTTACATAACATACTATATCTTAGTACTGGTATTTATTTTATAAATCCCAGAAAGCTATGGTAAATGACACTTGCCCAAGATACCATACAGCAGTATCAAAACCAGATCATTATGATTGAGAAGAGGGCTTCTTAACCATTCAGCCATGCTGCATCCACATACAGTGAGTCAACCGTGAGGCCTTTCAGCAAACAGTCTGGAACTGGCTGTCGAAACAGCAAGAGCTCAGCCATCGGGTCCCAACTCTTTATAATAAATATATATATGCATGCAATAATATTCATATGGGTAATAAATGACCACCACACACATGGGATACTATAAATTCCTGTACGTAATTTGCAGACATCTGAAAAATTTCCTTAAAAGAGCACCATGACATTTACTAGACAGGGTGCTCTCTTAAGAAACCAATGTAAAAGGGAGATAACAACAACAACAACATTTCAAAACCTTAGTAGATTAGTCCTTAATATTTGGGGATATAATCCCTTTGTCAAAAAAGTTGGGGAAACAGTCAGACCAGGATACCTTGTGTTGTTCTTAAGCTAGCATAAGAACAATACAAGCTAACATTTCAACAACTTTGTAATCATTATTTTTAACATTTAACGTCCTTGTTGCATTGCTATAGCCCTCTTAGAAAACAGTTCTTTTACACTTTCCACAATGCTTCTCATCTCAGTAAGTTGTTTAATGTATAAATATTAAACAGAGTTATGTCTGTTGATGAGAGGCAGTCATGTCAACTGAGGTCTGACACTCCTCTACTAACACCAATTCAGTAAGGTTAGCAGCTTATGTTGACCCATTCATATATGTATGTAAAATACATTTAAAACATTAACTGAGTGAGTACTCAATACTAGTTGGTAGAGTGTAGAAATTTACACTAAGTAGAAAGTGGCAATAACTTCAAAGTTTAAGTTGAAGTTACTCCCACTTTTCTACTTAGAATGAATAATATATATATATCTTTGTTTATTTAGATAGATATTCAGCCATATGATTAGTGTGTATGTGCAGTCATGTATATCTCTGAGGGAAGTTGAGGGCTCTGTAAGCCACAGGGATCGTAGCCTGTCTAGGAGAGCAGTAACTGACTAAATAGAACTGCATGGGGTAGGCGTAGACTCAGTAAGCTAGAGTGAAGGCAATCTGTCTAGGAGAGTAGTAACTCTAAATAAATAAGACTGCACAAGGTAGACAACAGCTCTGTAAGCCATAGCAAAGACAATCAATAAATGAGAGCAGTCATTATGATCATTTTGTTTTCCCTGCTAGCAAGGGTTGGATTGGTCATCACTTACCAAGTCAATACCTACGTGATGCTACTAACACCAGATGGGCTGATACAAGGTAGAGGGGATTCTTAAGTCCTGTCAAATAACCTCAGTAGAACTGGTGGCATGATAAAAGCATCCAGTCTATGCTGTAAAGTGGTTGGTGATAGGAAGACCATCTACAGTACAACTCATAAGATAATCACTAATGATTATATATATATATATATATATAATCATTAGTGATTATCTTCCTATAGGGCGGTGAATTGGCAGTATCGGTAGAGGGTCGGACGCCATGCTTTGACGCATAGATTTACGGCCCTTGCCATTCTGAGTTCAAATCCCGCCGAGGTTAACTTTGCCTTTTATCCTTACGGGGTCGATAAAATAAAGTACCAGTAATCTACTGGGTAATTGCTGGCCTTGTGCCAAAAGTAGAAACAATTATATATATATATATATACACACACACACACAGTATAGAGAGGAAAAACACAGGAGAGCGTGTTTTTACTATATATATATACACACACACACACAAACATACTTATACATATATAAACATATCTATTTATACATAAACACATATGTTGGCAGGAGATAACATTTTATAGGATCTTTTAAATTTTATTTTGCTTCAAGAATTAATTAACACTAAAATATATTTGAATATGAAGTTGATGATTGTAGGGTTATTGAGGTTTGGTGGCACAACACCATTTATCTATTTCTATGCTGCTGTCACTTATTCATTTATACAAGGAATGTTTAAGTTATGACTGACCATGTGTTTGAACCTGAGAAGTTCCTCTTCAGGAAAGAAGCCCAGGCAATGTGTTTTATGGAAGACCAGCTGTTGCCAAAGCATATATGTCTACCTTCTCCATGGCACCAATGTTGTCCATGGGCAAGGCTAATACAGCTTGGCACAAGAGTCATTACAACTTATATACACTAAATATGATGTCCTAAGGTCGACATCTTGGCACCAGTGACATAACTGATATAAACACTATAGAACAAGGAAAACTACCAAACTAGAATAGAGTAAGTATTTTTCTGTTGTTAAAGGAGGGAGAGATGGGTGGGGTTTTTTCATATTATTCTTCAGAAATAAGATTGTATCATAATTATCATCACCAACATGAACATCATCGCCATCATCACCATCCTCATTTATTTAAACAAACTTTTAAGAACAATACAAATTAACATTAAAATATATTAAATATAAGTATATACATATGCGAGTGTATTTGTGTGTGTGCACTTATGTAACTATGTGTGTATATATATATATATACATATATGTATAATATATTAGTCTATGTATGTATATATACACACACATACTTTGAGGGACACATCTAGGTACAGATATCTGAAGAGATAGAAGAATAGACATTTTGGAGATGACTTGTGTGAATTGGTCCCACTTGTTAAAAATATGCTCCCAACACATTGCTGATTGTAAAATGTCTAATACATTACTGCTAACTGGATCTTATATGTCACCTTTTTCAAACTTCCCAATTTTAACATTAATTCATCATCACAATCAACAACAAAATCCAGAGTATTGTAAAAATAAGTCAAACAATAAATATACTTGGTATTGTTTGATTAATTAATAATGTTAATTATTATTTATAACTTAGGTAGACAGCTATAACTCTAAAGAGAAAGGGTGTAAACAGCAGAGGGCCAGAGGTGTGTTTTAACTTCTCAGCTCAGTCATGTTACATTTATGCTTCAATCTTTGGACAGCGGTTATGACTGCAGTTTTTCATGGCATTTTTCCAGATGTTTTTTTTTTGTCTTTTTTAAACCTAGCCCAGTGTCCCACCAAGCATTCCCCAAATTGGTCTCTGGTGGTACTTTATTTTGACTCTTAATGGAAGAAGTGCGAAGTCAACTAACTCAGAACATTATGTAATTAAATACCACAACCATTATTGTCCAGCACTATCATTTCTATATCTGTCACTACCATTTTACCAATCTATCAGTTAACTGATGATCATATATAACAATTCTTTAACACAGGCACCACAAGGTCACAAATGTATATAAGGGAGAGGGGAGGAGAGAGTATGATATACTTGAGTCAACTTCAAGATATCACTGCCACTAATTTTATCAAACCTCGAGAGGGATACTGAAAATATAGATAATAATAATGTATTGAATTATTATAACAGTTTATAACAGGTGTATGTGTATATATGTGTGTATACACACATATATACACATATATATATATATATATAGAGTATATGTTATATATGTATACATGTATATATATGTATATATGTGTCTGTATATATATTTATATTGCTATATATATATATGTATATGTATATATATATATATATATGTGCATGTGTGTGTGTGTGTGTGTGTGTGTAATGTTCAACATAATAACCATGCTTAATACATTAACACATCAATGGTTGCTTTATTGTTAGGTTATTGTTTTGACTGTTCTCATCTTCTCCTCCACTACTCTCACGATGGGGTCCATCTTATCAGTTGTTCTTCTTGCCAATCTCAGAGTAAGGCGGTGGTGGTTCACTGGGACTTGGCATGTATACATTGTGGGGATTAGCAGGGTTGTAATACGCACTTGATGCTGCTGCCTCTTGCGCTTTGGCATCTAGGACAACAGAAATAAACCATTTCATTAATTAATTAATGTATGTATTAATACACACACATACATTCACAGACACATATATAATACAACAGACTAGTTATATCGCTAATAGAACTGGAGCAAGGCTACTGCCAGCATGTCCAGCAAAAGCAATATGAAATAGATGGCACAATACTAGATATAGCTCTACAGAAAATCCTGGAGCTGTCAGTAAAGTGAGATTAGGTAATGGGTTTAGTGAGAGTAGGTAATGGGTTTAGTGAGAGTAGGTAATGGGTTTAGTGAGGAATTCAATATACAGATAGTATCCATCAGGGCTCAGATCTCAGCCCACTATTGTTTATTATAGTTCGCCATGTCATAACAGAAGAGTTTATGCTTGGCTGCACATGGTAACTTCAATATACTGATGACTGAGTTGTCATTGCTGAATCTGTGGAAGAGCTAGAGAAAACATTTCAGTTTTGGAAACAGAATTAAGAATTAAATGGGCTTTAAGTAAATTTGGGAAAAAATAAAGTCTTAGTGAGTGGGAAAGGTGATGAGATCCCAATCTCTTCGAGGAAGTGACCTTACTCGTTATGTAGAAAAGGAGTAGATAGAAACTCTATATGATGTACAAGAGGTGTATTGGGACAGCAGGCAAACTAACAGAAAAGAATGACTTTGTATGTAGCAGATGCACAGGGATAATTGGTAGTAAAAGAATCAGTGAAGAAAATGTTTTCCAATCCAAGGATCCATAGAAGTTGTTGATAGCTTGTTACCTAGATGACACAAGTAGCAATAGAGGAGATTGCTCTGGGAGCAGAGTAGTCAGAGTAGTCCTTTAGCTTCCAAACTCTCCTTTTCCAGATTTACAAACACATACGGTAGCAATAACACCACCACCAACCACAACATGTTAAATATAATTATTTTGATTAACTCAATAATTACAAACCTTGAGGTGAACGAGCAGGGTAAGGGTTCAAATTTGAATCAACCCCTGGATATGGTGGGGGTGCTTCTGCCATATACACCTCACTAGCTGAAGTTAGAAAATAAAAGAAGAAAAAAACATTAAAAACGAAATAACTGTGAATGTAAAAAAAAATGTTCTCATCAATCTCGATGACCCTGAAAAGAACCATTTAGACTGCCATTCAGTCCAACTGGTCTCTGAGACCCTAAAAATGGTCATTAAGACTGCCCTTCTATCTCATCAATCTTGGGGACTCTGAAAGGGGTAATGAGATCTGTATTTCCCTTCCAGCAAAGGCCTGGGTCTGTATCCCGCCTACGCAGGGTCACATCGAGTGCAGAGAAAAATAAAATAAAGGATAGAGAGGTCAACATTACCTGGGGGTGCAGAGGGGAACTTTTCGTATGGTACCCATCCATAGTTAGTTGCAGTGTAGGCAGGTGGCGTAGGCTGATAGTATGGTTCCTGAGGGGGAGTATAAGGTGGAGGTTGTGCCATTTGATAACGAGATGCTGAAATAGAGAAATATTAAATACATCTAGAAATAATTGTTTCTACTTTTGGCACAAGGCCAGCAGTTAACCAGTACATTACTGGTACTTTATTTTATCGAGCTCGTAAGGATGAAAGGTAAAGTTAACTTCGGCGGGATTTGAGCTTAGATCGTAAAGGGACACAACTATGCTGGAAAACATGCCCGGCCCTCTACCGATACTGTAATGATATATACATATATAATATATTAATGAGAGCATACAGAAATGTGGAGAGAGAGAGAGATTAGAAGTTACCAGTTTAGACTAGTAAAACAATTGTTCAGCTTAATACTTGATACTCAAGTAGAGTGTAGGTATTGTAATGATTACTGCTCAACAGCACAAGCTCATCCATAAACATTCACACACATTGATATATACATTTAGAAAATTTATTGTAATTTTTATTTTACTTAATTTTTTTATATTACATAAGGTGGTAGCGTTGCTGCCACGATAAAATGTTCCCAGGGCATGCTGCAAAGTAGTTGGCATTAGAAAGGGCATCTAAATATATAAACCAGGCCAAAAGTGGAATACATGGGGAGGATGTAGTAATCTGACAAGTTTAAAGTCAGAACATGACAACCTGTCTAACCCATGCCATCATGGAAAATAGATGTTTAAACAGGGATGATGTTGATATATTTATATACATATAGAAATATATAAGTATATACATATAAAAAATAGTTATTTCTTGTACCCACAACCACCAGCCTTAGGCAAAACTTAATACATCCATGGGTGGAATATGTCATTCTTCTGAAGAACTTTTTTCCCTTCAGTTCTATGTCTATGGTAGGATTTGAATTCAGCACTTCAATCAAAGAAAGCAGCCATATAATTAATACAGTTCCCCACTTTCCTTGCCCATTTGTATATCTCCTCATAAAACCTATTGACAGTCAGGTGAACTGTGTCCAGCAATAAATAACAGCTTCTAATAAACACTTTCTTATTTGGCCCTTAGTTACCTTTAGCAGAGACCACTCAGTTACAAACATTAGGGCCAGGTCTCTGAGGATATCTTTCTTCTTTCCACCCACCAACCTTTGAAGCCTTAAAAAGAGTCATTAAAGCCTACAACATTCACAGAAACCGTTATCCTCTGTGACCCACTACCACCAGTTTATTTGCCAACATCAATCACATTAACCATACCAAGACATGAGGCCCTGTCCATTCTTCACATTATTTTTTTCGGTTTTAAATGAAATTCAAATGAATATCTTATAATTTAAAATAGTTACCAAGTTTTCCAGCCTGTAGCATAGCTTGTCCAAATTCTATAGCTCCACCTTTGCTGAAAGAAAGTTTGAACGTAGCATGGCCTGACCATTTACCTTTTAGAAAGCAAAGAAATATGGAGAAAAAAAACTTCATTAGTGATTATCTAATTAATTAAATAATCACTACATCCCTACCTTTAGATTATGTAACAGATTGTAGAGCAGACTTATTATGGCTCTCATAGTCTCTACCTCTTTCATCAAACTCCAATAATTTGATGAAATCTGATTATTTCATGCTGACAATGCTAAAAGAAGCAAAAACGCGTATATATGTGTTATATATATATATAAAACTAATAGTTAAACACTCAGCAAGTTCTCTCCCTTGTTAAACTCAGAAAAATAAGTTAATTTTGTTTTTTAAAAAAATTTCATTTAGCAGTGCGGGTTGACCTGTTCAGCAAATCTATGATCAATCTGTGAGTATACTTGGGTCTATAAGAATAGATACAATTTCCCTATGATTTGTAGAAGTGATTGAAAGCGTTGGCATGAAGAAGGGCATTCAGTCATAGAGCACTAGCTGAAGGCTCTTTTTCCCATAAAAGGAACTGACATCAGCACTGCAAGCTACAAAATTATAGCCCTGTTGCTGCCACCAATGATGAAAGAAAGAAAGGCAGGAAGGAAAGAAATAAAAACGAAAAAGAAAGAAAAGAAAGGAAGAAAAAAAGAAAAAGAAAAAAGAAAGAAAGAAAGAAAAGAAAAACGACTACCTCCCTCCTCTGCAAAGACAGTTCCTTTTATGTAATTGGCTAAAAATACAGGCTGCTCCAATTCAACTTCTTTCATGGTGAAGAATGGCATACTAAAGGACACGAGGGCATCTTTCTGAGAATTAGAGAGGAATATAACCTGCAGTGGAAGAGAGGAAGCAGAGAAAACCAGTTATTTACCAAAGTTACAAAAATGAGCTGAGTATGTTTTAATGGATGTGTGATGAATTGAGAGAAAACCTGGCTGTAAGAGGTATAAGATTTAGTGTGCAAGAGAAAAGATTGATCTGGTATGGACATGTGATGTGTATGGATGATCTTTGGGTGAAGAAGTGTCAGGAGTTTCCAGTAAAAGGAAGATGCAAGAGAGAATGCCTAGCTAGAAGAATAAGATTTAATGTGCAAGAGAGAAGATTGATCTGGTATGGACATGTGATGTGTATAAATGATGAACATTGGACTAAGAAGTGCCAGGAGATCCCAGTGGAGGGAAGCTGCAATAAGAGACTGAAGTAGATCTGGGCAAAAGTGACAAGAGCTGATCTCAAAATGCTGAAGGTCACAAGGGATGACGAAGGAATATAAGAAGTAGAGGAAGGTTATACTGAAAAAGACCCATCCAACCCATGCAAACATGGAGAAGCAGATGTAAAATGATCATGATGACATACAAATTATAACAACAAACAGTTACTGCCTAAGTCAAATTGGTAGTTAAGTTACACCACCATTTACAATGTACCATATATTTGGAATTGGAATTTTAAGTCACTAGTCTGGTCTTTCACATATTTCTGTAGAAAAATGTGTGACATATAAATGAGTATATGAAGTTTGTCATAATTTTTTCCTTTCAAATTAAAAACATTTTAGCCTCTTTAACATTTTTCTTGCTAATTTAACAAAATGAGAGAAATAAACTGGTAATAGTTAACTTACTCTGTGAGTGGTAAGGTAGATTCTACCTTTTTTACCTCCCTTCGGTAGGTTACTGCCCTCAAATGACATCTGAACACCATCACAGTAGATTAAAATCCTGAAAAATAAACAAATATATTTTTACTGATTATTATGATGATTGCCCCTATATTATCTCTACTCGATGAGGGCAACATCTTCTCTCTCTTTCTGTCACACTGTTTCTCTCTAAGTACATCTCTTGCGCTTGACGCTCCTCTCTCTCTATACAGATGAGGGTGACGTCATAACTTTCTATCTACCTCATTCTGTCATCTCGAAAACATACAATGTTCCATTTTCTCTATCTATATACGTATCTCTCGCTTGGCACTCCCTCTCTCTGTATAAAACGAGCATGATGGACTAACCCATGCCAACATGATGATACTCAACCAGCAAAAAATATCAACCTAATATCCCTCCACCCTTTCGATACAAAACTATAATGAAAAGGTTATATTACTAAATCTTTTCAAATTCCTGATTATTTTAAAAATTAATTGAAAATCTTAGGCTGTGTGTTTCATTAGAAATATGGTAATGAAAGTGTTAAGTCCCTCTCAGAATTAGCTCAGTGATTGACGATTTATTTTTTTTCTGAACCTAACTGAAATCTTAATAAAAATACATTTTTGTGTGTTCTTTAAAAATCTTAATGTTTATTAAGAAGCGAGTTCAAAATTAATAATTTTTATTGTAAAGATTAAAAATATTTTCTATATTTTTTCTTTGAATTTCTTTCACTGAAATGTTAGATGAGAGGTGGAAGTTGGTATTTAGACTTAGGTTCTTGACCTCTTTCGCTTGAAATCTCAAATCTCTTCATTTCTACCCCAACCCCCATCTCTACCCACCTAGATACCAAAACATCCTCCTCCAAAATACTTCTTTAAATAATCAAATGTCTCAACTAAACTGTTGTGCTCAATACCATATTATTAGTTAGTAATATAACTAATTTTCACACTAAGTTGATGTTTGGAACAAAACAATGGTTCTCACACAAAATTATGATAGGTTTTTATATAAACTCTTTCGTTACCATATTTCTAATGAACGACAATGTCTATGATTTTCAAATAATTTTGAAAATAATCAAGAATTTGGAAGGATTTAATAAAATAACTAATTTTCTCAAGATTAAGCTAGTAGTCGGAACATCACTTAATAAAGGTTCTTACATAAAATTACGATAGGTTTTTAGATAAATATAAATATTTTAAAACAAACAGCTCTGTATCATAGAAAAAGGAACACTTTCAGGCAGTTTGAAGTCAGAAGGATTAAACTCCAAGATATTTGACCAACTCCACAGTGATGAAATAATTAACCCAACGGAAAATTTGAACTCAGATTGGGAGAACAATTAACATCCATGCTGTATTTACACCTAAACCAGTATGCTAATTTTACACCTGTTCCAAGGCTGTGGCAATGCTAGTGCAATCTCATTAAACATCAAATAAAAAGCATAGAGAGAAGCTAAGCACAAGACACACATAGCCAAAAGTAAAGCAGAAACTAATAGGTTTGCACTGTCTTAAAATGTAAGGACCAAAGATGATCTAAATTACAAGGCAGTGTGCTAGAGAAAATCAAGACACAGTTGAGGAGGAGTGCTTTCAGAATGACACTGGTGAACTCACCAATGCTGAAAAGAAAGAAACTTCGCAATATCATTACGAGAGTCTGTTGAATGAAGAAAAAACTGTTAAAATGTTGTAGTACTGGTACCACAATGCACTCAGCACTCAACCCCCATAGGATGTAGAACTGCTCATGCTATGACAAAAAAAACCAGTTCACCCTGTCAGGTGGTAGTACCATTAGAAAGCAAACACAGTATATGGCATGAAGTGGTTGGGATATATGAGCAAGACACAGTTGTCTGAGCTGCCTGTCTAGCCTCAGAGTATGACAACCTGTATAACTCATGTAGGCATGGAAAATAGGCATATGATGATAATACATATATTTACATTAACAGTTAAGTCAAACTTAACATAATACTCAACTTCCACAGTATGCATTGATTGGTAATAACTTTCATTTGTACCCAGGACTATATATATATCAACCTCCTTTCTCTCATAACTGACATTATGAAAAGCATTAAGCTGTAGAAACCATGTCAGAGAAAGGGTTGAGAGGATACTTCATTTGTGTCAATGATACAACTACCTCTTTAGTGTTGTGGTGCCATAATAAAATGCACCCAGTACACTCCTAAGTGGTTAGTGATAGGAATGGCATTTGGTTGTAGATACCATAGCAAAACTTAAAGTATGCAAGTCTCAGTTCATCTGTGAAGACACTAGCATCAATTAAGTACTGATATGGTCCATGATAACCTGTGTAGACCATGCCATCATGAAAAATAATCCCAAACTCCACTGACATTAAATAATTCATTTTAGACATATAAATATACTTCAGAATGGCTAGCATTGATTTCCTTTCACTAAAAACAGTGTCAGATTTATCACAAGTGATGGGGAGGGAAGAAAAAAGAATATCTTGAGTCCATTCTTCCACCATAGAATGTCATGTCAAGTTGTCAAAGGTAAAAATATAATGCCTAAGAACAGGAGTAAAAAATGAGGTTACAGAGGCTGGACTTTATATTGTCAACATATTGATATTTTTACTCCACTCCGCTACTGACAACACACAAAAAAAACAAGGAAATTAAATCAATTGATAAGATATTGTGAGAATGAGGTCAGCTTCTAGGTATAACTCCTTACATCCTGAACTGATTTAGCAGAAACATATCTAAAAATGGGTTTGGTAATAGGATTGTTTGTAATATCTTTACTACTGGAAAATTTAACCCTTTTCATAATAAACCCAGCTGAATATGCCCCTGGTTCTGTTTGTTTTAAAATGTTTATATTTATCTACAAACTGCCAGATCTTAATTTTATGTAAGAACATTTGTGAAGTTATGCTCCAAACACCAGCTTAATAAGAAAGTTAGTTATATTATTAAATCCTGCCAAATTCTTGATTGTTTTCAAAGTTATTTGAAAACTATAGGTATTGTCTTTCATTAGAAATATGGAAATGAAAATGTTAATGTTTAAAGTGATGCAATCATAGTACTGTTTGTTTTTTCAAGGAAGTTTTGTTAATGCAGTTTCATATGGTACAGGACGTTAAGAGTTAACTTCATAAAAAAAGCAAAACAAAGAAGAAAAAAACTGTAGCAATGTCTTTACATAGATTAACCCGTTAGCATTTAAACCGGCTGAAACCAGCAACTCACACTGATGTTAAGGTATTGTTCTCAAAATAAATAATATCAAAATCTCATAGATTCAATATTATGTGAGATAATTATGTAAGATAAAGCCTTTACCACAAAAATACAATAGTACATATAGAGTAATGTGAATGCTAAAGGGTTAAAGCAGGGATCTCTAAACTTTTTAGACCATCAACTCCTTCATGCAATCCCAAATCTTACACTCTTCATTGACCCTGGACATGTAGACAAATAAATAAGTAAACAGAATATAGAATGATGATACATAGAGAGTTAGAAATAATCTAGATAAGAGATCTCTAAGCATTTTAAGACCATTAACACCTTCATGGAAGGTTTGACTTTGTCATCAACTCCAATCATGTACAAATATAAAATAGACAGACTAACTAACCATAGTAACACGCCATATGTTTGTATATTAACATATAGATCTGGCTAACATTACAATTTATGGAAATACATACATACACACAATGCATTTCCTATTTCAGTCAGATTGCTTCAATATGACTCACTTTCCAATTATAAGGTGATAGGTTCTAAGTCTACATTTGTCCCAGTAAATAGTTATTTCTATAAACTTATTTGACAGCCTTCCACTATGAACTTTTTAAAGGGTGACTGCCGACACACATCCTTAGTTTCAGCAAAAGTTTACTTTATGGTATCTCTCCACACATCGCGATCCTTTGTCATCACCTCTGTGAGTCTCAGTGATTTGAAGTCAGCTCTCATAACCTCTGCCCAGGTCTTTCTTGATCTACCTCTACTGCAACTTCCTTCCACTGGCATTTCTTCACCCAACAAGTATTTTCCATGTGCATCACATGTCCAAACCAATGCAGTCTTCTCTCCTGCACACCATCTTGAATTCCTGTTAAACCCAGCTTCTCCTTCAACTCGGCCAAACTCTGCCTCACTCTCACACATACATTGCACATCTAATGAAGCATGTTTGCTCCATTTCTTTCCTGTATATGCATGTCCTCTGCAGTCACAGCCTATGTTTCACTACCATATAGCATCGCACTTCACACACAAGTATCATACAGTTGTCCTTTTGTATGTAGGGAGAAACCTTTTGTGGTCAATATTGGGTGTAGCTCTGAACTTTTTCCACCCTATCTTTATTCTAGCTATTATGCTCTCAGAACACCCTCCTCCATTACTAATTACATTTCCTACATAGCAGAAGCTATCAACCACTTCTATGGGTCCTTCCTGTGACTGAAATAGGCTTACATTACTGCTTATCTTCCCTTCATGTTAGCTTACTCGTTATCCCACATCTCTTGTGTACCCAATATTTACATTGTGTACATCGTACAGGGTTAATGCATTCTCCCTTTCTACATATTGAGCAGGACCACTTCGTTGAAGGAATCAAGGTCCTATCTTCACTCCTACTCACTAGCACTTTAGTTTTGGCAAAGTTTACTCTTAGGTCTTTTGATTCTAAATTTTGCTTCCATAGTCAGAACTTATTTTCTAGCTCTTTAATGGATTTGGCTAGGACAAAATCATCTACATAGAGAAGTTCCAATGGCCAGCCAGTCTTAAAGTCTATTATATCTTGAAGGACTGAAATGAATAGTACTGAGTTAAGAACCAAACCCTGATGAACTCCTACTTGTACCTTGAATTTCTCACTAAACACAATTCCTACTCTCACTTTGCTGACAGCGCCTCTGTACATGATTTGCACTGCTCTCACCAACCATTCTTCTACACCTAATTTCCTTAAGGACCACCAGATAATAGATCAGGGTACTCTGTCAAACACTTTTTCTAGATCAACAAAAGCTAGGTATAGTGGCATATTTTTGGCAAAGAACTTCTCTTGTAGTTGCCTCATGAAAAAGAAGACATCTGTAGTACTTTTCCCAGGCATGAAATCAAACTGCATTTCGTCTAATTTGACCTTTTCTTTAGTTAGTTGCTCTATAACTCTTTCCATCACTTGGTTCATTAGTTTTATTCCTCTATAGTTGCTCCCCTCTAGGGCATCACCTTTGCCCTTCTAGCAATTTACAATAGTACTGCTGTGCCAGTTATTGGGTATGACACTATCCTGTATTAACTGATTGACAATGCAAGTCACTAGTTTGACTCCTACTTCTGACTTTTAGTATCTTAGCAGTTATCTCATAGTCGTGCAGCTTTACTATTTTTCATCTATTTGATTGCTTCTTTAACCCTATAACATTTCCAGGCCTCTTTCTTTAGAGCATCAGTGATGCTAAATACACTGGTGTCGTTTCTAATACACTTTTCTCAAACATCACGATTCACACTAACACACTGCCTTGCAATGCTGAACACTTCATGTCTCTGATCTTCACATCTCAGGACGTTGGCAAACTTTCTTTCTTCAGCCTCTCTCTCAGCTGTGTATACTTGTCACCTAGCACCGGTCTCTGCTAGGTGACAAGTATACACAGCTCCGAGTCTTTTTCCAGTCTTTCCAAGCCTGTCTCTTGGCTTCAATTGCTCCATTTTCTGAGCTGTTCCACCACCAGGTCACCCTCTGACTGGCTGGTGCTCTAATCCATAAGTCACATAAGTAGTTTGCAAAAGGTTGTCACATAAGAATTACCAGTTGTTCTCTATATCATAGATATCTAGCTCTTCAGCTTCCAGACCCTCTGTCTTCATATTTTCCTGCCTGTGCTGTTCTGTCTCATGTTTATTTTGATATCACTAATAACTAACTTGTGCTGAGTGGTGCATTCCTCTCCGGGGAAGCCCTTACAGTCCGTTTGTATTGTTATCTAAAAGGAAATTGACTAATTTGGCTTTTGTATACACCTGATTGATATGTTTTCACCTACCACATTCCTCTCATAAGGCATTTGATAACCAGAGGCTAGTGGAAAACACTTTCCCAAGGTGCCACGCAGTGAGACTGAAACAAAAGCCAACTGGTTGCAAAGCGCATTTCTGTACTCAACCATTTTTGGGATGTCGCTTGTTGATGTCATTGTGAGACAGATCTTTATAGATAATAATTCTTAGATGTTCACTCTGCCTGTTGCAGACTGTGAATCAACATAAAATGTTCTCCACAAAGTTTGATTATCAACAGTAGAGTTTAAAGAGCAAATGTCAAGTCCAGTCCATAAATTGACATTATCAAGCCAGCATTTTGGCTGTCAACCTCTGCTTCTCTTACTGGCTAACTTTCCTTCTAGGCATAACTCACACCACGAGTTGATCTTTTAATATGACCATAGATTTATGTACTCTTGATTTGATAACTGATGTTAAACTTGGTAATGTTGAACAGCTTATTGATAGAGATATGGTTGCTGAGTCTGTTAGTCCTAAGTCTCATGATATGGTTCTGGAATGTAGAGAGCTTCTGAAGTGACCATGTCCAGTTAATGCAATCAAGACCATATAACACAACTGATAGCTGATAACGAAGATAGAACAATCTAGGTGTTTGAGAATCACTCATTTTTATAATAGCTGTTTGATAACACTCTTCGTGATTAAAATATGCAGCTACTACAGTATACACAAATACCTATATATTGTTGATAAAGGTGGTAAAGTTCCATACAAATCAAAGTTTATAGGTAAAAGTGAAAATAAAAAGCACAAGGGCTATATTTAAAGATTATTTTTTCTTTAATCTGATAGAATGTATATTTTTATAATTGTTACATTAAATGGATTTAAATTGTCAAATATTACTGGTTTTAATTGGTATGACAATTCTATGAAATATTAAAAAAGTTTGTTCTCATATTCTGTGGGCAGCTAGAACATATGTGAATTTTCTGTCAGAATTTCTTCTCATATATATATATATATATATGTTCTTTATCAAGGTGGGGTGGTGAAGGTGTAAGTGGGTTGAATCCTGATCTGTTGAACCTCACTTTTACCATTACCACTCCCCCATCGTAACTTTTTTTAATATTTCATAAGATCGACATACCAATCGAAATTAAAGATAATAACCTATATATATACTCATGTGTTTTCCACTTTTACTTTTTACTTATATATGTGTGTGTGTGTGTGTGTATCCTGGGTTCAATTGGGGTCCACAGTAAGTAAGGTACTCAATACACAGCAGGGTATAAATATCTAATATAGAAATGGCTTCTACATGACTTGATTTCCTTCGAATGAAACAGTTCTAGTCCTGTAGAAGCCATTTCTATATTAAATATATATACATATAAACTTGTTCAACCTGCGCCGATGAAAATGAACCAGGTTGAACAAGTTGGTCTTAAGGGCTAACGAAAGGTAAGGGGCCAAAGTTATGGCCATTTACGTTGAGTTCAAATCCTGCCGAGATTAACTTTGCCTTTCATTCTTACGACATGAGTATCAGTAATGCACTGGGGTAATTTGCTGGCCTTGAGCCAAAAGTGGAAGCAATAATTATATTCCAACTCGACCCACAGACTTAAGTTGTTCTATACCTTGGATACTTTTACATACCTATTACTACTATATATGTGTGTGTACACCAATATATCTTATAGGTATTGTGTCAGAGTTAACTTTGCCTTTCATCCTTACAGGGTCGATAAAATAAAGTACTAGTAATGCACTGGGGTAATTGCTGCCCTTGTGCCAAAAGTAGAAACAATTGTGTATAATTAGTGTTATTTCCTATCCACAGCCATGCAGCAAAGAAACCATCAACAAAACTCCTCTATTTACAAAACATTCAACTATAATAATACGCCATGTGTGTTTGTATATATCTGCTTCTAACACTTTCAAATTTTCACACGCATACACACAATGCTTTCTCTATCTCAGTCCCAATTTGTCCACTTTCCAATCACTAGGTCCTCGGTTCTAACCCCATGTCTGTCCCTGTAAATCATTATTTCTCTTAAGTTAGTGTCATTTGTACATTTATGCTGAACATTTCTGTAATTATATTCTAGAAACAAAGTGTTAAAATATCATTATCTTTAATCACTTCCAGGTGTCAGTAATCAACATAAACTATAGGGTTTCTCTTATTCAAACCATTAATTTTTCTAAACGTAAATTCTCCAGTTTATATGATTGTTTCATATATTTAGTGTTCCTGGTATATATGACACGATTCCTGGACTACAAAGATTAAAACATTTAACGCTATTGCCGTCATTATTGACAGCATTGGTGAACTAGTCAACAAATAATCAAGGATAATACCGCAGATGGATGGAAAACTTCTAGAACACACACCATAAACACTGGTAGCCACACATCCGTTTGAACTATATAATATCCATACATATAAGTGTAAATATATATATATATATATATAGTATATGTATAAACTGTGTGTGTGAATGTAGTTTTTCTGTGTATATATTGGTCTCTATACACTATTTTAACTATATACATACATACATACATACATTAGAGGAGTGTATATATATTCGTTTAGTTGTTTTCATCAGTAGACTGTGGTTATGTCGTGGTGTACATACATAAACACACACACATATATATATATATAAAGATTCAGGGCCCCGACGGTCGAGCTCCGGCCGTTTCGACAGCTAGATCCGATATATATATATATATATAGTTACAATTATGTTCGTGTACATAATGTATATAAACATTATATATATGTATATACATACATGTATATAAACGATTACGTTGATTGTTTTTTGCATAAATTTATGATATATATATGTATGTATTTAATGAGGTTTTACTAACCTTTCTCCCGTATAAATTAACACACCGTAATTACAATGTGCCGTGTTCAAAGCCATTGCTGCGAAACCAAATTCAACACATATATAAGTGTCTGTATATGTTTGTCTTTTTACACACCCAGTTATATATGCGTTTGCGTCAATGTGCACGTATGTATCAGTATGGGCGCGTCTCTGTGTGTATATGTAGCTGTGTGTATGTGTAAAATACTGATGACGCAGTTACGGCTGTTCACGTGACAAGTCTCATGTGATTAAGCACATCTCTTTCATTATAACTTCTCTTTTTGATTAACTAATAAACGACATATTTTAAATATATATATATATATACAGAGAGAGATAATCAACGGTTTCTGATATAAGCACAAGACCTGCAATTTGGGGGAGGGGAAAGTCGATTAGATTGACCCTAGTGCGTTACTGGTACTTTATTTTATCGACTCCGTAAAGATGTATGACATTTATGTTGGGTTGAAGATAAATAGATATATAAAAAAAGTCAACAAATATTTATTGATGGAATGAGTCCATTACATATAGTAGAGTCGTATTTCTCTCATACGTACCTCACTTCACTAACATATCAATATATCATATTAATATATCTCTATAATATATAGTCATTATGAATATATATGTACGCGCACATTATCCCCCCCCCCTCTCTCTCTCTATATATATATATATATAAGTATACAGAAAATGCTGAAGTACAGAAATGCTATAAAAAATAGCTTAGGGCGAAGACCCTTAAAAGACGGAAAAAGAAGTTGCTATTGGTCGCTATAAGGAATTGAACCCCATATCTTCCAGATACCGGGTATATATATATATTTATATAAACATACAATATTTATTATATAAGGCGAAATGCACTAATTAAATATTTGAAAAAATCAATAAAAATAACAAATTTTTATTTTTTATGTAATACTGAATCGAAAACGAGAGTTGCTTCCCCTTTGCTTTTATGATCCCCCCCCCCCCCCCCCCCCCCGACCCCTCTTCTTCGTCCATAATTCTTTTTTTTTTCTTTCTCTATCAGTTCTCTATCCTTTCTTTTTTTACTGCTTTTTCCCCCTCACATTAACTCTATTATTTCGTTTTATCTAATCTCTTCTGTCTCTGTTTCCTTCATTAAGTTTCTAGTCTTGTCTCTCTTCCCCCTCCCGTTTTCTCTTAACTCTATATTTTCTCGCTGCTTTATAATCTGTATCTGTCTCTTCTTGCAGTCCCCTTTTCTACCTTTTCTCTTTTATTCTATTTGCTTTACCATCCATACCGCTCTCTCTCTCTTCCTCTGTTTTTCATTCGTTCTTTTCCCTCTCACGTTTTGCAGCTTTCAATTTTTCTCTCTTTCTCCCTCCTTTCTTTTTACTCTCTCGTTTAACCATCTCCATACTTCACTGTGTTTTATCTCTATATTTTCCTTTTCATCTTACATAAACACTACCTCATCCTTTCTCTCCGTTCATTTTATTACCTTTCTTTCTGCATCCCTATCTCTCTCCTTTTATTTTATCTTCTTATCTATCCCTTTTTGATCTTTCATACTGTCTCTCTCATCTTTTACTCCTCCTCCCCTGTTTACTTTCAAAGCTATAACTCCCCCTGCCTCTGTTTTATACTCTCACCTCACCTCACCTCATCTTACCTTTGTCTTTCATCCCCCCTTCTACCTCCCTTCTCTGTGAGATGTCTCAGCAGCAGTCATTGTGCCGAGGGAAGCTAACGGTGTAAAGTGAATCCAAGTGACTTGCGTGTGATTGGCACGTCTTCATAGCAACGGTTGAAGGAGACGGAACCTTTGTAACGCTTTCCTTTGCCACATCGCGTCAATATATTCATTATAACATTTCCAGAGTAGAAAACAAAAACACATGCATACTCAGACGAAAAATCTTACCATTTATTCAATATCATTTTCTCTCTCATGCTCCCGAGGGTCCATAAAATTAAGTACCAGTTATGCACTGAGTTCGTTTTAATCGATTATACCTTCTTCTAAAATGTATGGCATCTCTACTTATGTTAGAAAACATCATTATGGTTATTAAGGCCAGTGGATTAGTAGAACAAGGTAAAGTCCTGGATTAATCAAAACAACAAACAAATAATAACAACAATAATACCTGGTGGTATTTAGATACGTTTTCGATTTAAATTCCACCAGGGTCAACTAAACCTTACATCTTTCAGTGAGGGAGTGGGTTATATAAGGTTACCAAAAAGGTATTAGTGTGGGAATCTATTTAATCTACTACAACACACATCTCCCTTCCCTACAGATGCGTGGCTTTTTGCCCTCCTATGTAACAAGAAATGTCTGATGATTCTATCAGCTTTATATTTTGTATTGTTTCTGTAAAGAAAATCACACAAGGCCGGAGACATCGCACCTTTGTGGAGCACGCTGGCCATTCTCCAATAACAATAGACGTTAGTGTTGGCAAGTAGAGAGGAAGGAGCATGAAAGAAGAAGAAGCAGCAGTGAAGGAAGACTCATCATAACGCTAAAGAAATAACGGATTATATTTCTATTTCTATCTCTATCGCTTATTTCTTCTACTTACTAATTTTTGTTTGTTTTTTTTGTTTTCTCTCCGTGTTGTATCTGCTTTGTGGAGATTACGTACGTTAAAAGACGAACCCTCGAGAAGAAAAATATTAAAGAAAAAATATAATGAAAACAATTCGCTTGTGATGCTGTGATACTGGTGACATCTTCGAGTTTTGTCCGATGGAAGTTGTAAGTTTGGTGTCGGTGCTGAAGCCAAAACAAACAAAGAAGCTTAGAAGTGATCTTTTGTTTTTGTTGTATGTCTATCCATTTCAAATAGATCTGATATAAGTTTTTAAATGAATGAATGAATTGAACGGTTGTTTCGTTGGTTGGGTGTCGTCGGTCTGTTTAGGTTGGAGCTGCTGCTAAAAAATGTCCAACCAAACAAGAAACGACGATGGTTGTAATACCATGTCTGATGACTACTACTACAACTACAATTACAACAACCACAACAATTACAATGACACTAATGACCCCAGTCCAGCTTATATGATGCCACCACCAACACCACCGCCACCTCCGTCGCCACCACCACCACAGATTACTACGTCAACGACGCTAAATTGTCGCACATCATCATCACCAACAACAGCAACCACCACAACAAATAATAATAATAACAATAATAATAATTCGAACACTACTAGCAACGTGTGTCGTGCTATAGGACGGGGCAGATGTTGCCGCGACAGTTGCAGCCAAAGATGCCGTGGATGGAAGATAGAAGAACCAGGTGGACCGAAACTCTGGAGACAAATGGTCATCGGGTTTGTGAGTGCCGCCTGTGTTGGACTTATAATGTTCTCGTTAGGGAGTATCTTTATATCTGAGGCAGTTAGGTCGCGAATATCTATCACTATTATGCTCTGTATCATGGGAATGGGTGAGTACACATTACTTCACTTTCTCTTTCTCTATCTATCTATAAACATGTGTATGTTTCTATATATTCGTAAATGTCTTTGTATATCTGCCTGTATTTTTCTATATATCTGTTTATCTAGCTCTCTACCTTATACTACAGATATGTGTGTAAATTCTATACATATATTTCTACCTATATGTGCAGCTTTCAGATTGTCTATTTGTCCATATAAATTAGCTATATGTTTGTAGAATTACCTATCTATATAACTACCTCTATAACCCCCCTCTCTCTTATACACATACATGCATCCACCTATCTATTTGTATATCTATCCATCCATATACCTGTCTATCTATCATTCCTGAACTGGTTGTGCACCATTCTCACTATCCATCTATTTGTCTCATAGTTATCTATTTCGTCTGATCATTTGTTGGTCTACACGAAGGGAGAAACTTTACATGGTCGATTAACTTGCAAATAATAGCTGCCAAATTTCACTCAAATTACACCCTACAGTCTGAATTATATAATAAACACATTAGATAAAGGAATCCAAGATACTCTTGTACTTCTGGAATACCTGTGATCATTGATTTGTCTCTTCGATCAGGGATGAGATGGAACCAAACAAGAAAGAATGCAGTACCTGGGATTCGGACAAACCCCCCCAAGGACCAAAATACCACTCTACCTGATAAAATACCCAGATAGTAAAAAATAAAAAAGGCAAACGATAAAACAAAACCTCTTTATAGTTTTTCATAGCGAACATTATGAAAAGTAATTTACCTGATAAAGAATAAACTAAAACTATATAAGCATCAACATTTCAAATTCTATTATTTTTTAACTATGTGGGGTAAGAGTATTTCAACCTGGTGCTTTTGTTGTGGACCTACAGTACCTCTAGCCCTCACTTTCAAACTCTTTAAAACTGATAAGGAGAACACAGGCAAGTCACAGACAATGCAGTTTCATTGATGTTTGAAAATCGTTAAGTCTATTGTTTTGTCTGTCTCCTCCTTTACCTGGTTTTAACGATAAATACACCAGCCACAAGGGATCCTATATGTGGTCATATGCTAGGAGTAGCAGCCAGATCCTCTACAAATCATGCATGTCTCCTCCTTTACCCAGTTTTAACACTAGAAAGACACCAGCCACAAGAAAGCCTATATGTGGTCACCATACACGCTAGAAATAGCAGCTAAATACTCTTCCAATTACACCGTACCTTTTTTTAAAACGCGACACATTGAATACTATTGTTCGGGTTATACAATACCTTAGAGCATTAAACTCCCACACCCATCGCTACCACCATCACCACTATCATAACCATCAACACCCCACCTCCACTATTACCATCCATTATCTTGGCTGAGACAGCGCAGTACCGCACTAAATGTTTGTAGCGTTAATAGTCCCCCTCTTTCACCTTTCAAGTTCAAATCCCATCAGTTTTTCTTACTTTACTTTTCGCTACTTCTGGGGTCAATAAAATAAGTACCAGTCATGTACTAGGGTCTATAGTGTACACACTGATTTTCTTTTTTGGTCTATTACCTGTCGTGTATTATCATTACCTCTTGGGTTGATAATATAAGTACCTGTCATATACTGAGATTTAGAGCACATAATGAGGATCTTCTTTTCACCATCAGATTGTTTTATAATTCATATAAATCATTAATGCCTCGTTGTTATTGTTGGAATGGGATGTTGTGAAGTTCATGCCATTACCAAATTCGTGTTCTGAGCTTCATTTATCTAGATATAGTTGAGTGGTTACAAAGGTTGCTTCACAACAATGAGGTCTTGGGTTCCATCCCACTGCATGACATCTTGGGTAAAGTGTCTTTGCCATAGCTCTGGGTCAACCCAAGCATTGTGAGTGAGATTAGGTTGACAGAAACTGTGTGGAAACCTGTTGGATGGACTGTATTTGTAATTCAAAGGTTCTGCGGAATACTCAGCCACTTTGACTATAATACAAAATGCACTGTACCTGTAATTAAAAGATCCAGCCTTGTTATGTATTTTATCATTCTGATTCAACTTCAGAATTGCATTAAGAGTAAACATGTCCATAGAATACTCAACCGCTTACATATTACATTAACAACCAGCTAGAAAGATGTTGCTAGCATGGAAAATAGCAACCAAATGATTATGATGATAGAGGTGGTGGTGGTGATGTTGATGGTGGAGGTGGTGGTGATGATGGATGCTCATCTTTGAAACTGACAGGTTCCATCATCAACAAACACTTGACAGTCCAATTTGTTCTGGTTGTTACAGACGTACTAAAAATATGTACATGTGCATATGGATCATGCACTAAAAGTATGTGTAAAGAAACTTCAACACAATTACAGCTTTCTAGTAAAGACCATCTGTTTGGCACATTTGTTTTTTTTTTCTTAAAGAATTAGAATTTTTTTCAAATTTGTATCAAGGAAAACATTTCAACCTTAAACCCTACTTAACACCTAACTGTAAATCATATCCAAACCCCTAACTCTAAACCCTAATAGTAAACACTAAACCCTAGTTCTGAAACCTAAACCAAACACCTAACCTAAAACTCAGCCCTAATCATAAACCCTAACTCCAAACCTCACAACTTTAACCTTAACCCTAATCCCTAATGGTAAAACTATAACCTAACTGAAAACCCTAGTCCCTAAACCTTAGCCTAAATTGAACCCAAATCCCCAAGCTATAATAAATACTATAAATTTGATTAAGTATTACTTTAGGTCAAAGGTTCTCAACGGGGGGCATATGCACCCCCCGGGGGGGGGGTCCGGAACTCCAGGGGGAGGGGGGTTGGTGGGGCGCTGGAAGGCTCTTTATTTTGGTAAGTTTTATAAGCCATATTTGTATGTCTTTGAGACAGCCAGTGTGAATGCATTTGAATGAGCTTGCAGACAGCATAACTATAGTCTGACCGCAGCTGTGAGCAGGTGTGCAGGCATGTCTTGTAACTGAGACGTTAACCGGTAATTGAGATCCTAAAAATGGAAAAACCCACAGTCAACTGGGTCAAAGACACTTTGAGCGCAGCCAGTTAGAATCTTATCTTTCCTTCACCGGTAACAATGTATTTCATGTCTGAAATTATTGACTCAACCGCAACGAGTTAACACTATGTAGATCTATTTTATTCCCTATTGTATAAATAATATTACAAATAAAAAAAAGAAAAGAAAAAACAGAAGCGGGTAGCACACACATCTAGGACCACATACAACACATAATCAGATAATACACAAATCTTTGGAATATTGTTAATCAATTTTTTAGTAATCTACTGATATAAAAATCAGTAGTATATTGAAAAATGGAAAAATAGGGTGGCCGGGGGGGGGGGGGGGGGGGATTTCGAGGGACAAAAGGGGGCGTTTGGCCTAAATGGGTTGAGAACCTGTGCTTTAGGTCATGATCAAATAGCACACAATGAATTAGACCACCAAGTATTTGTTTTAAAACAATTTCTGGATCTACGGAAAAGGTACCAGAAAAACAGTGTTTTGTGACTTTGGAACTATTTCACTTTATAAAGACATATATGAACCTATATAGGCAGTGAATTGGTAGAGTCATCGGAACATTAGATAGAAGTGTTTGTTCTGTCTCTCTGCACTCTGATTTCAAATCCCACCGAGGTCAACTTTGCCTTTCATCCTTTCAATGTCGAGAAAAAAAAAGGACCACTCCAATATTAGGGTAGATTTATCATCATTGTTTTTACGTCCATTTTTCCATGCTTGGACGGGTCCTTCCCAGCACAGCATCTCTCCACTTGTCGTGTTCCTTCAATATCTTTTCTGTGAGTCTTAGTGATTTGAGGTGAGCTCTCACAACCTCTGCCCCAGTCCTTCTTGGTCTACCTCCACTGTGGCTTCCTTCCACTGGCATTTCTTGGCATTTCTTCACCCAGCGATCATTGTCCATATGCATCACATGTCCATACCAATGCAGTCTTCTCTCCTGTATGCCACCTCGAATTCCTCCTAAACCCAGTTTCTCCCCAACTCGTCTAAGCTCTGCTTTTCTCTCACACTTACATTTTACATTCAATGAAGCATGGTTGCTTCATTTCTCTCCAGTCTATGCCTGTACTCTGCAGCCACAGCCCATGTTTCATTACCATGCAGCATCGCACTTCTTTGCACACAGGTGTCATATGGTCGTCCTTTTGTACGTAGGGAGAAATGTTCAGTCATCAACAGTGGAATTAGCTCGCTAAATTTTTTTTTTCCATTTTATCCTTATTCTAGCTATTATGCTCTCAGAGCACCTTCCTCCATTGTTAATTAAGTTGCCTAGATAGCAGAAGCTATCAGCCACTTCTATGGGTCCTTCCTGTGACTGGAATAGATTTACATCACTGGCACTCTTCCCTTTGATTACCTCTGTGCATCTTCTACATACAAAGTCTTCCCTTTGTTAGTCTACCAGTTATCCCACTACATCTCCTGTGTACCTGTGATTTACATTGTGTGTATCGTATGGAGTTTATGCTTACTTCCTTTCTACATATTGAGCATGGCCAGTTCCCTGAAGGAATCAGGGTCCTATTTTCTGTCCTACTCACTAGCACTTTAGTTTTGGCTAAGTTTACTCTCAGATCTTCTAATTCCAAATTCAGTTTCGATAGTTGGAACTTATTGTCTAGTTCTTTAATGGATTTGGCTATAAGGACCAAATCATCTGCATAGGTGAAGTATGAAAGACAAAATATACTGTGCTTTGTGGCATTGCATTTAATTGCATAATCAGCGAGTAATCAAGAAACTCAGAGTTGCAACACTGAGTACTCTCAATAATATAATAAAAACTATTTATGTTTCTGTGTATGTATATATGAAATCAAATTTAAACCACACCTATGCAGGTTTAGCTGACATCCTACAAGGTTGCATCTCATAGAAGGTTTCCCAAATGTTTTAATAATAGGGACTTCAGTCCTGTCATGAAAAGCAATGTGAAATAAAGTGTCTTCTTAAAAACACAATGTGCCACCCAGCCCAAGAATCCAACTCCAACCCTCTGATCATGAGTTCAACACCCTAACCACTAGGTCACACAGTACATTATTTTTTAATGTAATATATACTCTTTAAGGGATTTATCTAGTAAGCTGAATCCTTGAACACACAGATACACACACACATACCTGTTACCTGCCAAATGTTATTAACTATGCAATATATCGGTTTGTCTGACTCATGTCTATGTATGTGTGCCTGTATGTGAGTGTGTGTGTGTATGTGAGTGTGTGCCTGTATGTGAGTGTGTGTGTGTATGTGAGTGTGTGCCTGTATGTGAGTGTGTGTGTGTATGTGAGTGTGTGTGTGTATGTGAGTGTGTGTATATGTGAGTGTTAAACAGATCGATTTGTCTTGTCTGACTTGGAAATATAACTGTCTGTTATATATCAGCAGCAACAGTAGTGGTGGTGGTAGTGTTTGTAGTAGTGGTGCTGGTGGTGTTTGTAGTAGTGGTAGTAGTGGTGGTGGTGGTGTTTGTAGTAGTGGTGGTGGTAGTGTTTGTAGTAGTGGTAGTAGTGGTGCTGGTGGTGGTAGTGTTTGTAGTAGTGGTGCTGGTGGTGTTTGTAGTAGTGGTAGTAGTGGTGGTGGTGGTGGTAGTGTTTGTAGTAGTGGTAGTAGTGGTGCTGGTGGTGGTAGTGTTTGTAGTAGTGATGCTGGTGGTGTTTGTAGTAGTGGTAGTAGTGGTGCTGGTGGTGGTAGTGTTTGTAGTAGTGGTGGTGGTGGTGTTTGTAGTAGTGGTGCTGGTGGTGGTAGTGTTTGTAGTAGTGGTGCTGGTGGTGGTAGTGTTTGTAGTAGTGGTGGTGGTAGTGTTTGTAGTAGTGGTGCTGGTGGTGGTAGTGTTTGTAGTAGTGGTGGTGGTAGTGTTTGTAGTAGTGGTGGTGGTAGTGTTTGTAGTAGTGGTGGTGGTAGTGTTTGTAGTAGTGGTGCTGGTGGTGTTTGTAGTAGTGGTAGTAGTGGTGCTGGTGGTGGTAGTGTTTGTAGTAGTGGTGCTGGTGGTGGTAGTGTTTGTAGTAGTGGTGGTGGTAGTGTTTGTAGTAGTGGTGCTGGTGGTGTTTGTAGTATTGGTAGTAGTGGTGCTGGTGGTGTTTGTAGTAGTGGTGATGGTGGTGTTTGTAGTATTGGTGCTAGTGGTGATGGTGGTGTTTGTAGTATTGGTAGTAGTGGTGCTGGTGGTGTTTGTAGTAGTGGTGATGGTGGTGTTTGTAGTATTGGTGCTAGTGGTGATGGTGGTGTTTGTAGTATTGGTAGTAGTGGTGATGGTGGTGTTTGTAGTATTGGTAGTAGTGGTGATGGTGGTGTTTGTAGTATTGGTAGTAGTGGTGCTGGTGGTGTTTGTAGTAGTGGTGATGGTGGTGTTTGTAGTATTGGTGCTAGTGGTGATGGTGGTGTTTGTAGTATTGGTAGTAGTGGTGCTGGTGGTGTTTGTAGTAGTGGTGATGGTGGTGTTTGTAGTATTGGTGCTAGTGGTGATGGTGGTGTTTGTAGTATTGGTAGTAGTGGTGCTGGTGGTGTTTGTAGTATTGGTAGTAGTGGTGCTGGTGGTGTTTGTAGTAGTGGTGATGGTGGTGTTTGTAGTATTGGTGCTAGTGGTGATGGTGGTGTTTGTAGTATTGGTAGTAGTGGTGATGGTGGTGTTTGTAGTATTGGTAGTAGTGGTGCTGGTGGTGTTTGTAGTAGTGGTGATGGTGGTGTTTGTAGTATTGGTGCTAGTGGTGATGGTGGTGTTTGTAGTATTGGTAGTAGTGGTGCTGGTGGTGTTTGTAGTATTGGTAGTAGTGGTGATGGTGGTGTTTGTAGTATTGGTAGTAGTGGTGCTGGTGGTGTTTGTAGTATTGGTAGTAGTGGTGCTGGTGGTGTTTGTAGTATTGGTAGTAGTGGTGATGGTGGTGTTTGTAGTAATGGTGCTAGTGGTACTGGTGGTGTTTGTAGTATTGGTAGTAGTGGTGATGGTGGTGTTTGTAGTATTGGTAGTAGTGGTGATGGTGGTGTTTGTAGTAATGGTGCTAGTGGTACTGGTGGTGTTTGTAGTATTGGTAGTAGTGGTGCTGGTGGTGTTTGTAGTATTGGTAGTAGTGGTGATGGTGGTGTTTGTAGTAATGGTGCTAGTGGTACTGGTGGTGTTTGTAGTATTGGTAGTAGTGGTGCTGGTGGTGTTTGTAGTATTGGTAGTAGTGGTGCTGGTGGTGTTTGTAGTATTGGTAGTAGTGGTGCTGGTGGTGTTTGTAGTATTGGTAGTAGTGGTGATGGTGGTGTTTGTAGTATTGGTAGTAGTGGTGCTGGTGGTGTTTGTAGTATTGGTAGTAGTGGTGCTGGTGGTGTTTGTAGTATTGGTAGTAGTGGTGATGGTGGTGTTTGTAGTATTGGTAGTAGTGGTGCTGGTGGTGTTTGTAGTAATGGTGCTAGTGGTACTGGTGGTGTTTGTAGTATTGGTAGTAGTGGTGCTGGTGGTGTTTGTAGTATTGGTAGTAGTGGTGCTGGTGGTGTTTGTAGTATTGGTAGTAGTGGTGCTGGTCGTGTTTGTACTCATGCTGGTAGAGGCTGTAGTGGTGGTGATGGTAATGGTAAAGGCTGTAATAGAGATGCTGGTGGTGTGACCACATCTAGTTCGTACATCCCATTTTGACATGGCCTCCATAGTCTGATGCCCTTCTCAACTGCATCCAAGCATTAGAACTCAGTATTTCCCATTAACCCTTTAATGTTCAAACCGGCCAAAACCGGCCAGAATTCTCTACCTCTTTCTGTTGAAACTGGCTGTAACTGGCCACTCATACTGATGTTAAGGTATTGTTCTCAAAATAAATACTTTCAAAATCTCATAGATTTGATATTATGTGAGATGATTATGCGAGGTAAAGCCTTTACCATGACATTATAATAGTATATATAGAATAATGTGAATGCTAAAGGGTTAAGTATTGATTTGGTCTCTAACAACCCATCCAACCTTGTCAGTAAGGAAAGCAGGTATTAAATGATGAGGAAGAGAAAGAATAATATAGAATAACATAATCTGATGAAGGATTATAATCCCAAAGTGCTCACTATCAAGTGACCCAGCAACAAGACTTGTAGACTGTAGCTACATGATTGTTCACAGTAACTAGTACTAACACTAATCCTAATACGAGCTGAGTAGCCCATTGTTGCTGGGCAATAATCACAATAGTATGCTTCTATTTCAGACCAGTCTACCTGGAAGGATAGTCCCCATAATGAGGATGGATTTCTTTATTAATTGGATCAATTTATAATGTTTGTATAAACAATGTTTGTTGTTTTTCCCATCTGGTACATAGATGTAAAGATTTTTCTGACTTCCTACTCTTGAATATCCAACATAAATCTGGCCATGGGTGAAGCAGGGCTCTTCAACATGTAAACCAGCAACTCGAAAATGTTTGTCCTTGTGATTTGTTGATGGTCATGGCAAAACTAAGACTCACTAGAAATTGAAGTCATTTGAATTGAAATGGGACATCAGTGGGGATAAGAGGAATTCTTGGAACAAACACATCCGTTCCCCTACCACATCCTGTTGAAATAGTGGCTTAAATCACATGTGTGTACATATTTTTCATAACCAATTGAGTGCCTTGGTGGGTCCAAATTCTTCAATAACATGATGGGTGCTCCTTCTTAAGGTGAAGGACATGTGGTGGGCATTCCTGATGGTTCTAAGAGTTGAGGAACTCTGTTGAGTTCCACCACAGTGTCAACAGATCGATAGAGCTTCGAAACCTTTGGAGTTCTTTTTAACATCTCTTGATTTACCAATTTCACAGTCACACTTTTCGGGGCCAATATAGCCCTTTCACTGAGCTACATGTGGTTTGAGAACTGATATTCAAGATTAGGGGAACACTTTTTCTATGTGATGAAATAATGATACCACCATCATGCTTATGGGACGTTATATCAATAGCTCCCTTGCAATCTTCTAAGAAGT
>OZ024747.1:85651499-85673999 GCA_964016885.1 Eledone cirrhosa
TAAAACTATATATTATATATATAGATATATATATATAGAAAATATATATATATATATATATATATATAAAACATTCACACACACAGACACACACATACATGTATGTGCCCACAACAGAACAAACTCATCAAACAGTGATGATGATGATGATGGTATAATTATATAAATACTCTTGCAGTACCTATAATATGTCTATATATATAATAATGTGACTATATATATATATATATATGATAGTGTGTATGCATATGTGATGATATGGCTTTCTATGAGTGTGTGCATGTGTTCCATATGTGATATGTATGTGTGAGTTGGCGTTGAAGTGCCTCCTACATCTTCTTATCCTCCCACTCAGTCCATTCACAGTTTCACCAAAATCCAGCTGATCTCTGGCGGTAGTGGTGATGCTGCTGGTGTGTAGACACAATAGAGAACACCTATATACACCCAGTCACGTGTATATAAATACTAAGCCATGCACACACACATACATACATACACACACATATACACACACATACACACACACACACCTCTACATACTAAGGTACACATATATACGTATGCATATGTATGCACAGGTGCTTGCATTCACTGCCACACACACACACACACACACACACACACTCACACACGCACACATGTTCGTATTTACACATCCACAGCCATGCGTAGACACATAATTACATATACATACATCGCATACAGCCATGCATAGACACATAATTACATACATATTTAAGTATACACAACTACACTGTGACATATACACAGTACAGACACACACATAGTTATATATGTACACACACATACATATAGACATACACAGGTACATACATATATATATGTATATATACACACATGCATACATGCGTACAGATTCTCTAAAGAAAGCCATATATACAACTTTACATTACCAATTATTGGAAAAGTCCTGTGGTTGGCACATGATTTTGACTAAAGGTGGTGGTGGGCTGTAGGGTTTTGGGGTTGTTGTTTAGCCCTATGTCAGCTCATAGACATTCCAAACGTGACCATCCCATATTTGCACATGATCTTGACCAAAGGTGGTGTTAGTGGTTGTAGTACTAGTGGTAGTGTTGGTAGTGGTGTTAGTGGTTGTAGTATTAGTGGTAGTGTTGGTAGTGGTTGTAGTACTAGTGGTAGTGTTGGTAGTGGTGTTAGTGGTTGTAGTACTAGTGGTAGTGTCGGTAGTGGTGTTAGTGGTTGTAGTACTAGTGGTAGTGTTGGTAGTGGTGTTAGTAGTTGTAGTGTTGGTAGTGGTGTTAGTGGTTGTAGTATAGTATTAGTGGTAGTGTTGGTAGTGGTGTTAGTGGTTGTAGTACTAGTGGTAGTGTTGGTAGTGGTGTTAGTGGTTGTAGTATAGTATTAGTCGTAGTGTTGGTAGTGGTGTTAGTGGTTGTAGTACTAGTGGTAGTGTTGGTAGTGGTGTTAGTGGTTGTAGTATAGTATTAGTGGTAGTGTTGGTAGTGGTGTTAGTGGTTGTAGTACTAGTGGTAGTGTTGGTAGTGGTGTTAGTGGTTGTAATACAAGTGGTAGTGTTGGTAGTGGTGTTAGTGGTTGTAGTACTAGTGGTAGTGTTGGTAATGGTGTTAGTGGTTGTAGTATAGTATTAGTGGTAGTGTTGGTAGTGGTGTTAGTGGTTGTAGTACTAGTGGTAGTGTTGGTAGTGGTGTTAGTGGTTGTAGTATTAGTGGTAGTGTTGGTAGTGGTGTTAGTGGTTGTAGTACAAGTGGTAGTTTGGTAGTGGTGTTAGTGGTTGTAGTACTAGTGGTAGTGTTGGTAGTGGTGTTAGTGGTTGTAATACAAGTGGTAGTGTTGGTAATGGTGTTAGTGGTTGTAGTATAGTATTAGTGGTAGTGTTGGTAGTGGTGTTAGTGGTTGTAGTATTAGTGGTAGTGTTGGTAGTGGTGTTAGTGGTTGTAGTACAAGTGGTAGTGTTGGTAGTGGTGTTAGTGGTTGTAGTACTAGTGGTAGTGTTGGTAGTGGTGTTAGTGGTTGTAGTATTAGTGGTAGTGTTGGTAGTGGTGTTAGTGGTTGTAGTACTAGTGGTAGTGTTGGTAGTGGTGTTAGTGGTTGTAGTACTAGTGGTAGTGTTGGTAGTGGTGTTAGTGGTTGTAGTATTAGTGGTAGTGTTGGTAGTGGTGTTAGTGGTTGTAGTACTAGTGGTAGTGTTGGTAGTGGTGTTAGTGGTTGTAGTACTAGTGGTAGTGTTGGTAGTGGTGTTAGTGGTTGTAGTACTAGTGGTAGTGTTGGTAGTGGTGTTAGTGGTTGTAGTACTAGTGGTAGTGTTGGTAGTGGTGTTAGTGGTTGTAGTACTAGTGGTAGTGTTGGTAGTGGTGTTAGTGGTTGTAGTACTAGTAGTAGTGTTGGTAGTGGTGTTAGTGGTTGTAGTACTAGTGGTAGTGTTGGTAGTGGTGTTAGTGGTTGTAGTACTAGTGGTAGTGTTGGTAGTGGTGTTAGTGGTTGTAATACAAGTGGTAGTGTTGGTAGTGGTGTTAGTGGTTGTAGTACTAGTGGTAGTGTTGGTAATGGTGTTAGTGGTTGTAGTATAGTATTAGTGGTAGTGTTGGTAGTGGTGTTAGTGGTTGTAGTACTAGTGGTAGTGTTGGTAGTGGTGTTAGTGGTTGTAGTATTAGTGGTAGTGTTGGTAGTGGTGTTAGTGGTTGTAGTACAAGTGGTAGTTTGGTAGTGGTGTTAGTGGTTGTAGTACTAGTGGTAGTGTTGGTAGTGGTGTTAGTGGTTGTAATACAAGTGGTAGTGTTGGTAATGGTGTTAGTGGTTGTAGTATAGTATTAGTGGTAGTGTTGGTAGTGGTGTTAGTGGTTGTAGTATTAGTGGTAGTGTTGGTAGTGGTGTTAGTGGTTGTAGTACAAGTGGTAGTGTTGGTAGTGGTGTTAGTGGTTGTAGTACTAGTGGTAGTGTTGGTAGTGGTGTTAGTGGTTGTAGTATTAGTGGTAGTGTTGGTAGTGGTGTTAGTGGTTGTAGTACTAGTGGTAGTGTTGGTAGTGGTGTTAGTGGTTGTAGTACTAGTGGTAGTGTTGGTAGTGGTGTTAGTGGTTGTAGTATTAGTGGTAGTGTTGGTAGTGGTGTTAGTGGTTGTAGTACTAGTGGTAGTGTTGGTAGTGGTGTTAGTGGTTGTAGTACTAGTGGTAGTGTTGGTAGTGGTGTTAGTGGTTGTAGTACTAGTGGTAGTGTTGGTAGTGGTGTTAGTGGTTGTAGTACTAGTGGTAGTGTTGGTAGTGGTGTTAGTGGTTGTAGTACTAGTGGTAGTGTTGGTAGTGGTGTTAGTGGTTGTAGTACTAGTAGTAGTGTTGGTAGTGGTGTTAGTGGTTGTAGTACTAGTGGTAGTGTTGGTAGTGGTGTTAGTGGTTGTAGTACTAGTGGTAGTGTTGGTAGTGGTGTTAGTGGTTGTAGTATTAGTGGTAGTGTTGGTAGTGGTGTTAGTGGTTGTAGTACTAGTGGTAGTGTTGGTAGTGGTGTTAGTGGTTGTAGTATTAGTGGTAGTGTTGGTAGTGGTGTTAGTGGTTGTAGTACTAGTGGTAGTGTTGGTAGTGGTGTTAGTGGTTGTAGTATTAGTGGTAGTGGTGTTAGTGGTTGTAGTATTAGTGGTAGTGTTGGTAGTGGTGTTAGTGGTAGTGGTTTTAGTGATAGTTAGTGGTGTCTGTGGTAGTATTGTTGATGGTAACACCATTAGATATACAGTCGAAAGTGGTGTTGGTAGCAGTAGTAGTGGTGTTGGTGGTGGTTTTTGTGTTGGTGGTAGTGTTGTTGATATTGGTGTTGGTGGTATTGCTAGTGGTGATATTAGTATGGATGGTAGTTATAGTGGTATTTATGTGTTTCTTAGGGGTGGTGGTGGTGGTGGTGGTTGTGATATTGGTATGTAGGTGATAGGATGGTCGTGGCGACGTTAGTAAGGGTGGTTGTGATGTTAGTATAGGTGGTAGTGTTGGTGGTATGATGGTTGTGGTAACGTTAGTATGGGTGGTAGTGATGGTAGCGGTAATGTTAGTATGGGTGGTAGTGATGGTGGTATGATGGTAGCAGTGATGTCGGTATGATGGTTGCAGTGATGTCAGTATGGGTGGTAGTGATGGTGGTAGTGATGGGTAGTATGGGTGGTAGTGATGGTAGTAGTGATGGTGGTAGTGATGTCAGTATGGGTGGTAGTAATGGTGGTATGGTGGTGGTAGTGATGGTGGTAGTGATGGTAGTATGGGTGGCAGTGATGGGAGTAGTGATGTTAGTATGGGTGGTAGTGATGGTGGTATGGTAGTAGTAGTAGTGATGTCAGTATGGGTTGTAGTGATGGTGGTAGTGATGTTAGTATGGGTGGTAGTGATGATGGTGGTATGGTGGTGGTAGTAGTGATGTCAGTATGGGTTGTAGTGATGGTGGTAGTGATGTTAGTATGGGTGGTAGTGATGTTAGTATGGGTGGTAGTGATGATGGTGGTATGGTGGTGGTAGTGATGTCAGTATGAGTGGTAGTGATGGTGGTATGGTGGTGGTATGGTAGTAGTAGTAGTGATGTCAGTATGGGTTGTAGTGATGTTAGTATGGGTGGTAGTGATGATGGTGGTATGGTGGTGGTAGTGATGTTAGTATGGGTTGTAGTGATGTTAGTATGGGTGGTAGTGATGATGGTGGTATGGTGGTGGTAGTGATGTTAGTATGAGTGGTAGTGATGGTGGTATGGTGGTGTTAGTGATGGTAGTATGGGTGGTAGTGATGTCAGTATGGGTGGTAGTGATGGTGGTATGGTGGTGGTAGTGACGTCAGTATGGGTGGTAGTGATGTCAGTGTGGGTAGTAGTGATCGTGGTATGGTGGTGGTAGTGATGTCAGTATGGGTGGTAGTGATGGTGGTATGGTGGTGGTAGTGACGTCAGTATGGGTGGTAGTGATGTCAGTGTGGGTAGTAGTGATGGTGGTATGGTGGTGGTAGTGATGTCAGTATGGGTGGTAGTGATGGTGGTATGGTGGTGGTAGTGATGTCAGTATGGGTGGTAGTGATGGTGGTATGGTGGTGGTAGTGATGTCAGTATGGGTGGTAGCGATGGTGGTATGTAGGTATGTAGAGGTCGTTACTGAAGGTGAGTTATGTCATTGTGTCAATACTGTCACACCATCTTCATATGCAACAGTAATGTTTGTTGTTGTTGTGGTGTGAATGTCACCACTGGACTGGACTGTTTCACTTAACTACACAACACATCGACACCACCACTGTCACCAGGAAAAGTGTTCTGGTTGTGGTGTTTGTGGTGGTAGTGGTGTTTGTGGTGGTGGTGGTTGTTCTGGTGTTGGTATTGGTGGTGGTGGTGGTAGTGGTTCTGGTATTGGTGGTGGTGGTGGTGGTGGTGGTGGTGGTGGTTCCGGTTGTGATGACAGTGGTATTGGTATTAATAGGGGTGGGGGTGGTAGTGGTGGTGGTGGTGGTTGTGATGACAGTGGTGTTGGTGGTGGTGGTGGTGGTAATAATAGTGTCGGTGGTGGTGGTGGTGGTGGTGATAATGGTGATAATGATGGTACTGGTTGTTATGGTTGTGATGATAGTGATGATGATGGTAGTTGTTGGTGATCTGGTTGTCTGATGATGGTTGTTGTGGTAGTAGTGGTGGTGGTGATTGTTGTGATGGTAAGTTTATTGTTGTTGGTGGTGGTAACAATGGTGATGATAGTGTTGGTAATAACAGTGTTGATGCCCTCCAAATTATTTTATTGTTGTCTAAGTCGTTTTATTGTGTGATTATGGGTTTAGTACATGTCTGGTTTGATGTGAAAGGTGTGTGTGTGTATGTATCTCTCTCCCTCTCTCTCTCTCTCTCTCTCTCTCTCTCTCTCTCTCTCTCTCTATATATATATATATATATATATATATATATATATATATATATATAGAAAGGATGAATATAAAATGAAAGTGCTTTTGTTAAAAAAGGAATTTATTAGGTATTGACATATGTTTCTGTAACAGACCGAATACCTATGTATCGCTGCTTGCGTAATCATATAATGTTAGCAAGTATTCGATAGCAAATGTATAATCAGTTGTCACTTCTTCAGAGATTTTGGATAAACCTGCACGTACGCTGTTCATCTCTAACGTAACGATATATTATCACTACATTATTGATAACCTGAAATTTTATATATATATATATATATATATATGTCTGATGGTAGCTAAGATGGTTCCATAGGCGATATGCCAGTTGAGCACTCTATGTTCTTACAGAGCAGAGTATGATATAATAGAAAACGAAAAATCAGTGATGCATCAGGGTTTATTTCAAGGTACCAAAAGTTTGTTTTATAAATATTGAGATCTTAACGGTTCAAGTTTTTCCTGGATAGTCAGGAAAAACTTGAACCGTTAAGATATGTCAATATTTATAAAACAGACTTTGTATTTTATCTGATGAGAGCATACCAAAGTTTTGGTGCCCTTGAAATATATATAATAGAATAAATGTGGTTTTATAAATATAGTTTCCATTTATTAATATCATTGATATTATACTCCAGAAAACTTGTCGAGTGCTTTGAATCAGTTATAAATATATATATTTGTTGAATTACCAACAAATTAAATATCCCTTTTGCTTCATCATCATTCATATATATATATGCATATATAGGAAAATGTTTGACCCTGACGGCAGAGCTCAAGCCGTTTCAACGGCTATTTCTGGACTAAATTAGAATTTTTAGCGTGGTAATTTACCACGCTAAAAATTCTAATTTAGTCCAGAAATAGCCGTCGAAGTGGCTTGAGCTCTGCCGTCAGGGTCAAACATTTTCCTATTACCCACTCTACTACCCTAAGTATTGAGTACTCTGGTGCGTTATGGTCCATCTGGTTCCTTACCACACCTCCTTCGTTATGTATATATAGATATTTTGGGTCATGCGGCCAAATAAAAACACACACACCAGTGAGTTTTACTTTAGTTTATTATTAGTTAGGTAACTAATCCATTCCTCAGTTAGTTTGTCATATTTGATTATCAAAGCTCTTTTGTCACACATCTGTGGCCTTCTCAACAACTAATCTTGCTCCTCTGTATCTCCTCTTTGTTCCGATCTTGTTCTGTTTACTCCATCTTGTCTTCTCTGAGGTGCGTATGTAGTCTGTGCATGCATGTGTGTTTGTGTCTGTGTGTATATCTCTGTATGCTGCTACTTCCACAGGTTTCTGTGTTTGTCATGTGTATGTGTACCTATGTATCTAAAAAGCAATTACATAAGATCAACAGCCAAGTGCATTTCTATGTCGTCAGCCAGCTGCTGTCATGCAATTTCACAGTTTAACCCTTTAGCATTTAAACCGGCCATATCCGGCCAGAGTATTCTCACCTCTTTCTGTTCAAAACGGTCGTAACCAGCTACTCATACTGATGTTAAGGTATTGTTCGCAAAATAAATAATATCAAAATCTCATAGATTCAATATTATGTGGGATAATTATGTGAGATAAAGCCTTTACCGTGAAAATACAATAGTATATATAAAGTAATGTAAATGCTAAAGGGTTAAGGTAGGATTGGACTTGTAATGCCAGTTTGTGTAATAGACTGGAGAATCACTTTGTCACTAAGGTGCATGTGAGTCAATATCACAGCAAAGAATGGACAGGAAAATTTACAGAGATAAATATTATGATTAAAAATAAACAAACAGACTTATGACTGAATTAGTACAAAAGACACTGCAAAACACGTTAACACTGGTATGATCGAAACATTTAGACTTTCATCAAAGGAAAGAAGAAGGATGGGCCGTAGAAGAGTAGAAGGAAGAAGAGAACAAGGAGAGAGTGGAAGAAGGGAAAGAGAGAAATTAATAAAAATGCATTTTATATATATATAAATGTAATATCAGCATACAGAGAAACTGTTAAGATAGACAGACAATTGCTTGTCTACCTCTTCAGCCACCTGCTGGCATGTGTGTGTGTATATGTATGTATATATGTATATGTGTGTATATATATATATATATATATATATATATATATATATATATATAGGAACGAGTAGGACCCCGACAGCTGAGCTCAAGCCGTTTCAACGGCTAATTCTGGTCCAGAATTAGCCATTGAAACGGCTTGAGCTCAGCCGTCGGGGTCCTACTCGTTCCTATTACCCACTCTACTACCCTAAGTATTGAGTACTTTGGTGCGTTATGGTCCACCTGGTTCCTTACCACATTTCCTTCGTTATATATATATATATAGTGTGTGTATGTGTGTGTTTATATATGTAAATGTGTCAGGGTAATAATTGTGATGGGTGTGGTGGATACTAGTAGGATGTGTATGGAATTAAGCTTTCTTTCAACATTTTTAATGAAATCACTGAGGTGTGATAAAATTCTTTCAGAACCAACTTGATGGTTGGCATTCTCCTCACAATTACATATGAGTCATCCCTACTCTATAAGAAAAACAACAATAACAACTGTATTATTTATTATTTTGTAGCACAGACACAAGGCCAGAAATTTGATGGGAGCGTACTATCAATTATATCAACACACTATATATATATATATATATATATATATACACACATATATACATATATACATACATACACATATACATATATATACATATATATATATATACATATATATATGTGGAGGCACATGGCTTAGTGGTTAGAGCATTGGCCTTGCAATCGAAGAGTTGTGAGTTCAATTCTCAGACCGGGTGATGTGTTGTTTCTCAGCTGTAGAAATGAGAGGATAGGGACTGGGATCCCTATCGTTCCACTGTAAAGTGGTCGTGGAGGTGCCACGGTAAAAAAGCACCCAGCACTCACTGTAAATGAGGTTGGTGTTAGGAAGGGCATCCAGCTGTAGAAATCAAGCCAGAATCAGTTCCCGTCCCACCCTTGCAAGCAGGGAAAAAGCGGACGTAAAATGAAATGATGATGATGATGATTATATATATCATCATCATCATCATCAACGTTTAACGTCCGTGTTCCACGCTTGCATGGGTTTGGACGGGGGTAGTCCCACTTGAGGCAAGAGTGATTGTCTTGCTCGCATACACACACACATGCCAGCGGTGGATTGGCAATATCGGTAGAGAGTTGGACGCCATGCTTAGCAGCAAAGAGTTATGGCCCTTTATGATCTGAGTTCAAATCCCGCCGAAGTTAACTCTGCCTTTCATCCTTACGGGGTCGATAAAATAAAGTACCAGTTATGGTACTGAGATAATTGCTGGCTTTGTGCCTAAAGTAGAAATAATTATATCAACACACTGTACATTATTTTATTATGGTTTTTCTTCCTGAAATCCTAATAACAATGATTTCTACTTTTGGCACAAGGCCAGCAATTACCCTAGTGCATTACTGGTACTTTATTTTATCCACCCCGAAAGGATGAAAGACAAAGTTAACCTCGATGGGATTTGAACTCAGTCCGTAAATGGACATGACTCTATGTTGGCAAGCATGGCGTTTGACCCTCTACTGATAGGGCCAAGTGTAGCAATTTTTATTTATTTATTTGTAATGGTCGTGGGAAATTCGATTAAATTGACTTCAATAATGACTGATACTATTTCATTGACCTTTGTAAAGCAAAGATTTGAAGTCAAAATGTAAAGAGTTGTATTTAAATACAGCAGAGCATTTTGACCAATGATTCTGCAAACCAACCACCTTCTAATGATAAGTTTAGGCATAAAGCTAGAAATTTTAGTGGGCGAGGAAGTCGGTTAAATTGACCCCAGTATTTAACTGGTACTTTATTTTAATCCTGGCAAGATGAAAGGCAGAGTTGACATCATTATCATCATCGTTTAATGTCCATCTTCCACGCTAGCATGGGTTGGACGATATGTCATGGTCTGAGACAGGTCAGATCGGAACAACGGATCTTGCTCATTGTGTTCCATATTAGGCACGGTTTCTACAGCTGGATGCCCTTTCTAATGCCAACCACCTTACAGAGTGTACTAAGTGCATTTTCGTGATATCAGCACTACCACTTTGCATAGTATACTACAATAATAATAATAATGTTTCTACTTTTGGCACAAGGCCAGCAATTACCCCAGTGCATTACTGGTACTTTATTTTATCAACTCCGGTAAGGTATAGTGTGTAGTGGTGTGAGACTGCAATAGTAGTTTGGTGTAGTGTTTAGCAGTAGTATGCTGTACTTTGGAAGGGTGGTGCAGTGTAGCATGGTGCGATATGAAATTTTTGTAATGGTGGTATGGTGTAATGTGTAACAGTAGTATACTGTAGTGTGTAGTGGTGGTGTTGTGAGTGTGACTGTGTGACTATATTGTGAGTTTGTATATGTGATGGTGCGTGACTGTAATTGTGCAATGAATTTGTATATGTGGCGGTGACATGGTGGAATGCACCATTTTTGCGAGACACTTTGTCTCATGCTGCACGTGTAAGATGTTTACATCCTTTCATCTTTGTTAGCACCTCCTCCTACTTCCCCTCAACACAACACTGACGCACTGCATCAGTCTTGTGTAAGGGAGGGAGGTTTTAAGTGAGGTTGACAATAGTTGATTGATAAGTAGAGACAGATAAATACATTGATAGATAGATTGATATTTAGTAACGGTTGTATATAGATAGATGGATAGACATATAATATACTGTTAATATACTTGTCCCATAGTAAGAAGTAGGTCATGTGGCGACCATCAGTTTAATTAGATGACCTCAGTGCTGTCAACACCAGTGGCTTCGCAGATAATTGACTATTAATTTGACAATGGGTTGGCACAACTGCTCCAGTTAGTGGAGAAATTTATGAGTATGCGGGTGTAGTGAGCCACATATATTCTAGCCATTAGAAAAAGCAAACGCTTCACCTTTCATATAGAGAGAAGGATCAAGAAGAAGAATGCACACACACACACATATATATCATCATCATCATCATCATCGTTTAATGTCCATCTTCCACACTAGCATGGATTGAATGGGTTTGTCCCACTTGAGGCAAGATTGGTTGGGAGACATGTCTCCCTTGTACAAAACTGTTTCTAGCTGGTTTTCTGTGGCTGGATGCCCTTCCTAACACCAACCACATTTACAGTGTGGACTGGGAGCCTTTTTACCGTGTCTCCTACACGACCACTTTACAGTGTGAACTGCATGCTTTTTGTCGTGTCATCTACATGACCACTTTACAGTGGACGGAAGTGGGTAGATATTATAGATATGAATGAATAGATCCGGTTTTTTTCTAAAAGGAATTTGTTTTGTTTCTGCCATTGCCCAGTCGCCTCTATCTTTCTATTTCTTTAAGTTGTGATTCTATTTTCTGATGAAAGACTAACATCCAAGACGTTAAGATTCTTTTCCGATGATATCAAGCATAAAACTAATAATATACATCTTCATTGTACTGTATCATTTGCTTTGTTATTTCTGTCTGTTTGCCTTTTGCATATATATATATATATATATATATATATATATATATATATATATATATATAGATGCACTCCACATCATCTACTTTTCTAAAAAAAAGTATATCATATAGAAAACGCCAGCATCAACAGTTTTCCAAGAGATGTCAACATGAATGGACCTGTTATTTTTCTCTAAAAACATTTTTTCTGATTCTACCCTGCCCGTCCCTTCAATCTTTCTAATTTCTTATTCTTTCTTCTGATGAAGGACTAGCGTCCAAAACGTTAAGACCCTCTTCCTGCTATTTCAAGCGTTAAATTAATATATTCCTTCCATATTATTCATACCGATTGTGTTGTTATTTCTGTTTACCTTTTACATACATATATATCTATATCTATCTATCTATATATATATATATATATATATATATATATATATATATATATATAATAATTGTTTCTACTTTTGGCACAAGGTCAGCAATTACCCAGTGCATTACTGGTACTTTATTTTATCAACCCCGTAAGGATGAAAGGCAAAGTCAACCTCGGCAGGATTTGAACTCAGAATGGCAAGAGCCGTAACTATGCATCAAAGCATGGCGTCTGACTCTCTACCGATACTGCCAATCCAAGGAGTTGACGGACCCAGCGTACTTAACAATGCCAGGACCGGTTGTATTTCAGCGTACTCAATAGATAATGTAGAATACATTCCAGAGTATACACATAGTTATTCGCTTCAACACAACACACGTATATATATATATATATATATATATATATATATATATATCATCATCATCATCATCATCATCGTTTAACGTCCATGTTCCATGCTTGCATGGGTTTGGACGGGAGTTTTCCCACTTGAGGCAAGAGTGGTTGTCTTGCTCGCATAGGACTGTCTGGCGGGTTTTCTACAGTTGGATACCCTTCCTAACACCAACCACATTTACAGTGTGGGGCTGGGAGGTTTTTACTGTGTTGCCTACACGGCCACATTACAGCGTGGACTGTCTGGCGGGTTTTCTACAGCTGGATGCATATAATAATATATATATATATATATATATATATATATATACAGTATTTTCCGTTGTGTTGTAATATAAATATTACACACAGTAGATTATCAGCTCACGTAGAGTTTGCTCGACGGTTCCAGTTGTAGTTCCAAAAGTAATCCGGAGAAAAATAGAAAGATTTGAATGGATACAGTTTAGTTGAAAGGAATTTATTGACACGTGTTTCTATAACAGTTACATAACCTAAAACAGGTTATGTAACTGTTATAGAAACACGTGTCAATAAATTCCTTTCAACTAAACTGTATCCATTCAAATCTTTCTATATATATATATATATATATTACACCTCTCAAAGGCGATGACACACGACCGTGACCTCTGGCGTCACGCAGTAATACAGAGTACCCGACCTCCCATGGGTACAAGCTGAAGCATATAGACAATATGCCCCCACACCCCCCACTGCAAGGTGGTCGTGGAGGTGCCACGGCAAAAAAGCACCCAGCCCACACTGTAAAGTGGACGTGTAGGCGCCACGAAAAAGCACCCAGCACTCACTGTAAATGAGGTTGGTGTTAGGAAGGGCATCCAGCAGTAGAAATCAAGCCAAATCAGTTCCTGTAGGAGCAAGGCATGGTCAGCCGACCAGACACTGCCCACAACAGGACAACCCGTCTAACCCATGCTAGCGTGGAAGAACGGACGTAAAACGGTGATGATGATGATGATGATATATATATATATATGGAGGCACATGGCTTAGTGGTTAGAGCATTGGCCTTGCAATCGAAAGGTTGTGAGTTCAATTCTCAGACCGGGTGATGTGTTGTTTCCTTGAGCAAGACACTTTATTTCACATTGCTCCAGTTTACTCAGCTGTAGAAATGAGATGATAGGGACTGAGGTCACTATCATTCCACTGCAAAGTGGACGTGCAGGTGCCACGGCAAAAAATCACCCACCACTCACTGTAAATGAGGTTGGTGTTAGGAAGGGCATCCAGCTGTAGAAATCAAGCCAGAATCAGTTCCCGTCCCACCCTTGCAAGCAGGGAAAAGCGGACGTAAAATGAATAATAAAAAAAAAAATTTCACACACTTGAAAACAAAAATGAAATTTAAGGCTTGCACTTATATAGGTTTTGGTGAAATCCTACAATTTATATGAAAATGTTTCTATTTATTTTATTAAATGATTTTCACATTACAACCTGGGACAACCCATCTAACCCATGCTAGCGTGGAAAAATGGACGTTACATAATAATGATAACGATATATATATATAAGTGTATTATTCATGTGAAACAACCAGTACTCATGTGCTGTTATTGTTTTACTTACAACATCCCCTCCACACACACACAACCCTACCCATTATATTTTTGTTATCCCTATCCCCTTCCCCAGCCAAGTACTGAAATTCCTTCTTGTTCTCTCATTTACCATTAACCATTGGCAGGAATGGTGTTTTTCATTATTTTCCTCCCACTTTACCATTCTTTATATATAACAAAAAAAAAAAAATGTATTTCATCAAACAAAACTTCCTATAAATGTTTTATTATTATCATTATTGTTGTTGTTGTTATCATTGTTGTTATTGTTATTGTTGTTATTGTTATTTTATTTTTGATTTTAGTTTGCATTATTTTGTTCTTTTTTTTTTTTGTCTGCTACAAAATATCAAGAGTTATGTTATTAGAAACTCTCTTTTAGTTTAGTAAACAAACAGTCATCATCATCGCCACCATAATTATTGTCAACATCATCATCGCCACCATAATTATCGTCAACATCATCATAATCAGCTGCAGCATCGCCTTCATCATAAACCTCATCATCACCTTCATCATCATCATCATTATCATTATCATATATCCATTTTTCTGTGCTTGCATTGGTTAAATGAATCTTCTCTAGTACAGCTGTTCTCTACCATTGATGAGTGTCTTCTACCATAGCGTCAGGTTTCACCAAATCCTTGTGAGTGAATTGGGGTGGATAAAGACAATATGGAAACCTGTCTAAAGGACTGTAAACGCTCTTTTTGGGGTGGTAGATTTAATGTGTCCCCTGGTCACTGCAATGTGGCATTTTAGTGGAGTCCACTCTGTTACAAGGTCTCTAGTGTAAGGATAGTACATCAGGTTAAATCAAAAACTGACTTACTACAGGTAATCATGTCAACCATTTCTACCTGTTTTATGCTCTGACTGTTGGTGACTAAACTGGCATCACACTTCACCCTACTCTGGGATCTGACTCTGATGTGTGGGTGGTGGATGAACTCAACAAAGAGTCAACAGCCATCTATCAAGCCTATAAATGGAGCAAGGGCCCATGGAGGATTTTGAGTCTAGTATCACTGACTCTCTTGGTAACCTCTGTACCCAGTCCTCTCTCTCAGATGTACTGGCCTTACTTTTCCTCGGACCTAGGGAGACCCAGGGTGAACACTTTTGATAAGTCTAATTAACCACCTAAGATAGCTTACATCACTCCTAAGATTATTATCATCTCTTCTTAACCCTTCTCTTTTCTCTGACCCAGAGTGAGAGAAAACCCTTGATGAGTGAAAGGACCACTCAAGGTAGTTTACATCTGTCATGACTAACTTTATTTTCCTCTCTTTCCTCCCACCAGTTTCAGAACCCCTGTAAAAAGCATTCTGGGTGATTCCCTTCCTTCTCTCACTAAGCTATGACAAAAACTAAAATTGAATATATATCTATCATACATCATTACAAATACCACCATCAATATCAACACCTCCAACATGTATTGGGTCCTTTATCAGTCAATTCCTTGTTTTGTATGCATTTTCTTTATTTGTCTTGAATTTGTAGTCATTTATTTTGTCTGTCCTAATGAATTCGATGGTGACTAATCAGGTTAGCCTTACAAAGACATATACGACCACAAATACCGCAGTCCTAGTTTTTGCCATCCACTTCGTAAATCGTACATTTCCGTGCCATTCATTTTAAGGAATAAGTGCTATCAATCTGTAACTTCAAAGCTATGGTATGTATACCAGTTTCTAAGTGATGTAGATGTAAACATAGATAACATAGATACAGACAACCCTTGCTAGCAGAGAAAATAGACATTAAATGATGATGAGAATGATGATATACATATGATGGGCTTTCATATAGTTTCCACCTATCAAACTTCAATTAATTCAAGGCTGTAATAAAAGACACTTGCCAGGGTGCTACACAGTGGGACTGAACCTCAACCCACACAATGCAAAATGAACGGCTTAACGTAGTTATTATATAACATTTTTAGGGCAATGGATTGGCAGTATCAGTAGAGAGTTGGACACCATGCTTTGCAGCATAGAGTTACGGTCCTTTACGGTCTGAGTTCAAATCCCGCCGAGGTTAACTTTGCCTTTCATCCTTACGGGGTCAATAAAATAAACCACCAGTAATGTACTGGGGTTGATTTAATCGACTTTCCCCTCTCCCCAAATTACTGGCCTTGTGCCTATACTAGGAATCATTATATAACGTTTTAAGGGTGGTGGATTGGCAGTATCGGTAGAGAGTCGGACGGCATGCTTTGACGCATAGAGTTACGGCCCTTGCCATTCTGAGTTCAAATCCCGCCGAGGTTAACTTACAGGGTCGATAAAATAAAGTACCAGTAATGTACTGGGTAATTGCTGGCCTTGTGTCAAAAGTAGAAACAATTATATAACGTTTTTTTGTTAAAACATAACACAGCCTGTGTTGTTGTTATTAAGAGATGGTAGAGAACAGATGTTGAGTCATCTCAGATACACTGATGTTGTTGGTAATATTGGTGTTGTTGATGATAGTGGTGATGCTAATGATAATTATGTTGGTGCTGATGTTGATCAAGATGATGATGATGATGATCTATTCAGAGAGAAGAGGATCGCCTTTATTGATGTCATCACACAAACATCTGGACCCTATTTTATTTCCTGCTTTGTTGGTTTGTTTATATTTTTTCTTTTCATATTTGAAGATTGTATGGCAAATTTTTCTGTTAATTGCCTATTAATTAAATAACGATGATGTTGATGACTTAGATAATAATGATACTACACCTTCCGTGTCATATTTATCTACATAAACTATTAACTACAAAAGCTAAACCTGGTACATATATATATATTAGGATCATCTACTTAAACTATTAACTATAAGTGCTAACCTTTGTGAGTATGTGCATATGGGTGTATGTGTACATATGTGTGTATGTGTACATGTGTGTGTATGTGTACATGTGTGTATGTGTACATATGTGTGTATGTGTATGTTTTAAGTGCTACAGATTAGCAAGAGACCTACTTTATATTTAGACAGAAGAAATTTCAACAAATATAGAGACTGGTATGAAGTAGGTTTGGTTTCTAGTCTATAGGGACTCCATCTTTAGTGCTTTATATTGCCATGGAAACACTTTCCGACCATTTCATAATCTTTTTATGTATTATAATTGATAATTGATGCGACATGACATGATGAAGGCTCCAAGTGTGCTTTCACAAATAAAAACACGTTTCTTTTTCCTGCTTTTTTCCTTTTTCTGTTTCTTTTGATCATTGACTGTGAATTGGCAGAGTCACAGAGTTGTTAGAAGTTAGGATTAAGTGGTATTTGATCTGGGCTCACTATATTCAGAGATCAAATCCTGCTGAGATTGACCTTGCCTTTCATAATTTCAAGGTTGATAGAATAAAGTACCAATCCAGGGGGTTGGCAGAATTGTTAGAGCATCAGAAAGGTGCTACGTAATACATGTTTTGGTTCATAATCTTCTGAGTTCAAATTCCAGACCATTTGTAACCTACTTATAGCCTGTGTGAACAATTAAACCTAAAGAACCATTATGGTTCCTGAGGCTTCACCCAGCATTGGCTTGAAGAATGGCTGGGTGGAATGTATATTTGTGTATCCTGATTTTTAGAATAGGTACACTATATCCCTTTGTGTTGTATGAGATGACTGAAATATTTGGCATCAGGAAGGGTGCCCAGCAGCAAAACACTGCCTCAAAACATTTCATCCAACCCATACTTCTAAAGTTTCCTCTCTCCAATGCATTTCCTTTGCCTTTGTAGCAGTTGACGATGATGATGCTATACCAGTCATTGATGACTCCATTCAATAATACCTGATTTATCCTCTGTGTGACAAGCATGTGACCTACCATTCCTGATGCTTTCAGTATCTTGGCAACTATCCCTGACATCCCACCTGCCTTTCCTGTCTTCATATCATTGATTGCTTTACCTATGACACTACTGCTAACCTGAATGGCTGGTCCTTCAGTTGAATTTACTTGTGGTAGCCCTTCCTTCTCCTGTGATTTTTCTTCATTCAACAGTCCTTCATAATAACACTTCCAAGTTTCTTTCTTTTCAGCATTGGTGAGGGCAAGTTCACCAGTCATTCTGAATGCACTTCTCTCCAACTATGTCTTGATTTTCCCTACTATGCTGCCTTGCAAGCTGGAACACAGGACCTTCACAGCTTAAGACACATGCAAATGTCTTACTTTCTGGTGCACCTAGCTTCTTGGTATAGCTCCCTGCTTTCCCCATGTTTCAATTCTTCCACACCTGTTTCTTTAATTGCCTCACCTACACTACTATTCCATTACAATGTTACCCTCCATCTTTGTGGAGCCTTGCACCAGCCACAGACCTTATTTGCAGCCTTCAGCAGATTGTTCTGCAAGAACCCTGCTTCCTTGCTGTGATAGGCATCAAGCAGGTATTCCCTGAATTTGTCCCTAGCTGGGGACAAATACAATGTATAATTAATCTTGTCATGGGACCTGCAAAGCTAACCTTTGCTTTAGCAAGGAAAATCGACATTACCTCTCTCTCTCTCTCTCTCTCTCTCTCTCTCTCTCTCTCTCTCTCTCTCTCTCTCTCTCTCTCTCTCTCTCTCTCTATCTATCTATCTATCTATCTATCTGTCTTCCTACCTGTCTATCTGCCTTTCTACCTGTCTATCTATCTATCCATCCACCCATCTCTGTCTTTGTCTCTCTACTGTTATAGCTACTTGTTATTATCTACACAGCAAAACACTGCTACTACCACTATTACTACTACTACTACTACTACTACTACTACTAGAGCCTACACAGCTTCTAAAGCTACCATAACCATTATTGCATGTTATTAGTATTATTAGGGTGGTGGGTTGGCAGTATCAGTAGACATGCTTTGCAGTATATAGTTACAGCTTTTTATATTGAAATCCAGCTGAGCTTAACTTTTCATCCTTATGGGGTCGATAAAATAAAGTACCAGTCATACACTGGAGAAGATATAATCAACTTTCTCCTGCCCCCAAACCATGACCTTGTACCTAAATCAGAAACCATTATTATTATTGTTATTATAAGGGCGGGGGTTTGGCAGTATCAGTAGAGGGTCGGACGCCATGCTTTCCAGCACAGTTACGTCCCTTTACGATCTGAGTTCAAATCCCGCCGAGGTTGACTTTGCCTTTCATCCTTACGAGGTCGATAAAATAAAAGTACCAGTAATGCACTGGGTAATTGATGGCCTTGTGCCTAAAGTAGAAACAATTATTATTATTGTTATTACTATTGTTGTTGTTGTTGTTGTTGTTAATCAATGATGGTGTTTAAGAACCTATTTAGTTGATTGCAATTGACACAGCAGCAGCAACAACAATAACAGCAATCATCATCAACATTATATGTAGTTGTGATTCTATATGTATGTGTGTGTGTGTGTGTACGTGTATGTATTTGTGTATATATGTATGTGTGTGTGCATGTATGTGTATGTATTTGTGTATATATGTATGTGTGTGTGTATATGTGACATGAATCACACTCAAACACACACACTATACATAATGTACTCACCGCCTGTTCATTATTTACATGAACAAGATTGACATGCACAGCCTAGCTGCAAGTGGTATCATGATCATGACTGGCAGGTGTAAAATCATTCGGCTGGAATTTGCAGACGACATGGCGTTACTTAACTCGCGAGAAGGTGATCTCCGATTTGCACTCGATAGGTTTGATGCCAAGTGCTGTGTGGCTGGAATGAAAATCAGTGCTGCGAAAACAGAGACACTCGTCCTCTTAAAGAAGCCTGCACAGTGCACTTTACATGTGAATGGAGTTCCACTGAAGCAGGTGGAGAAGTTCAAGTATCTCAGGGCCGTGTTCATGAGTTATGGAAGGCAGGAGGCTGAATTAAGTGCAAGAATTGCAGGAGCTGTTGCAGTAATGCACCAGCTTCAGCATTCAGAAGACAGGAGGTAGGTGGAAAAGCCAAACTCGCTATTTTCAATTTGGTATTCATGCCAACCCTTACCTATGGTCATGAATCTTGGGTAATGATCAAAAGAATACGATCGCGAATACAAGTGGCCGAAATGGGATTTCTCCGAAGTGTCTTCGGAGTAACGTTACTCGATAGAGTGCATAGCTCGGAGATCAGAGGGTCACTCTAGGTAGAGCCACTACTTCTCAAAATTAAGAGATCACAGCTCCGATACTATGGAATATGGTTAGAATGCCTCAGAAAAGAATCGCTGGACAGGCAAAACCAACCAGCAGGAGACCCAGGGGTAGAACCTGAGCAAGATGGTTGGGTAACATCCATGAACTTGGTTGGTCACGCTTGGGGATCCAGCTGGATCAGTTGGAGACGGTTGCTTCTGACAGGACCAGCTGGAAGGAGTGTTTGAGGGCTCTGCCCCCACAGCCCTCTCAGGAATAATGGAGCGAAGGAGAAGACCATATATACACAATATACTCACACACACATATACACCATATAGACACACATAATATACTCACACACACATATACACCATATAGACACACATAATATACTCACACACACATACACACCATATAGACACACATAATATACTCACACACACATACACACCATATAGACACACATAATATACTCACACACACATACACACCATATAGACACACATAATATACTCACACACACATATACACCATATAGACACACATAATATACTCACACACACATATACACCATATAGACACACATAATATACTCACACACACATACACACCATATAGACACACATAATATACTCACACACACATACACACCATATAGACACACATAATATACTCACACACACATATACACCATATAGACACACATAATATACTCACACACACATACACACCATATAGACACACATAATATACTCACACACACATATACACCATATAGACACACATAATATACTCACACACACATATACACCATATAGACACACATAATATACTCACACACACATACACACCATATAGACACACATAATATACTCACACACACATATACACCATATAGACACACATAATATACTCACACACACATATACACCATATAGACACACATAATATACTCACACACACATACACACCATATAGACACACACATAATATACTCACACACACATATACACCATATAGACACACACATAATATACTCACACACACATATACACCATATAGACACACATAATATACTCACACACACATATACACCATATAGACACACATAATATACTCACACACACATATACACCATATAGACACACATAATATACTCACACACACATATACACCATATAGACACACATAATATACTCACACACACATACACACCATATAGACACACATAATATACTCACACACACATATACACCATATAGACACACATAATATACTCACACACACATATACACCATATAAACACACATAATATACTCACACACACATATACATCATATAAACACACATAATATACTCACACACACATATACACCATATAAACACACATAATATACTCACACACACATACACACCATATAAACACACATAATATACTCACACACACATATACACCATATAGACACACACATAATATACTCACACACACATATACACCATATAGACACACATAATATACTCACACACACATATACACCATATAAACACACATAATATACTCACACACACATATACACCATATAAACACACATAATATACTCACACACACATACACACCATATAAACACACATAATATACTCGCATATGCACATATACACCATATAGACACACACATAATATACTCACACACACATATACACCATATAAACACACATAATATACTCACACACACATACACACCATATAAACACACATAATATACTCACACACACATATACACCATATAGACACACATAATATACTCACACACACACATATACACCATATAGACACACACATAATATACTCACACACACATATACACCATATAAACACACATAATATACTCACACACACATACACACCATATAAACACACATAATATACTCACACACACATATACACCATATAGACACACACATAATATACTCACACACACATATACACCATATAGACACACACATATACACCATATAGACACACATAATATACTCACACACACATATACACCATATAGACACACATAATATACTCACACACACATATACACCATATAGACACACACATAATATACTCACACACACATATACACCATATAGACACATAATATACTCACACACACATATACACCATATAGACACACATAATATACTCACACACACATATACACCATATAGACACACCCATAATATACTCACACAGACATATACACCATATAGACACACACATAATATACTCACACACACATATACACCATATAGACACACACATAATATACTCACACACACATATACACCATATAGACACATAATATACTCACACACACATATACACCATATAAACACGCATAATATACTCACACACACATATACACCATATAAACACACATAATATACTCACACACACATATACACCATATAGACACACATAATATACTCACACACACATATACACCATATAGACACACATAATATACTCACACACACATATACACCATATAGA
>OZ024747.1:85678999-85736499 GCA_964016885.1 Eledone cirrhosa
GAAAACATTTTGGGGGAGAAAAGGAATATGCATGCTCAGTCAGGGGTATGTGTGTGTATTTATATCAGGGTGAAGTAAGAACAGGTAAAAGCAGGTGTACAGATGTTGCTGAAGTTTTTTTTTTATTACTATATCTCAGTTTATCATTCAGATATAACCCCTCCTCCTCACTGATAGTGACATTTCCTTCCTGTGTTGTGATAACAGCGACAACAAGAACAATAAACTAAATAGAAAAAAAACTGAATAACTAAAATACAAGTCAATTTCCTGAGAATGTTCTTAGTGATCCTCTTGTAAATACCTTATCTGCCACACCCCCACCTCTGTACCTGTTCTTAATTATTTCGTCTTATGACCCTCCCCCTCAAAAAACAATTTCCTATGAAGGAAGGGTGGTTGTCCAGTGTATAATGTATTGTAAATAGATGACAATCATAGCTTCCTGTCCACCCCACTTCCCCTTTCTCCTTCTCTCTCTCTCACACACACACTCTTGTTTCCTCTATCTGTTTCTGTATATATATGTGCGTGTGTGCGTATGAATCATCATCATCACCATTATCATCATTTTATAGACTTTTTCCACACTGTCAAAGGTTGGATTGGTTTTCATGGTCCAAGACCAGGCTGTTTGGGGAACCACCATTTCTTACATATTTTGGCATGGTTTCTACTTGGTTTCTGGTTGCCCTGCCTAATGTCAACCACTTTGCAAAGTATACTGGGGGGCTTTTACTGTGCACTATCTCTACCACTTTACAGGGTGTACTGGGTGCATTTTTTTTCTTTTGTGGCATTAGTGCTACCATTTTACAGAGTCTATAGGGTGCTTTTATCATGCCACCAGCATAAGAGGCATTGTCATATTTTGACCAAACTAATGAATTTGGTTGAAGTTTGAGATTGCAGCAAACCCAGGAGTGTGTTTCTGAGGTGGTTGTGAGGATCAGATCTAGCTGGTGCCAGTGCCCTAAATGGGGATGACACCAGGAAACTTTGTGCTGAGCTTTAGCCTGGAAGTAGGTGTTGGTGACACATAGTCCATGGAGTATACAGAGTTCAAGCAGACGTCCATTGTCATTCATGTTGTCCACCAGCACAAGAGCATGATGATGACTTCACATTCATTTCAAAGATGTCTGCAAGAGAGATATGAAGTCAATAGATCTAGGTGTCCAGAGATGGGGAGAGGTCACTAATGATTACCCACACTAGAGACAGGTATTACACAAGGGGAAGAGAAACTGAAATCTGCCAATGAGGAAAAGCGCGCTCAAAGGAAGGACAAGACAGTAACACTGGAGGGGAGCGTCCTCAAATGTAGTCGTTGCACACAAGACAGCCACACCTGTGTGGGCCTGTACAACCATAGCAGACACTGCATCACCATTAGCACAAAATTCTCCAGGCACAGATCCATGGTCTTTCGCGACCGACAGATGCCATGAATGAATATATATAAATATATATATATATACACACACACACACACACACACACACACATCGATGTAAAAATGATGATGATGATGGTGATGAAGACACATATACAAATGAATAAAAAAAATATATATGGGCAAATACAGGAAAACAAAGAAACACAGACAGTCTCACCTCATCAGTCAATCACTAGAAATATGTTGTTTTAGTGCTTTATGATCAATACAACTGACTCTAATATATATATATATATATATATATATATATATATATATATATACACACATATATACTTACATACATACATATATATATATATTTATATGCACAGGGAAAATGAAAGTTAAATGAAAGTTAAATAAATATTGACATACCCTGAAAAAAGACAACCTTAACAGACTACCCAGGAAGCTCCAACCGTTAAGGTTGTCTTTTTTCAGGGTATGTCAATATTTATTTATAAAACAAATCTGTATTTTATCTGATGAAAGCGCACCATAATTTGCCTTGGTTGCCCTTGAAATATATATAATAAAATAAATATGGTTTTATAAATATAGTTTCCATTTATTAATATATTGTAATATATATATATTTATATATACACATGGAAAATGAAGGTTAAATGGTGACCTATATATATATATATATATATATATATATATTTATTATATCATGGAGTTTTTGAGTGTTTCAAGGAGGACTGGTTGTTGTTTATCAGGCAGGGCAGCCATTATGTATTGTTCATTATCTGACTGAGAGCAGCTTGATTTCATTAACAATAATTACATTGGTGAAGATGATTTTATAATCTTTTCTTTAAGTGGATATCTCCACTAATCACCATCACCACCACATCTCCATCACTACCCTGAATGTCATCATCATAACCTTTATTACCATCATCATCATCATCATCATAACCATCATCATCATTGTCATCATCATAACCCCCACCATCACCCCCACCACCATCATCATCATTATAATCATCTTAATAATTGTTTTAATGACTGCTCTTCCATACTGGTAACTTTTTGTGGCAGCATTTTACAGTTAGCTGCCCTTTATGGCACCAACTCTTTTAGTCATTCCTTACATTGCTCTCCATAGTCTTGTTGAGAATATGTCATACGTAGTGATGGTGTCATGATAGAATATACTCCGTACTCTCTGAAAAGTGGTTGGTAAATGAGTGGAGAGAACGTATGGTGGTGGAGGTGGTCAAACTAGATGATATGACAGTTAAATGTGTTAAATGTGGCCATTGACACAACATTGTTCCATTGGCAGGATGTAAACCACTGACCCCCAGTTGGCTGTCCTCTTCCCTATTCACTCAAGCCATCTTATGATTCATTAACTAATCCAATGAGACAATCTCTTCATCACACATGCACACACATATACACACATATACACACATATACACACATATACACACCATACCTATACATGCACATACGATGCTAGTGTGGAAAAAGGACGTTAAATGATGATGATGATGATTTACTCATACATTTACATACACACACACATATGCACATATATACTCATATATACACACATGCACACACATACTCACACATACACACACACACACACACACCATTTCCATATAAGGATGTTATAAGGAAAGATGACGTGACTCATATGTCTTTCCAGCAAATATATTGGAATATTTTAACTTGTACACAGCATATATTGTATGTGCTTTTGTGTGTATATGTATGCACATATGTGTGTGTATGTGCTTATGTGTATGTGTAGGTAAGATAGATGGAATGAAATGAATGTAGGGAATGTTTGGTTGTAAATGTGAGAGGTTCACAAGATTTCATTCCATGGCTGTTATTTAATGTTTTGATGAAAACTCTGACAAAAGTAAAGAGAGAAAGGGAGTTATATATTTTGTCAAATATTGAATTTCAAAGTATGGAAATTACAAAGTTAACAATAAGACAAACATGACAATTTGATGAAGCATAATTGTAAACTACAGAATGTTTGTGTAGGTGAATTGTATGAAAGATTGAACAGATAAAGTGTGTTTGTGATAACATATGTTAAGCTAGAACTAAGTTTATAATAAGAGTAAAATATTTAGAGAAAGTAAAATATATGACAAGCTATCGTAGTCAAATGGCCTGAGGTAAGCAATGGCAGAATTGACTTCAACTAACGCTGCTCCTATCAAAATCAGGGACTAAATGAAAAGATGTTCTCTTTCTGCCCCACATTTTATAGGAGAGAGTGACCACATACAGTGTTTGGTCATTTGGCAGGATTTGCACCAAAATGTTGAATATCAATAGGTAGATATGTGTAGGTAACACGGTAAACAGTTCCCAGTTCCACACTGTAAATGTGGTTGGTGTTAGGAAGGACATCCAGCCGTAGAAAACCTGCCAGATAGTCCTATATGAGCGAGACACGGTCACCCGACCAGCCTTGCCTCAAGTGGGACAACTCCCGTCTAACCTATGCTAGCGTGGAAAATGGACGTTAAACGAAGATGATGATGAGATGATGATGATAAGATGAATACATTGTTTTATACAATAACAAACTGGTTAATGTAGGATTTTGTTACATGTAAGGTGATTGGCATGAAGAAGGGTATTCAGTTGTATAAAACCAAGCCAGAAACGGATTGTATGAGCAATGTGTGGTCAACTGATTTGTCTAGTCTCATAATGTGACAGCTTGTCAAACCCATGCATGCATACAACATAGATGTTAAACAGTGGTAATGATGATGATGATAATATACATGTATGTGTGTGTGTGTGTATATATATATATATATGTATGTATGTGTGTATGTATATATCTATCTATCTAAGGCGGGTAAAATTCCTGAGATCCATGGACGAGTTCTCTCCAGCGGTCTCTGTCCCTCATTATCGCTGCCAAGTCCTGCGTCTCCAACAGACCAGTGTCTGTCCTTAGGGCATCAACATACGTTAACCTTTGTCTTCCTCTTCTAGTGTGTCCATGTAGGGGCTCCCAAAGGAGCACTGAGTGCAATGTCAACTCTGGATGTCGGTGAGCATGTCCAGCTAACCTCAGTCTCCTCTGTGTCACTTTTGAGCTGACTTTTGGGATGCTCCCATACAGCTCTGAGTTTTTCATCCTCAGTGTATACTGATTAATGTATGTTATGTATGTATGTATGTGTATGTATATATGTGTGTGTGTGTATAGGTAACTGCAATCTGAGATTTATATTTAATCTTTCGGAAGAAGATGAAATTTCAAACAACATTTGAATGATTCGAAGTCACAGTTCATCTGAAACATTTGTAATTATTTGATGAGAGAAGATTGAGTTTCCTTTGAAACTTTAGCATGTGCATGCTCTGCTTATTCTGCTGTTTCTGTTGTTAAATCTTTCTCTACCCTCTATCATCATCATCATCATCATCATCATTTAATGTCCATCTTCCACGCTAGGATGGGTTGGATGGGTTTGTTCTACTTAAGGCAAGATTGGTTGAGTGACCGTGTCTTGCTCGTATCTACTATAAAATCTTGTTTATGCTTGGTAAATCCATGACAATATATTGCACCTCCAATCTTGGTAGCTTCTTAGAGACTGGCTTGAAGATGTCCTCTCCTTTGGAACACACACTCATTCACACATCATGTAAAAACATTTATAGGCACAAATTTAAAGCATAAAAAAGGAGCATCCCTCACACATGCTTTAGTACTGAAGCTACATATCTATTGCTTTTTTCAGTTCAAATTCTACCCCAGTCTCACACATACACACACACCAAACAATCACCTCAGCCCTCCTCCTTGTCTTCAAACAAAAGAAACATCCATCATCTTTAATTTAACATAACTGTCTGAAAATCCTGGAAACCAATCCTTGGCATGCCGTGAGTCATTGGTGAGTAGTTGACTGAGTGACTCACATCACTAACCAAGACAGTCAACAGATACATAAATCACTGTAACTTCTTAAAAATAAAGAAGTGAAACATCATGCGATCTTTGTATATACAGGGTGACTTTAAACAAATCTGGCCCTCGTGCTTTTTGTGTCACTGTGTATTCATTTTGGAATCAATCAACCTTAAATTTTAATACATGGCAGATACATCTGAGAAGATGGCAAGATCACAATGAGAGCTCCAGCACCAGATTTTCTGCCTGAAACTACTATAAGTGTGGTTCATACAAACAAGTCCAGGAGCAATATCATGCATTTTGGGGAATGGGCAAATCTCTCTTCAAAGCTAATATACAAAACTAGCTGAAGAAGTTTGAGACTTATGGGACAGTGGAGAACCATCCTACCCACTCTGGACAACCCAGGAAATGTATACAAGAAGTTATTGACATAGTCCAAGAGTCTGTTGAACAGAGCCCAAAAAGATTGCTCCATAGAAGCCAATCTTTTAAAAAGTGCCCCTCAAAGAGGATATTAAAAAATACCCCTACATAATACAAACCAAACAACAGCTTATTTTAGCTGATAAGACCAAGAGAAAGGGTACAGCTGAAAAAATGCTGAAGAAGATGGAAAACAAGCCAAATTTTCTGAATCTGCTGTGGATCTCTGATGAAGCCCACTTTCACTTAGAGGGGAAGATCAACTCTAAGAACAATGTGTTTTGAAGACTCAAAGAAACCCACTTAAGTTGCTGCGAAACCTCTCAACACGTCTTTATGTACCATCTGGGCTGATATTTCTGAGAGACGGTTGATTGAGCCATTCGTCTTCGAAGAAAATGGTGTCACTGCTACAGTGACAAAGGAACCCTATGTGAAGGTCCTGGAAGACTTCAAAAAGGAGCTACAGACCATGGGCCCATCTCTAAGGAATAAGTTTTGGTTCTAACAAGCCCTCACATCTACAATGAGTCACGAGAATGGATGACAAATAACTTTGGAAACCATGTGATCAGTTTGAAGACTGTCTTTGAGTGGGCCCCACTCAGCCCTGAAAATGCAAGAGTAAATATAGAGTAATATAAATGCTAAAGGGTTAAACTCAGAACATAAAGAGGTGGGAGAAATACTGCTAAACACTTTTCCAACACCCTAACAACTCTGCCAATCCACTGCCCTCAAAACACCAACTTGATATGAGAAAGTTAGTTATATTACTGAATCCCTCCGATTTCTAGATTATTTAAAAAATTATTTGAAAATCATAGAAAGTGTCTTTCATTAGAAATATGGTAATGAACATGGTAAACAACAAAAGCAGTTATCATGGGTGGTGCTTGGTCTGTTATAAAATTGCTGAGTCATCTTATTTTTGTTTTTGTTGTTATTTTTTTTACTACTGAATCCTTAATTTCTTCTATTACTTACTTTTCTTTCTGTTAATTAAAACATTTTAGCTTTAAAATGTTTAGAATGAGGAAAAAGATGGGTAGATAGGGTGGAGGAAAAAGATGGGTAGATAGGGTGGAGGAAAAAGATGTAGGAACAGGTAAAATAAAATTTAATAAGTCTCAGGGTACCGCCCAAGATAAGGTAAAGATTCCCCTATTAACAGTTGGAAATCTGTCTCTCTCTCTCCCTGTCTGTCACTCTCACCCCCTCTCCCTATTTTGCTCTTTCTCTCTTGTATTTATCTCTACTTAACAGTTCAAATCATACCAGCATGGTAACATGTTTGTGATGATGGTAGATGTTAATAATGATGATGATGTTCTCTCTCTCTCTCTCTCTCTCTCTCGCTCTCTCTCTCTCTCTCTCTCTCTCTCTCTCTCTCTCTCTCCTCATTCATTAACAGTCTGATTATATCATCAGTGCTAGTGATAGGTGTCTTAGTAAGCCTCAGTCCAGCTGGCTGTAAAACAAGTACCACTGATAGCTTCTGTCTGTTGCTATATTATTTGATAAATTCACTATGTAACAGATGAATAGTTTGATAGCTGGCAATGGAGAAGTCACTTGCTGCAGTGTTGCTACATCTCCAGGAGTAGTAGGATTTATTCATCATCCTTTGCCCATCATCCAGACCTTGGATTAGCTCCTCAACAATTTTTTTATTAATCTGATTACAAGGGATTAACATATATTTAACTAAATCCTGATATAAGCTCCCTTTTGATTATCTTCTCTGTCATTAATGTGATGGAATGTTTGTCATTCATCCGCCACATCCACAGATACATATTTATACATATACTAGCAGAAAAAACACCCTTCGGGTGGTTTTCTGGTAGCATGTGTAGTGTGTATATTGATATTATACACAAATATATATACATGTAGATATGATACATCAAATAAAATTGTAATTGACAATATTCACAGAAATTGAAGAGAGACTGTGTTACACTGTCTTATGTAATCAGTAAAGTAATCCATGATACATTTAAAAAAAGACGATATTATATATAAACTGCATTAGGAGAAAATTAGCAACAGAAATATATGCGATATCTTTATAAGTGTTGTAATTTAACGGCCGCTAACCGGAAATGTTGACATTTGAAAATTTTCAAGAAGTGAATCATTAAATAAGCTATAAAATATATTTAATCAACAGCCACGAAATTTAGTAGATAAATTATGTAATATTCATTCATTATTTATTCAAAGTAATCCAACTTATTTTACAAACAGGATAAAAAATTATATTCTGGATGCAGTCCTGCACTCCTCCCTTTATTATAGTTTAGATATCTCTATCTTTTTCGCAAATTTCATAAATTCCGTATTTTAATTCTAATCAGCTACAGGCACATGTACATATACATGCACATCATTATCATCATAATCATTGTTTAATATCCATTTTCCTTGCTAGCAAGGGTTGGATGGGTCATCACCAACCAAGTCCAAGTCCATAATCGAAACCACTGTGCTCTCAGGCAGGACAGGTGCCACATCTCATTTTCACATGTCCTAGTACTCTATTAGGTGCATCAATTACATTTTATTGTGTTACCACCACTAAGGAAGTTGTCATGTTTTTGGCACAGCTGGAAAGTCTTCTCAACTCTTTGTTTGACAAGTTTTCTATACAGCACATGCACACACACACACAGAGTTTCAAAACTGGGTCAAAATAAGATGTAATGTTAATATGCATGAAGAATGAAACATAGATAAACTGAGAGGAATACTAGGTATACGAGGAGTCATATATAATGTACAAGAGAAGATTGTGCTGGTATGGACATGTGATGTGTATGAATGATGAGTGTTGGGTGGAAGTAAGTCATGAAAGAGGAAGACATGGACAGAATTGGTAAAAGCTGACTTCAAGAAACTGAACCTTGCAAAGGAGATGACAAAAGGATAAATGCTGTACTGGAGAGGATTCGTCTAACCCATGCATGAATGGAAAACAAAACAAAAACACATAAAAATGGTAAAGATAGTAATGATGAAGACACTAATGTTAAAACAAATGACAAAACAAGATTTATCTGACATAATAGTTGTGAGATGGCAGACTGGCATGCAATAGATGTCTTTTATTATTGCTTGTCCTTGAATCATATTTTGTATCATTGGAAATCTCCCAGTGCTGTGTGAGATAAAATCATAAGATCGGATTGTCTCTATAGACCACCCTTGCCCAGCACTACTTAAAGCAAAGATATAGTTCACCTGTTACCTGATGGGTATTCTGTTCTGTTGAGTAGTTGAAATAATTTAATCTTCTTAACTGATCAGACAGAAAACTAAGGATCAGTCAGTGAATAATAATCTTCCTTAACTGCTAATTATCTAATGATGATATGGACATTGGCTGCTTGTTAAAAGAGGAGACCCAACTATTCCTCTCCCATCTCCAACCCCTTAATCTACACCCCACCTCAGCCACACACACTCTTCTCTTAAACAAGGGTTTATCACTTTTGTCTGGATTTAGATTTATGGAGATTTTGTATTTGATCAAATTCCATAAATTCCGCCATATAGTATTAATGCTAATCAGCCACACACACACATGTATATATCCATCATCATCACTGTTTAATGTCTATTTTTCCACGCTAGCATGGGTTAGACGAGTTGTCCTGTAAATGTGGTTGGTGTTAAGAAGGACATCCAGACATAGAAACCAAGCCAACATCAGCTCTGTATGATCAAGATATGGTCATCTGACCTGGTTTGTCTCACAACGGGACAACACGTCTAACCCATGCTACTGTGGAAAATGGACATTAAACAGTGAAGATGATGTATATAAATTAATTTTAAAATCTCTAAATATAGATTGGTGTTCCTCAGTATATTTAACCTTTTTGATACCAAACCACCTGCAACCTGGTTCTGTGCAACAAACCTGTTTATTTGAAGTGTTTATATCTATTTCAAAACCTTCCATCGTAGGTTTATATAAGGTCCTTTAAGTTATGTTCCAAACACCAGAAAAATAAGGAAAAAGTTAATTATATTACTAAATCCCATCCAGATTCTTGGTTGTTTTCAAAATTATTTAAAAGTCTTAGACAGTGTCTCATATTAGAAATATGGTAATGAAAAGGTTAAGACTGTCACTCAAGTGGGCCACAGTAGGCTAGGATTTGAACTCAGGACACAGCTAGTTGGAATAAGTTCCATAAATTATCTTCTCTGACACTCTAACACCGACCACCACCCTGGACTAGTACTTGTATTAATATATTAATGATTTTTAATTCATGTACAAGGCCAGCATTTGTAAGGAGGGGGAGGAGACTAAGTAGATTATAACAACTCCAGTAGTTGACTGGTATTTTATTTTATTGACCATAGAAGGATGAAAGGCAGAGCATATGTTAATGAATGTAAACAATGACCCAACAGGAATTTTGATGTTGCAGGTATGGACTTGTTAGGGGTGGGTTTGGTGGTGATAAGGCTAGAGTGGGGTGAGAGTAGAGTAATTAAAGCTGTTAGAGTAGGAGAGGATTAGAGGCTTCATTGTCCACTTTGTAACACAAAAACACGTTTTCCTTTTGTTAACTGTGTGGCCATTACAAGAAGCCGGATGTTGTAACCACTTCAGTCCTTTAGTAGGAGAGTAGTTGGCGAACTAATGGTATTGTTAGGTAGAGCTTACTGAGCACGGACTCATGTAAGGTTTGGTGAACTAATGTATTGTTAGCTGGAGCTTGCTGAGACCAGGGACTCATGTAAGGTTTGGTGAACTAATGGTATTGTTAGGTAGAGCTTACTGAGCACGGACTCATGTAAGGGTTGGTGAACTAATGGTATTGTTAGGTGGAGCTTGCTGAGACCAGGGACTCATGTAAGGTTTGGTGAACTAATGGTATTGTTAGGTAGAGCTTGCTGAGACCAGGGACTCATGTAAGGTTTGGTGAACTAATGGTATTGTTAGGTAGAGCTTGCTGAGACCAGGGACTCATGTAAGGTTTGGTGAACTAATGGTATTGTTAGCTGGAGCTTACTGAGACCAGGGACTCATGTAAGGGTTGGTGAACTAATGTATTGTTAGCTGGAGCTTGCTGAGACCAGGGACTCATGTAAGGTTTGGTGAACTAATGGTATTGTTAGGTAGAGCTTGCTGAGACCAGGGACTCATGTAAGGTTTGGTGAACTAATGGTATTGTTAGGTAGAGCTTGCTGAGACCAGGGACTCATGTAAGGTTTGGTGAACTAATGGTATTGTTAGGTGGAGCTTGCTGAGACCAGGGACTCATGTAAGGTTTGGTGAACTAATGGTATTGTTAGGTAGAGCTTGCTGAGACCAGGGACTCATGTAAGGTTTGGTGAACTAATGGTATTGTTAGGTAGAGCTTGCTGAGACCAGGGACTCATGTAAGGTTTGGTGAACTAATGGTATTGTTAGGTAGAGCTTGCTGAGACCAGGGACTCATGTAAGGTTTGGTGAACTAATGGTATTGTTAGGTAGAGCTTGCTGAGACCAGGGACTCATGTAAGGTTTGGTGAACTAATGGTATTGTTAGGTGGAGCTTGCTGAGACCAGGGACTCATGTAAGGTTTGGTGAACTAATGGTATTGTTAGGTAGAGCTTGCTGAGACCAGGGACTCATGTAAGGTTTGGTGAACTAATGGTATTGTTAGGTAGAGCTTGCTGAGACCAGGGACTCATGTAAGGTTTGGTGAACTAATGGTATTGTTAGCTGGAGCTTACTGAGACCAGGGACTCATGTAAGGTTTGGTGAACTAATGGTATTGTTAGGTGGAGCTTGCTGAGACCAGGGACTCATGTAAGGTTTGGTGAACTAATGGTATTGTTAGCTGGAGCTTGCTGAAACCAGGGCCTCATGTAAGGCTTGGTGAACTAATGGTATTGTTAGGTGGAGCTTGCTGAAACCAGGGCCTCATGTAAGGTTTGGTGAACTAATGGTATTGTTAGGTGGAGCTTGCTGAGACCAGGGCCTCATGTAAGGCAGGTTAAGCTGCAGTTAAGCTAGTCTCTATGAAGCAGGTTTGTCACTTCTTGAAATATTGACAGAGCTCACTATAAATAACTATTACATTAACAAACATATACTATCAGTAAAGTTCTTTTACATGGTACAAGGTTTATGACTGAGATTTATTAATAGTATCAGCAGTGTTCTTTTGAAAGTAGATGATAGACCAATTGAGAAAGACGAAACAACTAATGACCAGTTCTTTAGTTTAAGCTATCAAAACAACTATCCACCAATTCTTCAGTTTCATTTATCAAACCAATTGTCAAACAATTCTTCAGTCTTAGCTATGAAACCAATCATTGACCAATTCTTAAGTCTCAGTTACCAAACCAATTGTCGATCAATTCTTCAGTCTCAGCTTCTAAATAGTTCTGTGATTTAATCATAGATTATATTTACATATTGGACACTTAATTAGGAAAAAAATGGTTTGCAGAGATTGTTAATAGAATGGAAAATACATGGCAAGAGAACCATGGGGAAACCAAGAACTATGTAGTTGGATATTATCAGGAATTGGACAGACATAAAATAGAGTGAATGCATATAAGGGCAGTATATGTGAATAGATGATATTAATAATTAGACAGACTTAGAATACAGTGAATGTATATAGACAGTAGAAAATAGACTAAGATGGCAATCTGTGGTATTCAGCTTGCTGAGACTAGACGATACCAGATTATAAGGATGGTATATTTTCACAGCATGACTAAATATATGTAAATCATATGCTATATCACTTACATAGGCACTTTTATTGAAAACATTGCTGTGTTGGAACATTTATTAGCACATACATATCATCATTATCATCAACATCACCAACATCATTACTACCAGCATCAGTATTGTCATATTTTGTCTGGTTTTCATGCTGACATGGATTAGAAGTGTCGTCAAAATCCAGCACAGTTCCTATTGGAGTTCTTATAAGTTGGTTGGGGGATCTTGTTTCAATGCGTGCTAAATTTTGGCACTATTGAGGTTGTAATGTTCTTGATAAAACTTCAAATTCTGTACTTTCAATTTAATTGTAAACCACTATATAGTGTGTACTGGGTACATTTTATCATGGCACCAATACTAGCGAGGTTATCATGTTTATATATATATGTTTGTGTGTATGTGTGTGTCTGTTAAACAATGAAAACAAAAGGCAAAGATTGGTGCTTAATCAGTTCATTGTTTTATGATTGGAGGTGGTGAAGTCAAAAGGCAAGGTGGAAGGAGCAGAAGAAGGAGAGGAAAGAGTTGAGCTGTTCTCGGGTGAGTGAGGTGGCGCTGATAGTCATTGATGTACCAACCGTTTAGATCGAGGAGTGGGATTCGTGTATTGAATATATATATATATATATATATATATATATAGAGAGAGAGAGAGAGAGAGAGAGAGACTTAGACAACAACTGCTACAACAATATAGGGAATGTTTTAACTAAATATACTTTATGAACCAATTCTAAAACATTGTCTAAATATATGTATTGACAGAGGGTATGGATGAGGGTAGATGATGTGGGGTGAGGATTATCTCTGGCAGACCCTCACTACTAACCAACATCAACACAACCATCACCATATACCCTACCATGGTGGTATGGTAGGGGTTATGAAACTGATAAGGAAATTTACTGTCTAGTGAGGCTTTAAGATTACAGAAAACAAAGAACAATCCTGAAGATATCTGAAAGGTCAGTAAGGGCCATAACCTTGCACACACCCACTCTTACACTCTATACACACCTTAGATGTTACACACCCACTCCTTACCCCTTGCACTGATTAAGGCCTTTGTTTAATCTCTACTTATTTTTGGAGAATTTTCGAGCTTGTAGTCAGATGAGGTAGTGTCTATTTTGAGAGATGAAGACTATGGTGGAGTGTAAGGTTGGGGGAAAGGGGTGAAGTATTGAGCTGACTTAGGTAGTGGATGGATTCTTACTTTTATTCTTTTATCTGGTTTCAGTCATTGAAAGAACTTAGCTTATTGATAGCAGAACTTATTTTATTTATCTCTTTTTGTTGAACTACTAAGTTACAAGACAAACACGTACATACATCCTTACATACATACATACTTACACACATACATACTTACATACAAAAATACATGCATCCATACATAGCTTCATCCATACATACACACATCCCTTCCTTCCACCCTTCCTATGCACACACACACACATATGCACAATATTCTCTCTGTGTATATTATTTAATCACCACCAAAGGACATTCTCCTAACAACTACTAGAAATAATCTTCAAACACACTCTTTTACAACTTTGTACTTTTACCCTACTATGCTTGCATTCTTTATTATGTGTTTGCTAATGTCCAACACTTGATATTGCGTCTGTTCTTGAAATTTGTATTTGGTTAAATTTTATCCCTTTTAATAATTCCTGATGATATGCAAATGTTATTATATGTATTGTTTTGTGTTAATAACTGTTAATTAACCATTTCTCATTAACTTATTGCTTACATTATGCATATATAGAAACGAATGTAGAAATTTAAAAAAATGGATGTAATTTGATAACCCTGGTTTTCTTAATTTTGCATATAAATATATATATATATATATATATATATAATCAATGATATTAATAAATGGAAACTATATTTATAAAACCATATTTATTCTATTATATATATTTCAAGGGTACCAAAACTTCGGTACGCTCTCATCAGATAAAATACAAAGTTTGTTTTATAAATATTGACATATCCAGGAATGAGACCTTAACGGTTCAAGTTTCACCTGGAATATATATATATATCATCATCACTGTTTTACGCCCGTTCTTCCACGCTAGCATGGGTTAGACGTCTGACCTTGTCTTGCTCATATGGGAACTGATTCTGGCTTGATTTCTACAGCTGGATGCCCTTCCCACTACCAACCTCATTTACAGTGAGTGCTGGGTGCTTTTTTTCCGTTGTGCCTACATATATATATATATATATATATATATATATATATATATATATATGTGTTGGACTTTCACTTAGTTTCTGCCTACCAAATTTTACGTACGAAGCATCAATCAACCTGAAGCTATTGTAGAAGACTCTTGCCCAAGGTGCTATGTAATAGAAATGATTGTGAAGTGAACTCTTTAACCACTCAGCCATGTCTGCACCTATTGATAGTAAGTGTGGAAGAACATAGGCTGTTGTAGTTGTGATAGATGCGACAGAGAGGGGACATAACTTGAAAGTGGCTGACCAATTGTTGTTGCTATTGTTGTCATTTAGCTCAAAGTCATCTCTGATCCAGCAAACCTATGAATGACCCTTATATTACTTGTTACTGACTGACCTCTGCAAAGAACAATTTCAATAAATCTCAAAGATGGAGACAAATAACATAGAGGAAAACTGGGGATTCCTACAGGACAACCTGCTGGAAGCCTTAAACCAGGCCTGCAGCTGGAGCAAGGTCCCAGCAAGATGGAGAGTGACGAGGTGGTGGAATGATGAGGTAGATAGAATCATAAAACACAAAAATACAAGCCTGGACGAAAGGTGAAGACAGAAAGAAATACCAAATAGCTAGAAGAGAGTTCAGGTGCCAGGTATACCTATCAGAGGCAGAAAAGAAGAAATTTGCTCATGTTCAGCTTCATGAAGATTAGGGGTGTGGAGTGTTTTGAATTGCAAGACAGTGTGTTATGTGGTTGGGGAAAAGTGTGTTTGAAATGTTAGTGGAGCACTTGCTCTGTCTGATGCCAAAAAGATGGAAGCATGGAAGATTTACTTTGAGAGACTGCTGAAAGAAGAGAATAAATGGAAAATGGACGTTAAACAGTGCTGCTACTGCTGATGATATATACTCATACACATACCTATACAAACACGCACATGCAATACACATACCTATACAAACACACATGCAATATATATATATATACACATACCGACATACATACAAACAAGCACATCAAGTGGAACATTTGTCTAAAGTGTAGTCTTAGAGATTTAAGATTTAGCATTCTAAAAATAACGCTAATTTCCAATTAATTAACTCCTAATTAACTGCATATCTGTCTTAAATTAGTTTATGTCTAATATCAATCTAAATTGGAATTGTCAAGTGGTTGATTGTGCTCTTACTGAGCTGGATATTTTAAATATATATGGGGCCTAATGATGGAGTAAAGCAGGAGGGTGGGGTGGGGGTGACTGGACTGTAGCTAGGGGCTCTCAATAATTAAAGGGCTCCAAGTAATTCTTTTTTTTTTTTCTGATAAGTTTTTAGTCAGGAGCCCCATGTAATATTGATCTGTAGCTAATAGGGTCCTTATCATTAACACCTTCCCTCAAGAAACCTTATAAGAGGCTAGCTAAACCTATGGAGGTGTAAGCCATAAGAGCAGTAACAACAACATGTAATTCACCTCAGTCAAACAACATCACATTCTGTACATAAATTGTTTTTAAGGAGTAAACACCTGAATGAGAGAGTGTGTGGCTTAGTCCTCTCCTTAAATTCTGGCCTGTGTAAATTAAAAAACTTGCAATAGTCTTGTTTATTACCTTTTCTGTTCTGTATGTATCTTATTTAGTCTGTAGTCAGTTTAAAATAGGGGCACTATCCAAGTATGTTGTAATGGGTAACTAAAAGGATTGGCACCAGGAAGGGCATCTAACTGTAAAACATTGCCTCAAAAGTGACTTTATGATGATTATGGAGCCTATCATGGGTCTCACATAGCTAACCCCTGCTTTAGCAAGGAAATGGCCTTAAAACATTTGGTGTGTGTTATTGTATTGTTCCTCTACTTTTGTGTGTATCTAGTTTAAAATAGGTACACTGCATCCCTGTGTCATAAAAGGCAACTAAAAGAGTTGGTGGCAGTAAGGGTATGCAGCTGTAAAACAATACCTAAAATATCACCCCATGGTTAATATGAAGCCTGTAATGGACCCAGAAGGATGACACCTGCTTTAACTAGTAAAATGACTATAAAACATTTATTGTGGTCTCTTACCACATTTAAGGGGTTTTGATCTAAAATAAAATAATTTTCACCATATTAAAGAATGTTTACAGACAAAAGCTGGGACTAGTTTATGTACTAACTAGGGATTAAAGGCTGAGGTTATTATTCTAAAAATGAAAAGGACATTGTATGTATGTTAATCCATGAATATATGCATGGATATGCATGTACGTGTGTGTATATCTGTAGTTTAATCTATGTATGGTTATATATAGATGTCCATGTGTTTAAACCAAACTTGGTACTGCCATGTCAATAGATTTCTTCTCTGTGTGAGAATTATGCAGCAAAATGTAATATTTTAATCCAAAATCTTAATCTCTGGGGATTAAATCAAAATTGCTGGAATATTCAACTATTTACTCATTTTTTTCTTTTAAGGCTTTAGTTGTTGTTGTTATTGTTGTTATTTCACCTGTTCCCTCTGATTGTAATTCCTGTTTATTTGATCTTTCAAAGATTTCGTAGTGGCTGGCTACAACAGACACCTTTTATCACACACACATTTACATGTATGTATGTATATATATGTACATATATGTGTGTGTATTTATGTACATATAAATATTCACCCAAACTTACATACACACGTGTCGTCGTCTGTATGTGTGTTTACCACACCTTTCATCAAAGCTTGCATATATAAATAAATATATATTATCTAAGGCTATAAACATACACACACACACACACACATACATGTGTCTGCGTGTATGTATGTATTTTTATAGCCTTAAAAGAACTTCCTGTCTTGGGAGAGTTCTCTTTGTTTTTTGATTTAGCAACATACAAACAGCAGGTGGCATTGTTTCTGACCCTCTCTTAATTTAAATATTCTGATGTTCTTATCAAGACAGCTAGGAAACACTGTTGTCCCTGTTGTGTTTCTGTACTACCTTGTCCTATATCTTATATCTAGTAATTTTCATCACTGGGGTATCAACTTATTAAGCAATCTTCCCCCATCAAGCTAAGAAACACTGTTGTTCCTGTTGTGCCTCCCTACTACCTTGCCTTATATTTAGTAACTGTGGAGGCATGTGGCCTAATGGTAAGGGTGTTGGAATTACGATCATAATGCTGTGGGTTCGATTCCTGGGTTGCGTGTTGTGTTCTTGAGCAAAATACTTCATTTCATGTTGCTCCAGTGTACTCAGCTGAAAATGAGTACCAGCAATAGCTGGGGGTTTAACCCTGCGATGGACTGGCGTCCTGTCCAGTGGGGAGTCTTGTCTTGTACTCTCAGTCGCTTCATGCCATAAAACCGGGATATGCGCCGGCCAAATGAACCTCCTGGCTTAAGATAGACATTAGACTTAGATATCTAGTAACTTCCATCACTGGGTTTATCAATGTCCTATCAAGACAGACAGACAACATTATTGTTCCTATTGTGTGTTCCCTACTACCTTGCCTTATATCTAGTAACTTCCATCACTGAGTTATCAATGTCCTATCAAGACAGACAGACAATATTATTGTTCCTATTGTGTGTTCCCTACTACCTTGCCTTATATCTAGTAACTTCCATCACTGAGTTATCAATGTCCTATCAAGACAGACAGACAACATTATTGTTCCTATTGTGTGTTCCCTACTACCTTGCCTTATATCTAGTAACTTCCATCACTGAGTTATCAATGTCCTATCAAGACACAGGGAACACTGTTGTTCCTATTATGTTTCCCTACTACTTTATCCTACATCTACAACAGTGGAATCCTTACTGGGATAATGATTTGATAAACAGTGTTCCCTCTCAAGCCAGGAAGAACTGTTGTCTCTACTGTGTTCCTGGTACTTTGCCTTACATCTTACATCTAGCATCTTACATCAGTGGAGTATCCACTTGTTAAACAACGTGTTTATTGTGGTGTCTTGTAGCTTGTTTTAACTAAAACTTCCCGATTATGTTGCATATAAATGGGGGGGGGGGGGGGGGTAAGTGGCCAGCTGCAATGTATTTTGTATTGTTGATTTTTATACTGACATTAGCACCACCACTACTACTACTACTACTACTACTACTACTACTACTATTACCACTACTACTATTATTATTAGTATTATTATTATTATTATTATTAGTAGTAGTAGTAGTAGTGGTGCTGGTGGTAGTGGTAGTAGTAGTAGCAGTGTTGGTGGTGTGCATATATGTGTGTGTTTATCTCTATGTATATGTGAATACCTGTGTGTTTGGATGTTTATGTATATTCTACTGGGAGATAATAATCATAATCTATAAATAATCCCTGCCAAAATGTGTTGAAATCTTCTTCAATGACTTGGGTGTACCATTATAGTAGTGCTTTTTCCTCTCCAACTGTCTTCCATATGTCATAGTACCGAGTATTTAGCAACTGGGAACTGGTACAATGTATGCATGTATGTGTGTGTGTATTGGTGTGTAATATTTAGTTACTGATGGTTCACCAGTTTAAGCACTCAATGCTAATACGTAGGTCCGGCTACCAATTTGGGGAGTCCTACGTTTGGTACTTCACCATTATCGGTATTCTTAAAAAGCATTGTTAATAATAATAATAATAATAATAATAATAATAATTGTTTCTACTTTAGGCACAAGGCCAGCAATTACCCAGTACATTACTGGTACTTTATTTTATCGACCCCGTAAGGATGAAAGGCAAAGTTAACCTTGGCGGGATTTGAACTCAGACTGTAAAGGGACGTAACTATGCTAGAAAGCATGGCGTCCAACCCTCTACCGATGCAGCCAATTCACAATGATGATTTCTACTTTAGGCACAAGGCCAGTAATTTGAAGGGGAGGGGAAAGTCGATTAAATCGACCCCAGTGCATTACTGGTGCTTTATTTTATAATAATAATAATAATAATAATAATTGTTTCTACTTTCGGCACAAGGCCAGCAATTACCCAGTACATTACTGGTACTTTATTTTATCAACCTCGTAAGGATGAAAGGCAAAGTTAACCTTGGCGGGATTTGAACTTAGATCGTAAAGGGACGTAACTATGCTGGAAAGCATGTCCAACCCTCTACCAATTCTGCCATAATAATAATAATAATAATAATGAGCTGGAATGAAGTATCCATATGTTTATTCACATGTGACACGTGTTTTGCTATCGATCTGCTCAAAATAGTGTTGGAGGACTGGGCAAGCTTTGGCTGATGATGCACAAACATGCGCTGAGGTTACATCGCTTTCTTTTCCTTAATGGTGAACAGGTGTGACCACTATTCACTAGACACGTTCATCACCTCAGTGGAGCTGCTGTCAGGAGTCAATCAAAGACCGAGCGGGAGCGCTTGGAAACTGGAATGTCTTCAAGTACTCACAGCCCTCTACCAATCGGGTCGTATGAGAAGGAAGTGGTGCCTTTGAAGCAGTTTTTTTTAAGGTGGGTGAAAGAAGCAAGCATGGTCTGGTGAATGGGTTCACTCTGAGTGTATGCCTGTAGATTTGAAGAAGATAACAGGGACAGGGAAATTACCCTAGAAATCAAGGCATCCATGATTTTATAGGATTTTTTTCTACGAACAGCCCTTGAACATATCCTCCCTACTGAGGAATTCCCTTTTGTTTAATTTTTATTGTTACCTTTCTTTTTCACTATTATTAAATGTTTACATCCAAAACCCATACACCAACACACACATACACACACACACACACACACTCTCTCTCTCTCTCTATATATATATATATATCAGCATCATTTTCAGCAGCATCATTTTATGTCCACTTTTCCCTGCTTGCAAGGGTGGGACAGGAACTGATTCTGGCTTGATTTCTACAGCTGGATGCCCTTCCTAACACCAACCTCATTTACAGTGAGTGCTGGGTGCTTTTTTGCCGTGGCACCTCCACGACCACTTTGCAGTGGAATGATAGGGACCCCAGTCCCTATCATCTCATTTCTACAGCTGAGGAAACTGGAGCAATGTGAAATAAAGTGTCTTGCTCAAGGAAACAACACATCACCCGGTCTGAGAATTGAACTCACAACCTTTCGATTGCAAGGCCAATGCTCTAACCACTAAGCCATGTGCCTCCATATATATATATATATATATACATATATATACATATATATATATATATATATATATATATATATATATATATATATATATATATATATATATATATATATATATATATATATATATATATATATATATATATATATATATATATATATATATATATATATATATATATATATATATATATATATATTTCACAAGGGTAAGGCTTCTCTCCAGTGTGTATTTTTTTGTGTGCTTTTAAACGACTGTTAGTTAGAAACGATTTCCTGCATATTTCACAGCAAAAGGGAGTCACTCCAGTGTGCATCAGTTTGTGGACAACAAGTTGTGAATTCACCACGAAAAAGCACCCAGCACTCACTGTAAATGAGGTTGGTGTTAGGAAGGGCATCCAGCTGTAGAAATCAAGCCAGATCAGTTCCTGTATGAGCAAGGCATGGTCAGCCGACCAGACACTGCCCACAACAGGACAACCCGTCTAACCCATGCTAGCGTGGAAGAACGGACGTAAAACGGTGATGATGATGATGATGATGATATATATGTTTTCGTCCTGTGCTGTCATAATGTTTTTTCTTAATGTTAACACTTGTGGTGAATAAAGAAATCATTATTATTATTAAATTGTTTAACTGATTCTGTTTTACTTTCTGCTATCATTACAGTGTGTGGTGCCATAATACTTGTTGGTGTTGTAATCTTAGGTAAACTGTTCATATCTCGAGACCTGAGACGGCCTCCACAACCTACACATGCCTGTTTCCAAACTTGTTCTGGTACGAATCCAATGATCTTTACTCTTTCATTTTGTCTGTTAATATTGGCAGATACAGCCAAGCCATCATTTGTGTACATGTTGATGCAAAATCAAATGAGCCTACAAATTTCAGCACCATTCATGTGTGTATGCATTACCAAACTGCTTGAAATCACTGCTGGTTCTATGATACAAAAGTGTCTGCTTTAAAGTGTTTATATTTATCTACACTCATAAAAAAAAAACTAAAAAAAAACGATTATAATTCTATATAAGAACCTTTGTTTAGCTGCAAATTCCAGTTTATTAATGACAAAGTTAGTTACATTATTAAATCCCTCCAAATTCTTGACAATTTTCAAAATTATTTGAAAATAAAAGGCAGTGTCTTTCATTAGAAATATGGTAACAAAAGGGTTAAATCTTTTGTAATACTGCCTAAGCGATGTCTGTTAATATTGACTGCAATAGACAGGCCAACATCTTTATACAGTCCTAAATCTAAGGTTTTTAAATCTTGCTTTGTGCGTGTGTAAGATGTAAAATCTAATGAACCTGTAAATATCCACACCTTCTGTTGTGTGTGTGTATTTTTATGTGAGTGTGTATGTGTTTGTTTCTTAATGAATGTTGCAGTTCTTATTCCCAGCCAGTTTACGTATTATCCAAATTCTTCGTTTCAGTGGTTTACACTCACTCTCAAGACCAAATTAGCCCGGTGTTTATGGATCCTCCTCCAGCTTATGACACAATAGCTTACGAGCCACACCCGAACATCGGATTAATTGATCTAGGACGCTCTACTACATCAGACACTATTCTCACTACAGTGGACATTCACCGCGACGGCAGGGCTGTTATTTTGCAACCCCCCAAGTACTCAGATGTTGCCACACCATTGCCTTCCTACGAAGCAGTCACTGCAGAGTGACCATGATGCGCTTTTGCAACCTCTTTTGTTTCCAAATTATTATTATTGTTATCATTTTTATTATTTTTTAAAATTAATTTTTGTCATTGCCACAATCAGTACTGACACGCACAGTTTCCAGCAAAGTTAGAGGCAAAAACCATTTTTTTTTAAATCAACATTTTTTCATTTAAATTTATATAATTTATAACTAGGTGGCTTATGAAGCATTGGAAAACATTTTAATTTGAAATGAATGCATCCCAATGCAAATAGCCATAATAATAGTTGAGAAAATCAGGTAAGGTACTTCTGTAGGGGGAAAAGTGAACAAAAGTGGCATGCCTCTGCCCACTTTTTTTCTGTCACCGGGAGTACTTCACCTGATTTTCTCTATTATTTACAGAGATCAACTATTATTATGGTCATTTGCACTGAGATGCACGCATTCCAAATATAATTTATTATTATTTATTATATTGATTTTCATTATCATATTTTGAACATTTTCATACAAGCTTCTACCTATTATTATTATTATCATTTCTTATTGTTCATTCCGCAGGAGTGTTTCTGTTAAGACAAAGCCAAAAGAGGAACTGCTATATTATCCATCACCCAATGACATACAACTCTAAATCTAGCAGGAAATGTCTTTCAAAACAACAACAACAACACCTATATTCAACTGGGTTTCAGGGGTTGTTTTCTTTCTTTTTTTTAAGGAGGGGGGGGGGGGGCAGTTTGTCTAATGTAACCTGCCACATGTTGTGTTGACCACATGATGTACTGACCACATGATGTATTGGCCACATGATGTTCTGACCACATAATATGCTAGCCACATCTTGTGTTGGTCACATGTATATGTTATAGATATTCAGGTCTTTATATCCTGTATCATAAACAAAATGGCTGTACATAGAGCATGTGTCTGAGTAGTTACATTTGAAATGATCACCCCCAGAGAAAGTGTGCAGCTACTGAACTTTGTGGTGGTGACCCTGAGAACATGTGCCCGAGTACTGTTGGTTGAATCGTCCACCATGAGAATATGTGTCTGAGTACTTAGATATGAGAGGGCCACCCCTCGATGAGGTGTCAATCTACTGGAATTTGAAATGGACATCTTGAGAGAATATGTCAAATGGTTAACATAATAATATCTAAAGTGGCCATTATGAGAATATGTGTCTGAGTATTATTGTGTGAAAAGCCACCCTTAGATAAGATGTATCTAAGTAATAACATTTAAAGTCGCCACCCCTAGAGAAGATGTCTAAGCTATGACATTTGTAGTGGCTATCCCTAGGAAATGTGTCCGAGCTAAGACTTTTGATATAGCTATCTATCCCTAGTAAATGTGTCCAAGCAATCATGTTTGATATAACTATCCTTAGTAAATAAGTCTAAGCACTGACATTTGGTATGGCCATCCCTAGAGCATGTGCCCAATCAACAACATTTGAAGTGGGTCGGCGTCCCTAGTCAATGTATCCAGGCTATGACGTTTGATATGGCCAAACTGATATGCTGGATACTTTGTATAGATGTTGAAGGATTTTGTTTTTTTTTCTCTCTCTCTCCTGTACTAACTTATGTGTCCTCTTCCTTGTCACAAATCTATATATGAAATTTCAATTGTCCATATTTTCACTTAGAGCAGGAAACAAAACATCTTGTGCTCAAACCCCATCAAGATCAATTTTACCTTTCATCCTTCTGGGGTTTGTTAAAATATCTATCAGTCAAATATTGGGTTTCAGTGGAGATCAAATTAAACTCTGCATCACTTCACTCCGAAAATGTTTATTGGCATTGTACCTATGTTACAAACAATTATTATCCCGCTGAGGTTAACTTTGCCTTTCATCCTTATGGGGTCGATAAAATAAAGCACCAGTTACGTATTGGGGTCGCTTTAATCGACCCCCCCCCCTCCCCCCCAAATTACTGGCCCTTGCCTATACTAGAAATCATTATTATCCTGCCGAGATTAACTTTGCTTTTCATCCTTATGGGGTCAATAAAGTAAAGTACCAGTAATACACTGGGATAATTGCTGGCCTTGTGCCAAAAATAGAAACAATTATTATTATTATTATTGTACAAATGCTACCGGTGTCAACTCTGTGTTTTTATTCCCACTGAATACCAGTAATATACTGAAAGTTGATTCAATTAGTTACATCTCTCCTTAAAACTGTGGGAAAAGTTAATAATCATCATCATTATCATTATAGAAATCATTATTAGAAATAATCGGTAGAGGGTCGGACGCCATGCTTTGCAGCATAGAGTTACGGCCCTTTGTGGTCTGAGTTCAAATCCAGCCGAGGTTAACTTTGCCTTTCATCCTTACGGGGTCGATAAAATAAAGTACCAGTAATACACTGAGATAATTGCTGGCCTTGTGCCTAAAGTAGAAACAATTATTAGAAATAAGAATCATCATCATTATTATTATTACAACCCTAAGCAAGTTCACCTCTCTTCTCTCTTTCCTACCATTTTTATGTGTTGACTTACATACAACAGACAATCATTTCAAACTTCCACCCTCAGTGCATGTGTGTGTGTGTGTATATGTGCATGTGTTTGTATATGTGTGTTTGTATATGTGTGTGTGTGTATGTGAGTAAGGCTCATAATATGCAGGAAGGGTCACAGACGGAAGGCCAGTGACTTTATAAATTATTTGTAATTTTATTATAATGATGTTAATGTGTCGATATGTAAATATCTAGCTGAAAAATATCTCCCTATCTATCATCTTCCCTAAGTCAAACTTACTCCACCTTGTAGTATTGTATAAACTCATACCTTCTCCACCATTCAATTTTACATTAATTTCAACTTTGTAGTAGTCTCTCTTGCCTTTCATTTTTTATTTCAACTTTGTAGTAGTCTCTCTTCATCATTCATGTAATTTTATTTAAATAAAAATATATTTTCACTCACTAAATTAAATATGTTAACCTCCCACTTAACTGTATCCTTTTGGTAGTCCAGTCTCTAGTTAATAGTCCACAGTTCCAAGGTTCCCAAACTTTTTGGGGGTTGCCCCCTCCCTCGTTTAGAGAATATATTTCATCAGTGCCCCTTACTAAAAAGGTGTTAAAAAATTATACATTGTAAAGTAAATTTTGATAATTAAAAACAAATTATTTAAGCACTTATTGAATGACAGTTTTAGAAGCAACTACTAATTTATATTATTTGTCCCTTTCCTCTCTCATCACTCCTTGCTTTCCAACGAACCCTAACCCTTCTCCCCTTGCATCTCCAAGTACCCTCAGGGGGGACAGTAGCACCCACTTTGGGAATCACTGCTTGAGTTAACAGCCCAGCCTCTAGTTGTAGTTAGCAGTTAATAGTCCAGCTTGTTGTTATAGTGTTAGTGGTGGTTAATAGTCCGGTCTTTTGGTAATAGTCCAGTCTCTAGATGTAGTAGTAGCTGTAGTTCAGGCTCTAGATGTAGTTCACAGCCCTCTGTCTTGTTCTCCTAACCGTTTTACATTCTTGTTATTCCAGTCTCCAAATTCTTCATCTAAATGAAGCTATAAATGTAGATTTTCTTTTTAAATATCTATCTATATATGATTGATATAAAATATAACATTTTTATTTTAAGATATAGTCCTGTTATAATAAAATATTGTATTGTTATATTTAGATATAATATTCTCATATTAAAATATAGTATTGTTATATTATAATATAATATTCTTGTATTACATTTTAATATTGCTTTATTAAAATATAGAATTCCTATGCTATAATATTCTTATAATAAAATATACATTTTTGATAATAAATTACAGTATTGTTGCTAAAACATAGTATTGTTATGATAAACATATATCATTGTTATAATATTATTATTTAATAATATTCTTATATTAAAATATAGTAGCGTTATAATAAAATACACAATATTCTTATAATAAAATATATAGAATTGTTATAACTCTTAATGTCCTTTACCACATGAAACTACATTAGCAAGACATTCTTGAAAATACAAATCAGCACTATGACTTCATCATATTAAATATTAAAGTCTTTACTTTAATGCTGCAAATATTCACAAAGATCTATAAACATTTGAATTAACAAACCACATAAAACCACTTAGCAAAACATTCTTGGAATGTACAAAATAACACTATAATAGCATTACATTAAAATCTAAAGTTTTTATTCAAATGTTGCAAATGCTTACCAAGATATGTCCACTGGTAAATATATTAAAAACATTTGAGTCAACAAACCTGTTTTTAGATATTTTCTGCTAAATTATTACAGGGTGATAAGAGTTAAATATAGTATTGTTATGTATAACTTCACGTAACGATTTGGTGAAATTGTCTGCAGTCTATAATGAATTTGAAAATCAATATTGATGTCTAAGATATCAATTGGTTAACCTATCAGAAATCAATGACAAATCAAACAAATATTCTATCTATACATATCAATACAAGATAAATACTGATTACCTTCCTCCGTCCTCTGTTCCACCTCTTACATAGTTTAAAGGTGGAAATATTTAAAACTTTATGTTTATTTCCTTAGGAATTCTACTGTATTCCTCCCTTCTAGTCACTTAACCTTCCAATACTAAACCACCTGGAATCACCCCTGTTTCTATGATACAAAACTGCTTGTTTTAAAGTGTTTATGTTTATCTAAAAATCTTTTATCATAATTTTATGTAAGAAAACCTCAGTTTAATAATGAGAAAGTCATATTATTAAATCTCCAAATTCTTAATTGTTTTCAAAATAATTTGAAAACCACAGACAGAGTCTTTCAGCAAAAATTTGACAATGAAAGTGTGAAACAAGATAGAAGTTTCTTGTTGTTTCCCAAGCAGTATAAGACAATTGTTGATAGTGTAAGAAAGGTGTGATAGAGTTTCAACTTTAGTATATTACTGCTACATATTCTTATTGACCCCAGTAGCATCAAAAACCAAGTTGATCCCTGAACTTAGAAAAACAAAATTAAATATCATAAATGGTGCATTTAGTTTGATATCATACACTGTCTGAGCCAGGTTTAACAGTTTGAGACTATACACTGCCTGAGCCAGGTTTAACAGTTTGAGACTATACACTGCCTGAGCCAGGTTTAACAGTTTGAGACTATACACTGTCTGAGCCAGGTTTAACAGTTTGGTTCTACACACTGCCTGAGCCAGGTTTAACAGTTTGGTTCTACACACTGCCTGAGCCAGGTTTAACAGTTTGAGACTATACACTGCCTGAGCCAGGTTTAACAGTTTGAGACTATACACTGTCTGAGTCAGGTTTAACAGTTTGGTTCTACACACTGCCTGAGCCAGGTTTAACAGTTTGAGACTATACACTGTCTGAGCCAGGTTTAACAGTTTGGTTCTACACACTGCCTGAGCCAGGTTTAACAGTTTGAGACTATACACTGTCTGAGCCAGGTTTAACAGTTTGAGACTATACACTGTCTGAGCCAGGTTTAACAGTTTGAGACTATACACTGTCTGAGTCAGGTTTAACAGTTTGGTTCTACACACTGCCTGAGCCAAGTTTAACTGTTTGGTTCTACACACTGTCTGAGTCGGGTTTAACTGTTTGACACTGCAAAGGGAAACTAGTATCAAAGAAATGATGATGGTGGTAGTAGTGGCGGTGGTATGAAGATGATGCTGATAATAGTAGCGATAATGGTGAGGTGATGATGAATAAGTTAAGTATTTGGTAAGAAAAATTATAATTAATATTGTTTTTCAAAAAGGAATATAATAACTCTCACAGCTAAATCTAACAAAATAAAATAGAAACAAAGCAGGGTGGTGCTGTTGAAGACTGGGTCTTTGGTTTGTGTTTACATAGAGAAGATATTATAAGTGAGTGTTAACTGTATGAGGCAAGGGACTGTGTGAAAAAGTACAGAGATTCAACAGGAATAGAAACCCGATTTTAAACTGTTATTTTCAGATGTAGGGTGCCGGCCCAGTGGGAATAACTACACAATATTATATGTATATACATGTATGTGTAAATTAACATATATATATGTATTGATATATACATATATGTGTATATAAACATATACACATGTGTATATAAACACACACACACATACATACATATATACACACACATATATATATATACAGAGTCTGCCAATAAAATGTATACACACTTCAGGAAAAGATATATATATATATATATATATATTCAATTATTCAACAGTACATTTCTTGCATCAAGATATCTCAACATGGAAATTCATCTTTTGTATGTGTGTGCATATATATATAGAGAGAGAAAGAGTTAACTTTACATATTCATACAAGTTTTACTTTTCCTGAAATTTGTATACTTTATTTTGACAGATTCAGTATATATGTATATATATATATATAACCATATACATATTACTTGCGTGTGTGTTTTGAAGCTCTACAATTCCTAAGTGAAAACAATATTTCCAAGTAAAACATTCCATTATTTCAGTTCAAACGTTCCTAAGTTATAACATTCCTCTATCTACTATCTCTCTCTCTAAATACATAAATATATATATACACACATACATAAATCATCATCAGTGTGCATATATATATATATAATATATATCTTATCCTTCTCCAACTAGACTTTTACTGATTATCATATATATATATATATTTATTTTTATTTATTTATTATTTACTCATTGTTTTCATTCATTGTTGCTTCTTTGCACACACACACACACACACACTGATACATACACATGTATATCAAAAGTCCTTTAATTTTTTTATAGTGACTGTCAAATATTGACTTACTGGTTAAGGTCACTTCTAGCATGGACTCACACCCTCTACTGCATCTAGAATAATTGTAGGAGTGAGAACTAAGCTGACAAAACTCTTTTTTTACTTTACTAATAGAAATAAAGTCATACTCTTGGCTAAAAGACCGGCCCTAGATTATTTCAGTGTTTCCTTTTTTTTTTACACTCTTGTAACTTTAGATATGTTTCCACTATTTTGAATAAATTTCCCCCTTTTTATATCTAAATAAAATTACTTTTTTTTCTCTTCAAAGTTGTAGCATGGGCTCAATGCTGGAGGGTGAGGGTGATTAAAAAACACTTTTGGTGTTTGTACCTTAATAGGCATGGAGGGGGTGGGTAGTGTTACTGCTCATCTTTGCAACCCTACTCCCACACTTGCTACATATCTGTTTCTCATGTAACATTTCACTAGACTTACACCCTGCTTAATCCTCTTGGCACTGCAGGTGACTGAAGGCACTGATAGAGTAATCTCCCCTTAATACATAATAGGGAGCAAATTCATAATAATTCAGCCTCCAGAAGGTTAAAGACAGTAAACTCTAGCTGCACATGACAGATAGTTTACAGCCAGTGAGAGTTAAGTCCCCTGGTTATGTAAACACATGAGCCCCTGCTATATTTATCATTCATTTAAATATTTTTTTCTTATTTCTGTTTGTGTACTTTTTTCTCACCTCATTTTCATTGTTCATTGTTTTTTTCTTTCTTTGATTTGTGTGGCTGTATGTGTGTGTGTGAGTGTGTTTATATATATTATAATAATAATAAATCAGTTAATATTGCCAAGACAAAATGTATCCAAGCCCATGTGTAGATATATAGATATAAAGGTGAATACATAATGATGGTAAAAACCGATTCCCAAAGCCTATACAACTGTTTCGAGCCGACAAATAAATAATGCCAATTACCATTATTAGTTAATAGGCATCAAGGCACTAGGCTCATCATCAGTAGTTGGCATCATACTAAATATATATATATATATATATATACATATGAAATTAGCATTAAGACAGATTTTACATAATTGTATTTATTGGATAATACATATTTTAATGATGCCATTGTGGAGCAGTTATGCTGTCATTACAACAGCAACTGGCGCAGGTGTGAACACAATTATGTAGAGTTGATATGTTGCAGGCAAATACTTTTATGTTTGCAAAACCCCAGAGAACATATGTATGCTTTTATATATATCATTTCATCATCATCATCATTACTGTTTAGTGTCAGTTCTTCCATGCTTGCATGGGTTAGACAGGTCGTCCATGCCAGGAGGCAAGTCCGGCCATGTCACCCCTTGCTCCGGCGAGGACTAAATTTGGCTGGGTATTTTATAACTGGATGCCCTTACTAGCACCTCTCACATTTACAGTGTGGGAATATATATATATATATATATATATACATATATATATATATATATATATATACACACACACACACGCATGTGTATTATTGTTTTATTATTATTTGTGTGTTGTTTATTCTAAAATCTCCAAGATAACTTACTTTCCATGAACACCTCTCAGTTCCTCCAACACCTCATCTCTGTTGAAACTATTATAATCATGTGTATGTATGTATATATATATAAATATAAATAAAGATTATATATCTATATATTTATGTATATGATTTTGTGTAACAAACACACTAAACATGCACTGAATGAAGGTTTTCATATACTGTTCAGAGTCAATATATTTGTTGTACGAGTGTTTCAATTAATCAGTAATTTTCAAATGTATACCTTAGCAAAATACTAATACATTTGTAACACTTGTACAAAATGTATACATACAACATTGTATTGTATTGAGTCCTTTGTTTGAGTTGTTGTCTTCTCTAAAACATGTTCACACATGCATGCATACACACACACACACACACACATATATATAATTCAAATTAAAAGATATATGTATATATATAGAACCATATATCCCATTAGAATACACAATATATTGCATATATACACAGAAAAATATCTACTATAGATGGAAACAATAAAATTCCTTATAGCGCTGTTTTGTGGCTTGTAGTAGATCGATTTTAAGTTATGGTACTATAAGCCATGAAATAGCACTATATGCTATTTTATTGTTTCCATCTATAGTACATAATTTTTTGAAATATGTACTTTGTGTATATACAATATATTGTGTATTTTCATGGGATATGTGGTTCTTTTTCTCTCTCTCTATATATATATATATACATATAACTTTTAATTTGAATTATTATAGCTCTGGACAAACGTGTATTGAGCTTTTTATTGAGAAGCACAAATATCAAGCATATTTGATGTTTTGATACCTTAAATTTGTATATATATGTGGTTACCCCTGATTGAACCTGGGATACACACATATATATATATATATATTTGAGATGTATTTTTGTTGATAAGAATATAATTTTTAGAGTCTGTTAACCTTGTCTTTAGAGATAAAACATGTTTTAAAAAAGATATTTGTAATTTTTCAGAGAAGTATTTTGATCTCCAGCCATCAGCATGTGTCTATGGATAAAAGTGTTATTACCATTAGTTTAGACATAAATGACCCTGGTTCAAATTCAGCCTGGTACTGTGTAAAATGGTTGAAACACAGCTAATTTCTTCTAAAGATGGAGTGGGGAGAGAATCAACTCCAGCACTTAACTGGTACTTTATTTATCGACCTGTTGATAAATAAGTCGACCATGACAGGATTTGAGCTCAGGGCACAGTGAGTCATACACACCCTGAAATAAGACAGTTGGTGATGATCAAATATGAAAGAAATCAAAACTCTGTATAGCTGGATTAGTGGAAAATAATGATATGATTTCATTATGTATTTAATATTTATTTGTCACATTTAAAGATAAGGTTAATAGTCTGGAAAAATTTACAAACTTATTAAAATAATCGTTATGTAATAATTTATGTATGTATTAATTATACCACAGTTAAATGTTGCTGTTTTCTTGTTTTTTTCTTCTTTTTCATTTGTGTTGTTTTTTTCCCAATTGTCAACTTTAAAATAATTCTGCATAGCAACAACAGAAAGATTGTTGTAAACATTTATTTACAAAATGGTGAGAAAAAAAAAAATCTCACACACACTCATAAATATACACACAGATGTGTATGTATATATATATATATATATACCAAATAAACCAAAATTATAATTTATATTATTAGAACAGTGACATTGTTGAAGACTGAGTCTTTGGATTTACTTGTGCTTACATTCCTGGCAAGGAATTTCTGTTCATTCATTCCTTCTCTTCAAGCAGCGACTTTAAACCAAAATTTGCAATTGTCAGGCTTAAGTATCTCAAATAGAAAACCTTTTCTCTGCCAGAATGTGAGGACACTACAAGTGAATAACCTCAAACTGCAAAAACCAAATATACAAAAAATAAAAAAAATAAAGATCCAAAGAACAATAAAAAATATCTAGAGTTTTCTCAGAGCTCTTTTGTTATTTTTTGCTTTTGTTTTTCTTAACTCTTAACATCCTGCAATGATTCAGCAGAAAATGTCTAATATCAGGTTTGTTAATTCAAATGTTTGTAGTGTCTATACTGAAGGACAGATCTTTGTGAACATTTGCAGTTTTAGTGTAAAGACTTTATTTTTTATGTAATGCAATTATAATGTTGTTTTGTATTTTTCAAGAAAGTCTTATTAAGGTGGTTTCATGCAGCACAGGGTAGGGCGTTCTCTGTTTAAATGGTTAATCCTCTCTCAGATTCCATGATGAACATTCCATTGTTCAATCAACTGTACACACTAATTGTTAAATTAACATATGGTTGATTATCCATACATGCGTGCACCCATAACATACTATATATATATACTCGTATATGAGTTGCACTGGTAGATAAGCCACATCTCCATTTTACATTTACAATGTATCATGTTTTGAATTGAGGCATTGTAGGTCCAGTAGATAAGTCACATGCAGGTTTTTCATGGGAAATTGTGTGATTTACACGATTGTAAATAGTAAATATTAAGTAAAATTATCACAACACATTGTAATAAGACTGGTCCTCTGAATTACAACCTCAATCCATTTGATGGGCTTCTAAATAATTTCCATCTACCCAATTTCACTCACAAGCTTGGGTCAAACTGCGGCTATGGTAAAAGACACTTGTCCAAGATGTTACACAACTTCTTTCCTGCAAATCTAACTATTCAGCTGGGTTGAAATATTTACCCATCTGACCCTATTGAGGTATTAATCTCTAAAGTTAAGTGTTGATCAGCCATGCAGTCTTTAACATAGCACATGATTAGTGACTACAGCATAGACTGATAACTAGTGAATTCAGAATAAGAGCCAGACACATAAACATAGATAGTCTCGAGGAAGATATGGAAGCTTAAAGAACCATCAAGCAGTTGTATGTTTAGAAAGGTACTAGATGAAGCCCTAAACACAAGGAAGAGGAATGAGTCCTATAGCATAAAGGACAACTGCAAACTCCTACAAAACAATCTATTGACAGCAAAGTTCCAGCTAGATAGCAGGTAACATGGTAGTGGAACTGTACGGTAGATAAAATGATAAAAGCTAAGAGATAGGCTTGGAAAGCTGAAAGACAGAAAGCAATAGCAAGTAGCTAGATGTCAAATTTACTTAACAAGAGGGGAAGAAGAAAGTAAGAGGTTTATCAATGTCCAGCAACGTAAGGTCCTCCATATTACATGACAGTGTACTTGAGAGAATTGAGATGCCATGGCAAGGAGTATATATGGAGTGACAATGGCTCATTTAACCTTACTGACAGCAAAAAGATGCATAGAAGTGTTACTATGAGCAGTTGCTGAATGAGGAGAAAGTCTCTAACCAGAGTAGACTTGATAAGCCCAGCCATCATTTTTGACAGCAGAGTGATAGCTAAGAAGATAAAGCATATGAAGGTGGAGCAGGCAGCTGAGGTGGTTAAACTATCTGGTGGAGCAGGACAGACTAGTTACACACACACAGATAATCAGATATTGCATGAAATTATCATACACAATGACTGGTGCAGTAGCAACAACATTGTCAACTGTTACTAGGGTAAAGGATATGCATTAGAGAGAAGCAATTACAGGGACCATTTTGAAACCACAAAAAATGAAAAGTGTGGAGGGGGGGTTGCTTTAAGTATGACAGACAAAATGAAACTGAATTATATGTGGATGTCTTAAGCAAAATTCTTTCTTTTCAGTCTTACCTTTATTGCTGAGCAGCATTTAACTGCAAACAGTCTGTTGAGAAGTTGGATGGGGTCAGAAAAAAAAAAAATATTCAGACAGATAATTCTGGATATTTTCACAAATAAATCTTTCAGTTTGTCGATTTAAAAAGATTTACAATGAAAAAACAGTTACCTTTGGTTACATTTATACATCTAAAGTGAAACATATCCAACAGTTTGTGTATGTTTCTTTTTGAATGGCTAGAATGGCATTTCCACAATGTATTGAGTTTAAACACACAATCTCAGATCAAGTCATATATGTATATGTATATATATATATATATATATGTATATATATATATATATATATATATGTATATGTCATCATCCTCATCATCATTTAACGGTTTCTCTACTAGCAAGAGTTAGATGGGTTATCATAAACCAAGTCAGTACTTAATCACAGCTACTGACTTCTCAAACAGGCTGGGGGCTTGCAACATGTTCTTGCACTTTACAAAGTGCACCAGATGCCTTTTATCATAGTATTATCATGTCTTCAAAACAGCTGAACAGTCCTTTGGTACATTTTCTACAGCTTGGTGTCCTTCCTATCATATGTGTGTAAATGATGATATATATATATCTAGGGCGGGTAAAATTCCTGAGATCCATGGACGAGTTCTCTCCAGCGGTCTCTGTCCCTCATTATCGCTGCCATGTCCTGCGTCTCCAACAGACAAGTGTCTGTCCTTAGGGCATCAACATACGTTAACCTTGGTCTTCCTCTTCCAGTGTGTCCATGTAGGGTCTCCCACAGTAGAGAATGTTGAGAAGCCAGAGGGGATCACTAATGTAGGCGGGAAGCCGCTAGAATTGGCTGAGGACTTCCTGTATTTGGGAGCAAAGATTGGGAATACGGAAGATGATGTGGTTGAGAAGAAGAGCAAAGCCACAGCTTGAGATCGGTGTGGAAGTCGGACCTTTGTGAAGACCTGAAAATCCGCCTCTTCATCCATCTGTGACTTGGACACTGACCAAGAAACTCACTCAGATGGTGGATGGGTGCTACACGAGAATGCTGAGGATGGCGCTGAACATTAATCAGTATACACTGAGAATGAAAAACTCAGAGCTGTATGGGAGCCTCCCAAAAGTCAGCTCAAAAGTGACACAGAGGAGACTGAGGTTAGCTGGACATGCTCACCGACATCTAGAGTTGATATATATCATCATCATCATTTCATTTTACGTCCGCTTTCTCCCTGCTTGCAAGGGTGGGACGGTAACTGATTTTGGCTTGATTTCTACAGCTGGATGCCCTTCCTAACACCAACCTCATTTACAGTGAGTGCTGGGTGCTTTTTTGCCGTGGCACCTCCACGACCACTTTGCAGTGGAATGATAGGGACCCCAGTCCCTATCATCTCATTTCTACAGCTGAGTAAACTGGAGCAATGTGAAATAAAGTGTCTTGCTCAAGGAAACAACACATCACCCGGTCTGAGAATTGAACTCACAACCTTTCGATTGCAAGGCCAATGCTCTAACCACTACGCCATGTGCCTCCATATATTTATATACATACATATATATAGTTCCAAGAGTTTCTGAAGAAATAGATCAATGGAAAAAAAAGTACTCTGTGTAAAGTACAGTCAAAATATATTGTATGAATAAGATCTCAACAGAAATGCATGCTTTTCATAACTGCTTCAACATCTCCAATACCTGTGGTTGTGTCTACAACAGCCATGTTGTAACAAGCTGGTGAATTACCATCTCTCAATAGCTGCTTTATTATCTCCAACACCCATTCCTCTCAGCATAGGGGTTTTGTGACATGAGAAGCTGGGTCAGAAAATTGATACACATGGGACAAGTTGTGTATTACCCACTTCCAACCACACTAGGTTTCTACAGCTGGATGCCCTTCCTAATGCCAACCACTTTACAGTGTGTGCTGGGTGCTTTTTGTTGTGATACATACCTACATGACCAATTTACAGTGTGCGCTGGGTGCTTTTAGTTGTGATACCTACACGACCACTTTACAGTGTGTGTTGGGTGTTGTTGTGACACCTATATCACCACTTTATAGTGTGGGCTGGGTGCTTTTTGTTGTGACACCAACATAACTTTACAGTGTGAGGGTGGTGTGGACAGAAGTGGGTGTTGGGGAGTGTATGGAAGAGGTATAGTGGTTAAGAGGTGCCTACTAAATGTATGTTTGAGTCCATGCGCATGGGAAGACGTGTCTTCTGTATTACTGCATAACACCAGAGATCTCAATGTCTTTGAGAGTTGTAATTGTGCAAGGTCTTCCTACTCCACAGTTTCCATCAACTTTGATCAGTCTGCACCTTTTTATACAGCTGTCATTTTTCATACGCATCACATGAACATACAAATTTCTCTAGCATACTGCATCTGATCGCTTTTATGCCTAATTTCTTTCAGTTAATTTACACTTTGCCATTTGTGTATGTTACTATTTCACATCCATTGGAGCATGCACGCTTCACTTCTTTTCAATTTTTGCAGATCCTCTGCACACAGTGCCTAGGTCTCATTACCATGTAACATTGTTGTTCGTATACATGCATTGTACAATCTGCCCTTCATTTTAAAGCAAAAACCTTTTGTAGCTAAAAGTGGTAGTAGCTCTCTGAACTTTCTCCATCCCATTCTTACTCTGGCTACTGTACTTTCGGAACACCCTTCTACACAGCTGATTTCATCAACCAGGTAATGGAAAGTGTAGACTATTTCTATAGAGCCGTCTGGGCATTTTGAAGGAGCTAGTGTCTTGTGGGCACTTGCTACTTACTGCACCTGAGCATCAGCCGCATATAAAACCTACGTTCTTTGATAGTCTGCCTGTGATCCCACATCCTTTATTTTGGACATAGAATGGAATTTCTTTCTACTCCTTTCCTACACACTTAGCAAGTCCATTTCCAAGAGGGGACCTGGGCCCTCTTTTCCTTTCTACATACAAGTTAACTTTAAGACCTTTTGATTTTAGGCCATGCTTCCAGGTTTGGAATTTCTTCTCTAACTCTGCCATAGATTCAGTTATGAGAGTTAGATCGTCTGTATACAGAGGTTCCCATGGGCAGCCAGTCTTAAACCCTTCTGTTATAGCCTATAGAGCAATAATCAACAGGAGATGACTAAGAACAGGGCCCTGTTGAACACCTACCTGTACACTAAATTATTCACCATAGTCAGTTAATTCTAACCTTGCTGACTGTTCCTCTATACTTGGCTTGTACAACTTCCACAAGCCACTCATCTACTAGTTTTCTAAGAGCCCACAAGATAATGAAACGGGGGACTCTGTCAAAGGCTTTCTCCAAGTCAACAAAAGCTAAATAGAGGGGTTTACTTTTAGCTAGGTACTTCTCCTGCAGTTGCCTCATGAGGGAGAGAGCATCCATAGTACTTTTACCTGGCACAAATCCAAACTGCATTTCATCAAGGTTAACTCAGTCCCTAATTAACTGTGCAATAACTCTTTCTGTGATCTTTATGACTTGGTCCATCAACCTGATGTGTCTATAGTTTTTTCTGTCTATAGCATCTCCTTTGCCCTTGTAGCAGTTGACAAGCTATGTCAGTCATTGGGTATGACCCCTATTTGTATTACTTGGTTTACTATACAGGTAACTATCCCCGAAGGTCCTGCTGCCTTACCTGCCTTCATATCTTTGATTATTATTTAATTACAATATAATCGTAATCTACATCTTCGAAAATGTATATATAGAAGTTCATTTAAAAAATGGTATTACCCCACTCGATTTCTGTTAGAAAAAATGTTTCCAGTGCTATCAACTAATCTAACCTTCAAGATTCTGGCAACCAACTTTTTTCCTGGAGAATGGTGTTTTCTCTATGATTTTTTTTTTTTCGTGTGTTATCAAGCAATAGGACCTCCAGACCAGTCGAAAACAACTAGATATGTATAAATAGCAGGGTCCAAAAGACCATTGGAGTTTCACAGATCATCATGTAGCGAAAGGCATGGTCTCCATGGACACCAAAAGAGTGACCTGCGACCTCACAGGGAAGGCAATCAATTTCCCTGATGGTAAGATTTACGGCATCAGTTGTATGAAGGAGAACACATTCTGGGGGCATGTTATCTATCAATGAAATAACTAGCGATCATTATAAATAGGCTGTCGTGTGGTACTAACATCGCTCAGTCCTCGGCCGTTTCACCAATACAACACAGCCTGGATATATAACGTTCTACTACATCAGCCAGCCACGCACTGTCGACTACAACTTGTCACTTTTCTTTTAAGGGAACATTCCATGGTAAATAAAAGATTCGTGCACAACACTTATTCGTGCTTGACTGACCACTATATTCATTAGTGAAGACTATAATCAAACATTATATTTACGATTCGAAGTAATCATATTTTTTTCCTTTTTGCTGAAGTGATGTAAAGATATATATATTCAACCAGAGGTCCAGAAAAAAAACAAGGAAAGATAATTATTTCCCACGAAACCCCGGTGGTCTTTTCGCCCCCTTTCACCTTACCTTTTCTACACACTTAGTCGTTTCCAACTGGTTTGGAGGTCATATTCATTGATAACACACCAAAAAAAAAAAAAAAAGGAAAGAAAACTCCGAGGAAATCTTTTTCTCCACTGAAATCGAGTGGGGTGTTCAATAAATTTACCTTAAAAATATACATTATTACGAAAGGAGAGTGTGGACACAAGGCTAGTTATACAAAAATAAATATGAAATATTTTGAAACAGTGTTTTACTGAATGAAAAATAAATACAGGTGAGAATTTAGATGAAATAAAAATGTGATCTTAACAATGAATGGAACAAACTCTTGCATTCATGTACCATAGTAGACCATATTGTTAGTTTTAGAAAAATAAAATAGAAAGTTATATTTTTATGCAACGTGTAAAAGAGAGACAAAATGTATAATCTTTCGTTTTAAAATAACAGACAACTTCCGGTAACTTCAATGAATGAAAATAACTATTTCTTAAGTTATGAGAAAACGAAGTCAGATAAAGCAAACACATATAAGACTCAGATTCTCGGAAATCAATGCTCGCTTCTCCAGTGCGTAACCTACAGTCGGCGGTTGAAAAAGCAAACATTGTTTCCCGTGTGCACATTTTTGCTATATTTGAATGAAAATGCATGCAGATTTGGTTTTTATATATATATATATATATATATATATATATATATATATATGAATGAAGTAATTCCGTCGGAAAAGTCCAGGAAAAAAGAGTGCTCTATCACTTTCATATAGATTATATTTTTGTTTTTAAAATCCAACGCCAATAAATACACCAGGATTTTTCATTCTGATGATTGAAAGCAAAAAATTTTTGCTTTTAAGAAACCACTGGTAAATGAAATAATTGCCTTATGTTGTTTATTACATAACTATATATATACTGACTTCGTTTCCTCATAACTCTGTCAATGATGTAAATTTTGATACATCATGGAAGGTGTTGATGATTATGTTTATAAAATCTTTAAACATTTGTCATTTACACACACAGGAGTTGTATGTGATAATAAAACGAAAGATTACCGGCAAAGAGTATGTATGTGAGATATATAAAGAGAAGGGAGGAGTATATGGACAGACTTAAGTTTTCAATACAGTTGTAGCTACGAGTAAATATCCACCTGTGCCACTCATATTTACTAGAGGGTGGGTCCTCATAGGTAACACTTGATATTCTCGTAACCACGTTTCTGTTAAACGGAAATTAACCAAACATCCAATTTCTCGCAGTTGAGCATAACACTCCAACAGACTTTCCTTGTATTGGGAATATACGACTATCTGGCGAGATGGCCGAAGATATTGGAGTAGGTGTAATACCAGAGGAGTTGGATAGAATTTAGAAGCGACTATAACACAGTCCAGTTCTTTGTTGACCATCAGACTTTGCGTTATGGCCAACTTCTTGGTGGAATTTTCACGTTTTGTTTCTCGATTTTCAAACGTCTGGCGATATCTTTTCTTTTCGACAGTTTCAGAACTTTCACTTTCTTTTCCCTCCGACGTCGACATTTTGGAGTCTGTTCCGCTGGTGTCGACATTGTTTTTACTTTTACCTTCGCAATTAATAAATTCTTCATCCTTCGTTTCACTTTTGTTATCATTTGAGCCTTCAGGTGAGAGTTCTGGGTTCGATTCCTTCTCCTTGTCGATATCTTCAGATTTAACAACAACGGGAGAGACTGCTTGATTATTTTTATCAGCGTCTTCTTCTGGTGTGATGGTTTCAAGTTTAACCATTTTTTTTTCTGGTTCGCCGTCAGTGGGAGAAGATTTAGAGTCGTCCTCAGTTATAATGTTACCGGTATGTTTAAGTAGATTCAGTTTCTCCATGGGAAACGAATGTAAGCTATCCATGTGGTCCTGATCGAAATCATAACAATCAACAGCGGGACGTGAAGGATTGCGACCGTTATAAACATGTATTACATTACCTCGACCACCCAGCCGTTCCATAACTGCTCCAACAACGATTCCAAGACAAGTGTCTACCACAGCAACGTTCGTATCGGCACGGATGTTACCTAACATGAGTATCTGGGCCAAAGAATCGATCCTCATGAAGCAAATTTTTGCAGGGTTTCTCGCAAAATACATTTCAATCAGAATTCTTGTGGTAGGTCGCAGAACGACAAAGATAAGCATATACTTGCGTTTTTTTTTCTTAATATATTTATCCTGGGCGTACTGGGTCTTCAGGGAAAATGTTGAACTGTTCTCAATGAGACGTCCAACTATTCTTTCGCCAGCCAAACCATCTTTTTTCATCGCCATTATTTCTTCATGGGACAACAGTTGATTGCTGTCTTTGCCGACAATGTTACGGTTATCAACACCTTTTCCGCAATCGGGGATGTTAAATTCCCGCGCAGAACGGTCTACTCTCACGATGGAGTCTTTCTTTACTTCGAATCTGGAACCATACGGACAGCCTACCATGCCGTCCAATTTGAATTTGTGCTTATCAACAAAAATGTAGCGATTTGAACGGACCTGCATGATTCTGTAAGAGTCATCCCGCTTCATGACAACATGGTCTCCTTCTTTAATGATCTTCTTGTCAGACATAATACCTTTCTAGCTTTCTACAGCCACAATAAAACGGAAGTAATACAACTTTAAATATCAAAAGTAACAATCAATTAAATTTCCATGTGCCCAACTGAATAAGACACAGAGAGTTATGTTCCTTGCATACATTGTATTTGTCTACACACAAATATTTTGTCACAAAGTCTTCAGATGAATCTATTTGATTACATCATTTCACTGTGCATACAACAATAGATTTACTAAAGAGGAGACCTGTATGTTCATCGTCCAACCTACTAGAAATAGTAGCTAAACCTCCCTCAAACCATACCATTATATCTTAACGAAGAAGAATATATTAAATAATGTAGTCATAGTTTTTCTAGGTCTGAAAAAGAAAAAAAATATAAACTCTACTCGAAAAATAACTGAACAAAAACATGAAAATTCCGAGAACGTATTTGCCTCAATTATTCCCCCGTGTAGTACTACTAGTAGGTCACCCTCGAATCAAACACGACTGCCTTTGAATATAGGGCATGTGCCCTAGCTTCACTGCATATCGGAAAAAGACGGATGGTCACGGTTGAAATGCCTTTCATTATAGATCTTATCGATCAGATTTGACCTTGGGGCTAAATAACTACAATAACGTCACCATCTTACCCATATTAACATTGAATCCTGGAAAAAAGTAACATTTCATTTATATTATATAAAAGTGTAATATATTAAAACAAGTAAAACTTATATTTAAAGGAAAAAACCCCACTAAAAATACATAAATTCCGGTTTCCCTCACTATACAAAACATGTGGTTTTATTTCCGTTCACCATAACAACATTATTAACTCAAATGCTAAAACAATTGAAGCAAATTGTGATCAATACAAGTAAACAGAGGCGACATATATTTGGCCTTTACCGGTGACTTAATTTATCCTTCACCGACGGTGTAAATATATCATTGAAAACAACGTGCTTTGTCAGAATGTCATTCGAGGATTTTAATTGATAGACAGATACAGATAAATATATATTTATTATATACATAAAGAGATACGGATACACACACACACACATATATATATATATATATGTATATATACAGAAGAAAAACATGAAGTCAACCTTCAGGTGGAAATATTTTACCTTGAGCAAATATATAATAAACCGCAGGTATGTTTGCAGAAGCATTCATTTGTTAGGTGGGAAATATGATGGAATTGACCCCACCAGCACTTGACTGTTACTCTATTTTATCAACACTGGAATGATGAGTTGAACTGGTCGGGATTTGAACTCAGAATGTAAAAATCTTGAACAAATGCCGTGAGGTATTTTAAGTGATACTCTAACGATTCTCTTCTATTCCACCTCTCTAATAATAATAATAATTTAGGTACAAAGCCAACAATTTTGGAGGCAGTCAAAGCAGCCTATATCTGTTCCAGTTCTTAACTGGTATCATTTTATCGACAACTGAACGTTGAAAGGCAAAGCTGGCTTCGGTGGGATTTGAACACGATTCTCTTTTATTTGTATTTCTTGTCTTGCCTCTTTGTGGTTGCTCTACCTGCTATAAACAGCAGCCAAATTTCCCTCAAATCACATTGTACTGACTTAAAAATAAAGGACACGTTAGATAAGGTGGCTGTATTTTCCTTACATGAAAGATGGTCATAGCTGGAAGGCTTTTCATTAAAGGTTTGCTTGATTACGGCTGACATGGGCATCTGCATCTATATTTTCCTTATATGACTATATTCTACTTTATCTGTGTGTTTAGGATGTCAGATAGAATACCATATGGCATTTGTTATAGCTCTCTGTGTCCTGAGTTCAAATTCTGTCGAACTCAGCTTTGTTATTCATCCTTCTGGGGTCGATAAATAAAGTGCCAGTCCATGGTTGTGAATTAGCAGAATTGTTAGAATGTCGGACAAGACACGTTATAGTACTTGTTGCTGCTCTTTCGAAGCTATCTTTATTCTGGTTACTATACTCTTACAATATCCACCTCCTCTGCTGATTAAGTCACCAAGGTAACAGAAGCTATCATCTACTACTAGCAAGCCTCCTTGACAGTTGACATAATTAATTTCATAGCCATAATCACCATCATTGAATTGGCAGTATCGGTAGAGGGTTGGACGCTATGCTTTCTAGCATAGTTACGTCCCTTTACAGTCTGAGTTCAAATCCCGCCGAGGTTAACTTTGCATTTCATCCTTACGGGGTCGATAAAATAAAGTACCAGTAATGTACTGAGTAATTGCTGGCCTTGTGTCTAAAGTAGAAACAATTATTGTTTTACGCCTTCTTTCCATGCTTGTACAGGTTGTATGAATTGTCATGGTGTGTCAGTTTTTATTCAGAGTTACTACTCTTCTAGTTGGATTGAAGCCCATATCTCGCTCGTATATTCCATTTTTGGCATGGTTTCTATGCTTATATGTCCGTCCTAATACCAAGAACTTTACAGAGTGTACTGAGTGAATTTTATTGAGGTACCAATACCAAATAAGTTATCAAATCTTCAGCAAGACTAAAAGGTACTACTTTACATTGTCTCTGTTCAATCAAGGCAACCTAACCAAGGAGGTTTATGGGTGAAGGAAGCGAAAGCATGATGGGAGAAACAGTAGTATTGTGGTAAAAGGGATGTAGAGGAAGAGATACAGTGATGACAGTTTAACATCATCACCTGGTCTTTGGATGGTAGACTTAATATATAACCTGATTTAACACCACTTCTTGATTTTTGGTGGAAAACACTTGCCCCAACATGCAACAAGCAATGTCACATTTATGAATTATTGATCTCAACATTTTGGATGAAATCAAAGTGCAATATTTTACCATTAAATACACTGTAGGAAGTTTTCATATAAGAGATTTACCTGTGGTTTCTCTCGTTCTTTTGAATGGATGCACCATTTCCTATAAGTTCTTGAAGACTTGTCGTCATTTTTTACTTAATTGTTTTTTTGGGGTTTTTTTTTTTTTTTTTTGCTGTTTAGTTAAGGGGATAAGGACAGTACTCATGACTTCTTTTTCTGTATTTCCCCTTTTGTTTCCCCTTATTTATTTTCATAGTGCTTCTTCAAGGGAGATTACTATTTCGACTAAAATATTACAGTTATTTACCCTCAAGAACATTTTTTTTCCTTCTCATAATCTCTGGTTATGATCAGCAGCAATGCACTAAATGTAGTCGAACCAAAATCTTTCCTTCCCCTTTCCTGATACGCCCACTCCGATTGGATTTATGTGTGTGCATTGATGTTTAGTTCTATTGATTTTTCCCCTGATATATTTTTACAGGGTATGTTTTGCTTTAGGTATATAAAATGGCAGACAATAAACTGAAAATAAATGAAAGCTACCGGATTTTTATGCTGTAAATCTTCACCATTTGAAAGTTTTTCTATTTTGTTTTGTATTTTTGCATCGATATAGTGAAAACTTTATTTGTGTAAATGCTTTTTTCTGAATTATTTATTCAAGGATGTTTATGGTTTACAGTCTATTGTGGCCTATCAATAAATTAGCTTAACATGACAAGACAGTCAGATATGATGAGTAAAAGAAAGAATATTGGTGAAGGCTGCTATAAGACTTACAATAGAGTGGTTGTTAGTGTTTAATATGGCTGGAAAGTTCTCTCAATCCATTTTTTTGGCTGGATGCCCTTCTCAATGCAAACAACTTTACCGTCTGTACTGAGTGTATTTTATTGTATCATTCAGCATTAGAGAAGTTGTCATGTACTTGGTGTGACTGAAGAGTGTTTTGAAGCCCATTTGGCATGGATTTTCAACTTTGCTCAACCCTTTCTGACATGTATTTTTATATAAATGTTGTTTTTTGTAGGCTAATAAATGTTGGTAAACCACAGAGATATCAGAACAGCAGCACAATAACCAATAAGAATATTCTACAGTTACATGAAAGAGGACTTTTTCAAAATATCTTTCCTCCTGAGAGGTAAAACAGCATTTCTTTATTGACTTAATATTACTGTTCTCTTTTTATTTGTGTTATATACATGAAAGAACAGATATGATTGCTAGAGATCAATAACAGCTGATCCAGAGAGAGTGAACATACACACACACACACATTATCATCATCATTTCATGTCCTTTTACTTTACTATATGTGTAAAAAAAAGCCATCCTTACACACTCCTCCACTTGCCATTTATATATACATATATATATATATATATATATATATATATATATACCCAAAATATAAAATATAAAATCTTTGCTTAATACATTTAATTGCTGACGACCGTTTCTTCCAGATAATTATCTGGAATCATCGGAGCTTACACAATGTTTAAACAAGTAATTACATTCCTAGTCTTTAGATCATTCATTAAGATACAATATTATGAACAGTGTCAGTGACATCATATTGAAAATCAAGAGTAACAAAATGATATTATAGTAAACAGATAGCAAAATATTGGGAGCTGTTGTATACACACACATACGGACACCAAAATATTGGGAGCTGTTGTATACACACACATACGGACACCATCACCAACCCACCCATTCTACTTGGTGTGCTATGATATCAATAACATACTATTTATATTTCTTTATATTTCCAGTTCTCCAGACTTAACCAAGAAATTACTCAGTGGTCCTCAATGTATTTACTGTGGCTTTGATCCAACTGCCAGCAGTCTCCATATTGGTAACCTACTGGCTATTATAGCATTGTTACATAGTCAGAGAGTTGGACACCAACCTATTGCTTTGGTGGGTCTTAAGAGATTCTATTTCACTTTGTCTCTTTATGTGTCTCTGCGAGTGCATGTGTGACTGTGTATGTGTTTAAGTATCTGTACGTGTGTGTGTGTGTGTGTATATATATCCGTAGGTCAATGTGTCAGTGTGTGTGTGTATATATCCGTAGGTCAATGTGTCAGTGTGTGTGTGAATGTATGTGACTGGTCATTATAACATTGTTACATAGAGAGTTGGACATCAAAACAAATGTTTGATGTCCAACAATATTTTCTATTTCACTTTATTTGTGTCTTAGTGACTATTTTTACACACCCCTCAGTAGCCTACCAATTCCAATGACTACATATATTTACATACACATCATTACTTAGCTACAAATTTCAGTGACTATACATATATATATATATCATAGCGTCTGTTTTCCCTGCTAGTCTCTTTGTCTATCTGTTTGTCTGTCTTTCAGGCATCACCTTGTATAGGGCATCCCTTCCCTCTTTGTATTGATTCTCAGTTGGGTGGCTATACTGCTAAAATAGAGGACCATAATGGTTATATTGGATCCATTCATGGATACTGATCTCCTTTTGTATTTGTATGGGCATCATATCTTGAGGATTTAAACTTGGTGGAGCCCATTTCTCTGCTGGTCTGAACTAAGCCAATTTGATCCAATGAAAAAGAAAGGGAGAGAATAAGAAGAGAGATAAAGAGGACAAATATACCCTTGTGCTAGACTGGTACTTTATCTATCAGCCTCGGCTGAAAACAAAGTTGACCTCTGTGGTATTTGAACTCAGTCCAGAGAGCCAGAACAAATATGGTAAATCATTCTATCCAATGTCCTAATGACTCTGAAAAGCATTCTATCTGACATTTTAAGGACTCTGCCAATTTGTCACCTTGTTAATTAAGGTACTCTCTCTTTTACTGTATTGTCCTTTAGATGGGTAACTGTACAGCCAACATAGGCAACTCCAGTTGTAATATAAGGTACCCTTTTTTTCAAGCTTTCTCTCTTACTCTATTGTCCTTCAGGTGGGCAGCTGTACAGCCAAGATAGGTGACCCCAGCGGTAGAAAAACTGACCGTATACCAATGACCAACCAAGAAATTGAGGAAAACAGTTCCAGCATTAAAGAGAGTTTAAGAAAAATATTTGACAATCATCACAAATTTCTGTGGAAACAACCTAATAAAACGTTACCAGAACCTTTGTGAGTTGAACTTACAAACTCAAAGACTTTATGTTGTTGTTGGCGTCCTTATTTTTTTATTTTTATGGTGGTGGCAGTGTAGTGTAGTTGTTTGTATTGTTGTAGTTGATGGTGTTGTTGGCAGTAGCATTGTAGTTGCAAGCCTTTTTTTTAACACATAGCAATTTGCCTTACACTTTTTTCCTTGAGTTCTCTTTGTGCATTCTTTCCTTATTTTCTTAAGTAGGACTGTAGTCTGAAACACCAACAATGCCTTTTGTTCACTCTGAGCATCAATCTAAAAAGTTTCTTAACTTATTCCTTGTTTATTTAAAATTGATTTGGGGTTGGTTTCTACAGCTGGATGCCATTCCTATCACTAACTTCATTTACATTGTGTATTGGGTGTCTTTTATTGTGGCACCAAAATGACCACTTTACAGTGTGGCCTGAGCACTTTTTGTTGTGACACTAACACAACCATTTTACAGTGTGGGCTGGATGCTTTTTGTCATAGCACCAAAACGACCACTTTACAGTGTGGACTAGTAATTGAGGTGTGTAGGAATTGGTTCTCAATCCTGTGTCATCCCCTTTGCTGGCATGGTTAGACATAACTCTGAGGCAATGTTTTACAACTGGATGCCCTTTCTGACACCAATCCTAGTCTATTCTTATGACATGCAGGGATGTACCTATTCTAAATCAGATACACACACTATATATATAGGCGGATCTTCTGTATTACTGTTCATTTGTTGAAGATCGTGATATTTAATTAATGTTTATGTGATTTCTTCTTAACAGAATCCTTGACAATAAAGACTGGTACTCTGATCTCAATGTTGTTGATTTCCTTGCTAAATATGGTCGAGGTTTCCGATTGGCTGATATGTTGTCAAAACACAGGTAAATAATATCATTATCACACACTACCTTCTCACTGTCTGCCTTTATGATATCTCTCTCTCCTCTCTTATATTACAGTATTTCATTCTTCACACACAACACTTGTGTATATATATATATATATATATATATATATGTGTGTTAATGTATGTGTACATGTTCGCGATCTTTAACTTGTGAAGCATTAAAAAATTCGAATTGACAACTAGGGGAGACGACTCCTTGATACAACTTGCTGAAGACTTAACAGTGGCATTTACGTAGAAAACATTCAAATCAATTTATTGAAAATTAACCTAGGGTTAGAAGCTTCAGTACATTAAAAATAGTCTAACAAATTGGGCATAAAAGCCCTTGGAGGAAAAAAGGTGATAGTCCAATTTGTCTCATAGTGGGGAGAGAAAAAAATAAATAAATAAAAACGCGCATTGAAGCTTCTAACCCTAGGTCAATCTTCAATAAATACATATGTGCTCAACGTTTCTAAAAATAGGACCTTGAAATCAATATTTGCTGGTGTTGATTGAATTAATGAATAAATTATACTAGAACATTATCCAGAGTTAATCCCAGAATCGAGTAGGTGAAAGTATGTTGGTGTGTGTGGTAAATGAAAAACTAACAATGCTACACGATTGATATTGAATTTCGTTGTCAAACATGGGAGACAACTTTAGAAATAAGGCGTTTTCAGTGAAAACGTCGTTTTGATTTTTACTTTAAACGTAGTTACTGAATGGAGTCGTATATAGATCCACATACAACGTGTTTATCTAAAATAAACATAGATTTTATCAGGGCACTAAGACTAGTAAGGGTGTCATATCCTTTAACACAACAGAAGAGTACTCTCAACCCTTTGTTTAGTATGGTTTTTACTGTTAGATGCCCTTCCTCACACCAACTGCTTTTCTGAGTGTACTGGTTGTATTTTATCATGGCACTACCACTAGAGAGGTTTTCATGTATTTGATACAACTGAATAGTTTTCTCAATCTGGATGTCGTTCCTAACATTCACTTTTTTCCAGCATATACTGGGGGCATTTTATATTTTATCATAGCACCAGCACTAAAGAGGTTTTCATGTCCTCGACGTGATTGAAGTGTCTTCTCAACCCTTTGTCATGGTTTCTACATCTTGATGCCTTTTATAACTTCAACTACTTTACAGAGTGTGCTGTGTGCATTTTATTGTAGTAGCTACACTGGAGAGGTTGTCATGTCCTTGACACAATGAGAGTCTTATGTAATAAAATATGGCAATATCTTATATTCCAGTGTGAAGAGCCGTCTATCAAGTCCAGGAGGAATGAATTTCACAGAGTTTACTTACCAAATCTTCCAGTCCTTTGATTGGCTAATGTTACACAACCAGTATAACTGTGCCATACAGGTGAGATATTGTTGTTGTTGTCGGGGTGGTGGATTGGCAGTATCGGTAGAGCGTCGGACAGCATGCTTTGCAGCATCGAGTTACGGCCCTTTATGTTTCGAGTTCAAATCACGCCGAGGTTAGCTTTGCCTTTCATTCTTACGGGGTCGATGAAATAAAGTACCAGTAATGCACTGGGTCGCTTTAAACAACTTTCTTCTCTTCAAATTGTTGGCCTTGTGCCTAAATCATTGTTGTTGTTGTTCCAGTTCTTTATGTTAAGTTCAAACCCTGCTGAGGTCACCTTTGCTTTTCATCCTTTTGGGGTTGATAAAATAAAGTACCAGTAATGTACTAGGGTCAATATAATGTACTTTGCTCTTCATCCAAATTGCTGGCATTACACAAATGCTATAAATAATTATTATAGTTGCTGTTGTTGTAGTCTTATATATCTTCAGTTCCAAACCTGTTGAAGTTAACTTTGTCTTTCATCCTTCTACAGTTAAGATAAAGTACCAGTTAAGTACGAGGGTCAATCTGTAATGATTTAGCAAAAACTATTTTGAAAAAGCAGGTTTATTAATTCAGGTCTTTGTAGTCTCCTGGTGGACAGATTGTTGTGAAGATTTTCAGTATTAGTATAACGACTTTAAGTTTTAATGTGATGCAAGCACAGTGCTGTTTTCTATTTTTCAAGAATGTCGTGCTAATGCGATTTCATGCGGTACAGGACGTTAAGAATTAAATCCCTCTAAATTGTTGATCATTTTCAAAATTACGTGAAAGCTATGGGCAGTGGTTTTTCTTTGAAATATGGTTAAAGTGTTTATTTCTATTACAGATTGGTGGAAATGACCAACTTGGTAACATAATGACTGGTTACGAATTTATTAGTTATGAATCTGGTGGTAAAGTCTTTGGTAAGTTGGTACTGTACAGTTAACGCTGTTCGTGTTGTTATAGTCGTTGTTGTTGTTGTTGTTGTTGCTGCTGTTGTCTCTCATCCTTATTAATATCTTCACTCACTCTCTTTTTTAGCTGTCTATGGCAAATCTAGATTAAAGGGAGGTCACTCTAATATGTTTTTATAGGGTGGAGAGAGAGAGAGAGAGAGAGGGGGAGATAATCGAGGTAGTTAAACTGGATGGCTTCATTACGGAATTGGACAGTTTTAATGTGTGTACACGTATATATGCACACACACACACACACACACACACACATATATATATATAATGCACACGCAACAACATACACACACACACTCATACATATATATATATACACATATATATATAAATCAAGATGGCTATAGTAAGAAACTGGCTAGACTATTATTCACCACAGTACTCGATACTTGGGGTAGTAGAGTATGGTTATATGAACGAGTCAGGACCCCGACGGCTGAGCTCTTGCTGCTTCAACAGCTAGTTCCAGACTGAATTGCTGATGTGTTAGTAGTGAAAGAGCTGTTTCACCAGGTGGTATCAATTAGTCCAAATAAGGGCATACATTATAGAGCCAGTTGTAAAGAATCTTTACAAAAGTATCTGGTTTGTTGAGAGAGTGGCTGTGTGGGGTTGTATGTATAAATATCTTGCTTAGTGATTGTTCATATGTATGTGTGCAGTCAAGTGTACCTATCTAGATAGCATAATGGTGGAAAGGGCCGAAATATATTTAGGGAGAAGGTATGTAAGAGTTAGTGTGTGTGTGTGTTTACTCTCTCAGGCATGTTTTCTTGACCGTCAGACGCCCAAAGTATAGAATTGGCGTCTATCACATATCAAAGAATCGTGCCTATTGACAGATGGTGATTTATTAGCTATGAACTGGCTAATTTCCTATTCAGCAGAGCATACACACATCTGAAGACAACTAGATACACATGGAGATGTATTTACGCATGAACAAATATTTTCTAAAGTAGGCCAAGAGGCAGAATCAGGGTATTAATGATCCTTCTTCACAATTGGCATTTTTTAACTTTGCACAGAAATATTTTAAAAGAAAAGTTTTAGATAACAATTTTGGTGATGGATGCAATAATATAATTCCTATTTAAATCAAACAAATAGAAAATAATAAAGTATAATAAAATACGTATTATGCAACAAATATGATGATGTAGCATCTGTTTTAACGTTTTATATATATAAAAAATTTTATTCAAAATAATCCAAGGTGTGACCATTCCGCTGCTGACCTCCACCACTGGAGATAAACTTGGGAAGTCTGCAGGAAACACTGTCTGGTTAAATGCTGATAAAACATCTCCTTTTGATCTCTATCAGGTGAGCCTTACAATATTATTACTGTTGTTGTTGCTTGTAATTCTAATTACACCTAAGTCAACTTAGTAGACAGCCTGTTATATTATATTGAATTATATTACTAGTGGCTGCATGCTTTCAATAATGACGGTAATAGCATTGAATGTATTCAATGTTTGGAGTCCAAGATTGGTATGCCATATATACTGAGAATACCAGATATATAAACCTGTCTAACCCATGCTAGCATGGAAAACGGACGTTAAACGAAGATGATGATGATGATAAACAATCATAGAAACTGGGAAATTTGAATAAGTGAAACACTTAATTTATTTTGTTTACCGACATATGGAAGTGATGATGATATATATATACATATAGCTCCAATTAAGTACTGACAAGGTTTGTGATAACCTGTCCAACCATTGCCAGCATGGAAAAACAAATAAATGATGTTGATGTTATATTAGTTGTGTCATAGCCATGACAATCTCCCCAGCGTTGGTGATATACATGAACGTACCGAGTACACTCTGTAAAGTGGTTGGTGATAGGAAAGCATCCAGCTGTAGAAAACCTGCCAAACAAAGGGTCGGGAAGGTTCTTCAACTATGCCAGGACATGACAACTTCTCTATTGCTGGTGTCATGATAAGATGTACTTGGTAAAGGATAGGATCAGTACTTGAGTACTGGTTGATCTGTGACAACATGTCCAACCCTTTCTAGCAGGGAAAACATGTTAAACAATGATGATGATGATGATAAATATAATACAGTATTTTATATCATATTACATTAGGCATTGTTTTATGACCTTTTCTGCTACCAACTCTTTTAGTTGCCTCTTACAACATGCAGAGATACGCTGTACCTATTCTAAGCTGGATACACAGAAGGCTGGCAAAGAGGGGATGAAGATAATAGGGAAATATGGAGAAGTCTATCATGGGGTCTGCAAGGCTAACAGCTGCTTTAGCAGGGAAGATGAACTTAAACATTTCTTGTTGTATCATGCTATATGTTTTACTCTATTTTCAGTATTTCTTAAACCAATCTGACACAAATGTTGAGAGATTGTTAAAACTGTACACATTTCTTAGTAATGAACACATTGAAACCATCATGAACAAACATCGAGTAAGTGTAATTATGTTTGGTTTATATATTGATGTTTTTGTGATGGTGTTGGTGGGGGTTTAGCCTCTTGTCAGTTTTTTTCAACAAACAAACAATCAGTCAGTATAGTTATGTTTGATTCATATACTGCTGTTGTTGTTGTCATAGTGGTTGTTTAGCCCCAGTTTAGTCATGATCATGCAGATCTATTATCAAGGATGTTCCAGCCACAACCTTTCCATCTCTTGCTCAAGCTTACATTATCCAATGTGGTCATCCTCTTTTAAATAGGTAATTATTGAATAAGGGTAATTACTAAATGAGTGTATATTATTATTGAGAGAGTGTGGATTATCGAGAGGGTGAATTATCAAGAGTGTGGCTTGTTGTGAGAGTGTGGCTTGTTGTGAGAGTGTGGCTTGTTGTGAGAGTGTGGCTTGTTGTGAGAGTGTGGCTTGTTGAGAGAGTGAATTATCAAGAGTGTGGCTTGTTGTGAGAGTGTGGCTTGTTGTGAGAGTGTGGCTTGTTGAGAGAGTGTGGCTTGTTGAGAGAGTGTGGCTTGTTGTGAGAGTGTGGCTTGTTGAGAGAATGTGGCTTGTTGAGAGAGTGTGGCTTGTTGTGAGAGTGTGGCTTGTTGAGAGAGTATGGCTTGTTGAGAGAGTGTGGCTTGTAAGAGTGTGGCTTGTTGTGAGAGTGGCTTGTTGTGAGAGTGTGGCTTGTTGAGAGAGTGTGGCTTGTTGAGAGAGTGTGGCTTGTTGAGAGAGTGTGGCTTGTTGTGAGAGTGTGGCTTGTTGTGAGAGTGTGGCTTGTTGTGAGAGTGTGGCTTGTTGAGAGAGTGTGGCTTGTTGAGAGAGTGTGGCTTGTTGAGAGAGTGTGGCTTGTTGAGAGAGTGTGGCTTGTTGAGAGAGTGTGGCTTGTTGAGAGAGTGTGGCTTGTGAGAGTGTGGCTTGTTGAGAGAGTGTGGCTTGTGAGAGTGTGGGTTATTATTGAATGTGGGTAATTATTGAGAGACTTGGTGTTGTTTGAGGCTGATATGGCTATTATTTCTAGCAGGCTGTGTCCACATAAAGGCTCCCTTGTTGACTCGTGTGTTGTCAGTCATGATAGTGGGTAAGGTAGTTATTGGGTGTGTTTAATACAGAGAAATATTGTAATTAATTAAAATAAATAATCAATTTTGGAGTTATAATTATCTGGCAAGTGACTTGATCTGAGCCCATGTGAGGAAACTAAAGTAATTACTGTATGTAAGAGTCATTTAACTATTTAAAAACACAAAAACATAACTTTACTTTATCAATTATTTCTTCCTGTCAAAATTTGTATTGCCCTGCTTGTGACCCGGTCATTGACTTAGAGGAACTGTGTCAGTGACCAGGTAAAGTTTTTAAATGACTAAAATGACTCTTCCACACTGTAATTGTATTAATTAATATACTGAAATATTTTGTTATTTAACAGTTGAAACCACATGAAAGAATTGCTCAGAGAACCCTTGCTGAGAATGTGGTCTTGTTGGTACATGATGGTAAATAGATTCCTAATTTGTAATATTAAACACAAACATACATTTTGGAAGAGTATCAAATATGTTTGATGATTTCTTGAAGACAAGTGTTTGGTAAAATACCAAACCTGTGTGTCTAATAAAAGTTTTGAAACGAATTTAAGAAATATCACACAGGAATGTTTGATAAAGGTTTCTCAAATATAAATATTTAATGAAAATTGATTTGACATAAATATTTGATGAAATATTTTCTGCTTGGGAGATTATCATAAAACATACATATTCAGTATTTCATCAAACATTTTTGGTATTTCTTCTGGGAGTTTGATTGATGAGTGTTCCAGTTCTTTGATAAATGGAACAGTGTGCTTACACAATTGATGTGTAAATGGCTGAGCATTCCACAGATATGTGTACCCTAATTGTCAAGGAGATTCTGTAGGACAGCATGTAGTAAGGCTGCTCCTTTGAATTACAGGTACAGTCCATCTGATGGACTTCTAAATAGTTTTTGTCTACCCAATTTCACTTAAAAAGCATGGGTTGACATGATGATGTGGTAAATACATTTGCCCAAAATGCCTGGCAGTAGGATCAAACCCAGGACCTATTGTGAAGCAAATTTCTTAACCATTTGGTTATGCTGCATCCTCACAACAATGTTGCAAAATACAATTGACATTTAGTGTGGTATTTGAAATATTTCTAGAATCTGGTTTGAAGATGGCCAAGCGCTGGACCGAGGCATTGTTCACCAACAATTCTGAAATCCTCACCACTCTTACAGAATCTGAAGTTATGGAACTCTTTAAGAATGCAGCCACGTCCCAAATATTCTTGGAACCGGGTATGACTGTTCTGGACATTTGTATGAAGGCCAAATGTTTTGACCGAGAAGGTTAGTTATTGTGTATCAACATCATTATTGTAGCAATCATCATATCTATTATCATCATCATCACCACAACCATAACCACCACCATTATTATCATCATTATTAACTCGTTACCACCGCTACCATTAAGCTCACCAAAAGCATTGTCATCATCATCACCATAATTATCACTATCACCTTCAACACTATCACCATCACCGTCAACAAAATCATCATAATAATCACCATCACCACTACCATCATTATCATCATCACCAACAACATAACTACCACTGTCATACAGGTGTTATCAGTAGATGCTAGTCCATTTTAAGGTTAATCTCCAGCTAGCTACTACTTTTCAGCTGAGTGAATTATGAAATGAAGTGCTGTGCTCTAAGGCACAATACACCACCTGGGCTGGAAATGAACATACAAGCATGAACCTAGTAGTATAACTACAGAACCACTTACCTTCCAGTCACATAGAACTCCTTACATTGAATCATTATCATTTATTGTTACCTCATGTTATTTCATGTTTCCACTTTAGTCTGTGTTTTTCTTCCACAGTGGATGCAGAACGTATTATCCGAGCTGGTGGTGTCCGCTTTAACCACCAGAGGGTTGCAGATCCTGATTTAGTCATACAAGAGGGTCAACAAATTCTCTCAAATAAATTATCTCTGATCCGTGTTGGTACGTAACGTTTTATTTAGGTCTTAACCCTTTAACCTTCCTTTGTTTGTTATATATATATATATATAACTACACACACACACACACACACACACACACATATAGATATATATAGAGATATTGATATAAGCTTGTGTATTCAATTTTGTCTGAGTTAGCATGGAGACCAATACCTTTGGCTGAATGGTCAAGAATATGGAGAAGGGTTTCTGCTTAGCTTATTAGATCAGAGAGTAGCACTAAATCATCAGCATCTGTGATTTTTCTGGCAGGATATCTATTACTCCTTCATGGATGTAGTGTGAATCCATTGTCTTTAATGGTATTGACAGAAGTTCTGAGAATGCAATCCAAGCAAATGATGAAGATATAGGGTGCTAAAGTGTCACCTTGCAACATTCTTGCAACAATTTCAAAGAAATATGTATTGCCATCTGGAGATCATACTATTGAATATGTATTATTGTAGAGCATTATAATGGCTTTTACTGAGTTCAAATCCCGCCAAGGTTGACTTTGCCTTTCATCCTTACGGGGTCGATAAAATAAAGTACCAGTAATGCACTGGGTAATTGCTGGCCTTGTGCCTAAAGTAGAAACAATTATAATGGCTTTTACTGTTTCTTTCTGTATAACATAGGCTAGCAGTATTTCTTCCATTTTTACTTCTATGAATCAAATCAAATTCTTTGGAGAAATCAACAAATAACAGAGCAACATTTAGATTTTTAGTTTTCACATCTTCAAGAATTCTGTGACTAGTTAAGATTTGACCAGTTGTTGATTGTCCTCTTCAAAATCTGTCTAACCCATATCAATGTCGAAAGTGAACATAAAATGATGATGAATTAAATAAATTATTTATATTTCAGGTAAAAAGAACCATTATATTGTCAGGTGGCTTCCTTAACCATGTTTACCTGGATGGTGGTTACTTGCCATACTATTCTAAGACTCTCTACATTGGTATACTATTCTAAGACTCTCTACATTGGTATACCATTCTAAGACTCTCTACATTGGTATACTATTCTAAGACTCTCTACATTGCTGTTCCTTTGTCGATTGGTTGAATAAGCCGCAACA
>OZ024747.1:85741499-85743999 GCA_964016885.1 Eledone cirrhosa
TTATTTGGGGATTCAGTTACTGTCGTATGCTCTAACAACACCTCGTTATGTCCAGTGAACAAAATTTGATGCAAACTCACAAGAGAGAGAGAGAGAGAGAGGCCTTCATAAAGAAAATAGAGAAATTGAAATTCAGCAAAAATACTTTCAGATGGTTTCTGGATAAATTTATTCCAGAAATTCCAAATATGTTTCAATCAACTCGAGTGGTCCATGATGCTTCCCTATTTCATGTTATTAAGTTAAATATCACCATATATATATATATATATAGAGTATATATATATATATAGTATATATATATATATTGTATATATATATATATATATATATATATTGTATATATATATATATATTGTATATATATATATATATTGTATATATATATATATATATATATATATAGTAATAATAATAAATGTGAAGACAAATCTAAAGAGGGCTCGATAAGGATAAATATATATCAAATATATAAGAACCCTAGAGCAAATATTTATTAAAATAACATTAAAGTTTAAGCAAAGAATTTTTGGATTCTTTGCTTAAACTTTAATCTGTTATTTTAATATATATATATATATATATATATATACAATGTGTTATTTTAATATATATATATATATATATATATATATACAATATATATATATATGGTGATATTTAACACACGCACAGACACTCCGACCCCCCCCCCCCACACACACACACACCTCTTCCTGAACATGCAACCCCGTTCTTCCCCCAACCCTTACTTTCACATACACACACACACACACGCACGCACACCTACACACACACACACCACCTTCAGCCCTGCCCGCTCGGACACCCCGTCTCCCTCTCTCCACTCCACCCGCCACCACCCCTACACACCCCACACCCTTCCACCACCTGTTTACCCCCCTTTTAATTTCAGTTTATTTTGATCATGCCTTTATTTTTAAATTTATCTCATTCCTTGTATTTTGATCATGCTTTATTTTTATTTTTATTTTTATCTTTATTTTTTATTTTTTCATTCGCACCGTTTCCTTTCGCTATATGTCTCTCCACTACTCCCCTACACACCCTTTGAACTCTGTTCCCACACACTTCTCACCTGAGGAAGGGCTTATGCCCGAAACGTCGTCCCCCACCAACACCCCACTCTCCAGAGCGTGAAATTAATAAACATTCGTTGTACTGCCTCTCTGTTTTGTCCCTGTTCAAATTTTTCCATTATATATATATATATATATATATATATATATATATTAGGATTGGTGCTCTGAAATAGCGATGTATACATAAATGTATGTATAGTATATTTGGTAATATACCGTATGTTTAATTAAAAACATTTAGAAGACCATGCGCTATCGGTTTTAAAGTAGTGACTATGTCACTTACTTCTCTTTGGCAAAAGAAGGGAGAGAAGCTAACAGTCTGTTTCACGTTGGTTGGCGATCATCAGAGCCACGCACCCCCTGCTTCCGCTGAAAATTATAGGAGCGGCGGGAGCAGGGTGTGCGTGACTCTGATGATTGCCAACCAGCGTGAAACAGACTGTTAGCTTCTCTCCCTTCTTTTGCCAAAGAGAAGTAAGTGACATAGTCACTACTTTAAAACCGATAGCGCATGGTCTTCTAAATGTTTTTAATTAAACATACGGTATATTGCCAAATATACTATATATATATTCATATATATGGCGATATTTAAATTAGGATATATAACTACATCTAATGCTGCAGTCAAATCAGTCCATAATACATTCTAACAGCCGGAGGCTTGTGAGTATCCCCACCTATGTAGTCATTTCTGGAGCCACATCTGAACAGTGAAGTTTCCATCTTCCCTCCAAATCTACAGCATCAGAGCCACGGAACTTTGTTGAGGAAATCCCGACTATATCTCGCCGGTAGCGTCTAGCCTCTTTCAACTGATTCCTGTTCCTTACCTGTAAGGGTTGTGATGTTCTGGGTTCCAATTGTAAAGGTTTGCTCCCTTCCGAACCCTCTTTGGGGGTCTCGGGATACGCAATCTTTGTGGATCCATCTCATGTCTTGAAGTAATTATAGTCACCGAAGAAGTCACAAAATGTATGACGAAAGAACTTTGGCAAAATAACGAATAACTAGTAATAAAGATAGAGTAAAAAGGTGAAACTCATATGGTGCTTGTGTTTCTTTTTATTGGCAATACTGGCAATATGACCATCTCCAAATACAAATATGACAATATAATAATAAATGCCTCCACACACATACACTCACACCTACACATACACACACATAGACTCATACGTACACATACACACACACACATAGACTCACACGTACACACACACACAAAACTGAAACCTCACAGACTTTACAAGAGTGTGGGACACAGATTGAAGCTACGCACGTCTATCAATTTCTCCACTTCGACACATAAATTGACTCCTGTGATTTTTTTTTTGTTTCATTTATGAACTGCACGCACGCACACACACACATACACACACACACACACACAT
>OZ024747.1:85758999-85768999 GCA_964016885.1 Eledone cirrhosa
GGGATATCCTTTCATCAACAGGTTTTACGATCCAAGTATCCGCTTTCGTCGTGTGCCGCGTCCAGACTATTCAGGTGATTAGATCCTGCTTAAAAGCTCTGTTTTGGCTAAGTTTCTATGGTTGGATGCCCTTCCCAATGCCAATCATTTTAAAGCGTGTACTGGGAGCATGGTTTCTACTGTTAGATGCTTTTCCCAACACCAATCACTTTACAGAGTGTACTTTATCGTTAATTGACACAACCACCTCATAGGGTAGACTGGGTTCTTTTTGTTTTGGAACCAGTACTACCACCTTACATTGTATTTCATTACAGTACTAGGGTGCTCAGTGTACATGGGCGGGCTGGGTATAGGGTGAGCCTGGAATACCAGCATTTCATTGTTGCAGTATGGAAATGTATCATAGTTGTGCTCGGCTTCCCTTGGTCGCTTAAAAGGGGGGCATTTATATACTGTTTGGAGCAAGTGGTTGGGTGGGTATCGTCCTTCCATCCCACATACCTCGGGGTCCCTGAAAGGGTTCATTGTGTACTGCCCTTCCATCCATGAATTAAGTACACTCAGCCCAAACTAATAACACCTGAACATTTGATACTCAGAGTTGAGTCAACTCTGTCCCAAGCATTTGGGCCAAGACTCCTGTTTGAGAAAATTTCTCTCTGTTGTGCACCAGCATAAAAAATCATGAGAAGTGTCATGGGTCTTTCCCATTCTTTCCCGAATAAAACGTAGAAAACAACAAAAGAACACCCATCCTACTGTTGTTCAGTTTACAGTGTCTTTGACTTTTCAAGTTCGAATGTAAAGTTCTTATGTGAGAAAATTAACAATATATGTATATATTTATCCTTATCGAGCCTTCTTTGAATTTTAGTCTTCAAATATATTATTATTACTATATATATATATATATATATATATATATATATATATATATATATATATATATATATATATATATATATATATATATATATACTGTATATATATATGTGTGTGTGTCATACACACACACATACATATATGCATACATACATATATATATATACATATATATATGTATATATATATATATATATATATATATATATAAAGAAATATGTGTGTGTGTGTGTGTGTGTGTGTATGTTTGGTTGTATCTGTATGTATATACACACATAGAGTGAGAGAGCGAGAGAGAGAAAGGGAGAGAGAGAGAGTGGGAAAGAGAGATAGATGGATATATATATATATATATATATATATATATATATATATATATATAGAGAGAGAGAGAGAGAGAGAGAGAAAGAGAGAGAGAGAGAGGGGGGGAGATAACTTCACTCACATAACTAAACAATCGCCACCTTGATGCTTCGTTAGCAGAATTTTCTTTTTTAAAAACGAACGGCTCAGCAATTTGTTATGGTGACTTTGGATTACTGCATAATGCAGGGAACGACCGGCCCACGAGTGGATAATCTGTAATAACTACTAAGCTTAATCAGTCAGCTTCTAAGAAAGATGCCGAAATGTAATTGACAAGTACTGAAAATCCGGATGGTCTGTAGTGTTAAGTAGATTAGTGATAGCCAATGTGTGTATGTGTGTATATATGTGTGTATATATGAGTGTATACATGTGTGTCTCAGTTTTTGTATATATGTATGTACACATTTGTGTGCATATATATATAAAAAGACAGACACACACAAACTCGTTCGAACGCACAGATACTCTCTCTCTCTCTCTCTCTCTCTCTCTCTCTCTCTCTCTCTCTCTCTCTCTCTCTCTCTCACACACACACACACACACACACGTGTGTGTGTGTGTGTGTGTACATATAAATTAGGTTTCGAGGCAGTTTTAAAAAAAATCATTACACACACATACATACACAAACACACGTGCGTGTGTATGAGTGTATACATGTATATATATATATATATATATATATATATATATATATATATATATATACATATATGTAAATGTATATATATCATATATATATATATATATATATATATATATATATATATATATATATATATATATATATATATATGTGTGTGTGTATACATGTATATATATATATATATGGTCGGGTCGTTGGCGACTAAACTGGCAACCCCACCAAGGTTTCTTGGTGAGGAGGGTGACTTTGGACATCCTGCAGGACTAAAAACAAAACCTGTCAAAGGGCAAAGGAGCTCTTAAGAGTCAATGGCCATCCAAAATCACCGGGAGAGATGACCCCTTAGCCTTTGTCAAGGCAGAATTCTAGGAGAAGGAAAACTCTGATATAACACCTGCAACTCTGATGGTATCCAATGATGTTGACTTGTTCTTCTTTTTGGTAAATATCATCTTGGTTAAGAGAGTGGGACTGGCTTTGTGCAGTGCCTTTGCTCACTATAAAAGCTTCACGGCACAGGCATTGCTTTATATCTGGAGATCTCTCTGCACTTGTCGTCACATGGTACCATGGGCCCAGCACTATGTGTCAATAATTGTCACAAGTGTAGTGTTTGTACCAGAGTTTTCAAGTCGCTGGCTGGACTAAAAAGTCACACTCGTTCAGCGCATTGGTAGGGGTTCTCCTACATGGATATAAAGTAGTGGCCGTACTCGAAAACGAGTTGGCAGCCACCATATATATATATACATATATATATATATATATATATATATATATATATATATATATATATATATGTATATATATATGTTTATATGTTTATATATATGTATGTTTATGTATATATATAAATATATATATATATATGTACATGTATGTATCTGTAAATATATGTATATATATATACATGTGTGTATATATATGTGTATATATATATATTTATATATATATGTACATATGTATATATGTCCATATATATATATATATGTATATATATATATATATATATATATATATATAATATATATCCATATATATATATATATATGTATATTATATATATATATATATATATATATATATATATATATATATATATATATATATATATATATATATATGTATATGTATATATATATATATATATTTATATATATACATATTTAACCATATATATATATATATATAAATAATATAAATATATATATATATATATATCCATATATATATATATATATATGTATATGTATGTCTCTCTCTCTCTCTATATATATATATATATATAAGGGAGATAGATAGATGATTAGACTGACCAATAGTCGTTTAGTGGGCAGGAGTAAGAGAGAAGGGGTGGGGTTAACAGAATGAAATATTGCTGGCTGAATCCAATGAAAAGAGGAGTATTTTAGTAGCATCAGCATTACCAGTACTCCTCCAACACCTCCACCACCACCACCACCACCACCACCAGAAACAAGAACACCTCCAACAACAACATCACTAACAACAAATGCAACACCCCCAACAACACCACCGATAACAGCAGGGACAACACCACCAACATTACCACCACCACCACCACCATCAGCCTTTATTTTATTTTAAATATAAAACAGAAAAGATAATTTATGAAGGCTTTTCAAATAATAATCGAAAAAACAACCGGAACGAAAATAACTCTGATAAAATGAGAAACTGCAGACCTCTCAGTTGACTAGTTAATTATTTCTTGGCAATGGCAGACTAAGGGTGGTGGATTGGCAGTGTCGGTAGAGAGTCGGACGCCATTCTTTGCAGCAAAGAGTTACGGCCCTTTATGATCTGAGTTCAAATCCCGCCGAGGTTAACTTTGCCTTTCATCCTTATGGGGTCGATAAAATAAAGTACCAGTAATGCACTGGGATAATTGCTGGCCTTGTGCCAAAAGTAGAAACAATTATTTATTAACAGAAGTATTTAATAATGGTTTCTCATATAGGCACAAGGCCAGCAATTTTGGGGGAGGGGAAAGTCGATTAAATCGACCTCAGTGCATTACAGGTACTTTATTTTATCGACCCCGTAAAGATGAAAGGCAAAGTTAACAATGGCAGGATTTGAACTCAGACCGTAAAGGGGCATAACTCTATGTTGTAAAGCATGGCGTCCGACCCTCCACCGAAATAAATAATGAAAGTATTTTTTTAATGTGAATAATAAATAGGATGAGAGGAAAAAGTGAAAAAAGAAACTAATGTGTCGCCTGGATGTTTGTAAAATTAGTTGTTCTACCTTTCAACTTCGTCGTATTACTGACTTTATCCACAACTGCCATGTGATGCTTTCTTTTGGAGAAAGAAAAAGAAAATGTTTAAAAGGGCAAGTGAGAGTACAAAGTCTCCAGCCTTGACTAGGCGGTATATATCAACTGCAGATAAGATGGGTAAAATATTGCTGTGGAAAACAACTAATGACACCGGTTGCATCAACCATCCATCTTACGTGATTCTTACCTTACTTGGACAGTGTATTCTGCTGTGACCCGAAAATAGGATGCCGAAAGCATTGCCGTTGACAACAGATAGCGACACATAGTACATCAGCCATTTCATCTTACAACACCAACTCTAAACTGTTGGCAGTATATCTCAGCTGTGCTACACAGACAAGATGGCGAAAACAGTGTCGCAGAGAACAACCAATGACATCCACCATTCTCGGAAATAAGGAAGAGAATAGTGTAAATATTAGTTAGAGGTTTATTGTAGCTCTTCCAAGGTTTAAATATTATCTACATCCTTATGTTTCACATTGCCTTTGGTCAGTTTAATTGGTGGAGCTGCTTGACTGACAGAGAACCGTCTACAACTTCTCAAAGTCAACATAGAAACAAGAAAGCAAAACAATAAATATATTAATAAAATGAATAAATGGATAAATCTATATATTAACTGTACGTTCGTGTTGTCCGTCGGTCACATTAACGCTTCACTCTGTCAAAAACGATCTAAAATTTCCATTGAAAATAAATTTATAGGACACAAATGTAAAACACAAAAGCGGAAAAAAGGAGGAAAATGTTCTAAATCTTAGAATCACGAGCAGAACTACGTCGGATAATATTGAAAGAACACTTGCTGTAGAAAGGATCTCCCGCTCCACCGCGAAACAACAGCTGGTGCTCTTACGACTTGCATATGCATTGTGCAACTCATAGTGTATCTTCTCGGGGTCCCAGAAACCTATCGAAGATTTTTTATCGATTTCTATCGATTCTTATCTATTCGAGATGGTCCAGGTTAATCTCCTACCTGTTTTTATTTATCGTAGTTGTAGTTATAAACTATGGCCACATACACTTGGTCGTTTTATTCATGGTGTCACACTTTCTTAACTTTGTGTTTACTCTGGACGAAAATGTATTACGTTTTTGCACCATTAAGTGTGGCTGAGGGTTAGAGAATTGGATTCGCAAACGTGAGGTTGTGAGTTCGATTCCTGGACTGGGCGGGCGGTGTATTATGTCCTTGAGCAAGACACTTTATTCCCTTTGCTCCTTCTACCTGGAGTTGCGACCGATAGATAGTTTTAGGAATTGGAAAGACCAACGGAGACATTGTTTCCTCGGTCCGATTTGACGAAAGTCGATCGATAAGTGCTTTGTCACCGCCTCAAACAATTTGATAGGTATCCGCACAAGAGCATATATATGGTATGAAATTATGAAATTACACAATAGTTATGAAGTCTGAGATTCTGTAGGATCGTTTGAGTAATTGTGCTAAGAGTAGAAACAATTGTAGAATGCAATAATTGTTTCTACTTTAGGCACAAGGCCAGCAATTACTCAGTACATTACTGGTACTTTATTTTATCGACCCCGTAAGGATGAAAGGCAATAATGAAATAAATTAAGTATATCTCATACATTGTTATTGTATTATATAGACATAAATTTTACCATGAATCCCCATCACCACCATGGCCGCCACGACAACGACGATGATGACAACCACCACCACCACCGCCACCACTACTACTACTACTACTACTACTACTACTACTACTACTACCACCACCACCACCACCACCACCACCAGTGCGACTACCCTCCACCCCACCACCACCACCACCACCACCACCACCACCACCACTACTACTACTACTACTACTACTACTACTACTACTACTACTACTACTACTACTACTACTACTACTACTACTACTACTACAGAAACATTAAACTATCAAAACGGGTATATGAAATGTCCAAATCTGCTCCAAATTAAAGTGAAGTTGTGGTTGGTGTGGGGTAATGTTTTCAGTTGAAAACTATTTAACAAACCTTATTTGGACAAATAATTACACTTATACATACATACATACACACACATACATACATACATACATACATACATACATACATACATACATACATACATACATACATACATACATACATACATACGCACATACATACATACAAATATATATATATATATATATATATATATATATTATATATACATACACGCACATACACACATATATATGTGTATATATATACAATATTAGTGTGTGCATATATAAATAGAAGAAGAAGAAGAAGAAGAAGAAGAAGAAGAAGAAGAAGAAGAAGAAGAAGAAGAAGAAGAAGAAGAAGAAGAAGAAGAAGAAGAAGAAGAAGAAGAAGAAAATTAAATTCCCAGATTTTGTTTATTTTGATTGGAAAAATTTGTTAGAATTGGTGAAATTTGAAATAAAATGGTGCCATAGATATAGAAAATAACAATAAATAACTACAGCAACAATAACAACAACAGTGACAACAATAACAGTAACAGTGACAACAATAACAATAACAGCAATAGTAAGAGTTACAACATTAGTAACAACCACAACAACAACAACAATGACAGCAAGAACAGCAAAAAAAAAAAAAAATAATAAAATAAACAAAATAAAAAAACCATAACAGTAACAACAGCAACAACAACAACAGTAACAACAGCAACAACAACAACAGTAACAACAGCAACAACAATAACAGTAACAGCAGCAACAACAATAACAGTAACAACAGCAACAACAACAACAGTAACAACAGCAACAACAACAACAGTAACAACAGCAACAACAATAACAGTAACAACAGCAACAACAATAACAGTAACAGCAGCAACAACAACAACAGTAACAACAGCAACAACAATAACAGTAACAGCAGCAACAACAATAACAGTAACAGCTACAACAACAACAGTAACAACAGCTACAACAACAACAGTAACAACAGCAACGACAATAACAGTAACAACAGCTACAACAATAACAGCAACAACAGCTACAACAACAACAGTAACAACAGCAACAACAATAACAGTAACAACAGCTACAATAATAACAGTAACAACAGCTACAACAACAACAACAACAGCAACAACAGCTACAACAACAACAGCAACAACAGCTAGTACATCAATAACGGTAACAACAGCAACAACAACAACAGCTACAACAACAACAACAACATTAACATTAATTTCAACAATAACAACAAAAACAGCAACAGTAACAACAATAATAACAGCTGCAATAACAACAAGAGCCTAAAGAAACTAAAAGTAAACTTTAAACTCCATCATTACTATGACTACCACCACATAGAACAACAACACCAACAACAACACCAACACCAACAACAATATTATCACCCCCCTCATCACCACCATCACTACCACTACCACCTATACCACCAACAGCAACAACAACGCTACTACCGCCACCACCACCACCACCACCACCACCACCACCAATTAAGTAGTTAAACCTAGTTCCGTAACAAATACTGCGAGACCTAGGGTTAATTGTTTCTATTTTTGGCACAAGGGCAGCAATTACCCAGTACATTACTGGTACTTTATTTTATCGACCCCGTAAGGATGAAAGGCAAAGTTAACCTCGGCGGGATTTGAACTCAGATCATAAAGTGCCGTAACTCTATGCTTCAAAGCATGGCGTCCGACTGTCTACCGATACTGCCAATCCGATAATGATTTCTACTATAGGCACAAGGCAGTCACATGATATCTATTGTCATACTGACCCCTTTCACAAACACGTGGTGACGCATGCGAATCCCAGAATCACAGAATCACATGGTTGACGTTGTCATGTTAACCACTGTTACAAACATTGCGAATCCCTGTCACAAAATAGCCATTGTCATGGAAACACCTATTAGAAACATCGTGAGGCACAGTCACATGACAGCCATTGTCATGGTAACTCTTGTTAGAAATAGTCCGAGGCACAGTCTCAAGACAGCCATTGTCATGGTAACCTCTATTGGAAATAGTCCGAGGCAGTCAAATGACATTCCGTTACATTTAATCGGACTAGGACTCTTATTTAAGGATACATTCCTTCTTTTCTTCCTCCCACACGTCTCCGAGATCCTGAAAAGAGTCGTGGGTTCTACTTCCGCTGTCATCACACTGGAATGAAATAGATTCCCGTTAGTTGCGAGAATAAGTGTTCCAGTGGTTCGATCAATAGAACGGTATGTTCATGAAATTAATGTGCAAGTGGCCGAACATTCCACACACACTTCCACACACACTTCCACACACACACTTCCACACATACACTTTCACACACACACTTCCACAAACACTTCCACACACATCTCAAGAAAATTCAGCGTGACACGGATACAGTCTATCAGGCGGGGTTCAACTCACAAGACTTTGATCGACTCGAGGCTAGGGTAATTTGTCCAAGATACCAGGATCTTATGATTGCAAAGCCAACCCCTTAACCACTCGGTCATTTTGCCTCTACGAACAACAAACAGTATAAAACATTTAAATGAGTCTCTTGAAGTAGGCTGGTATTCAGTTTAGTGAAGAATATAAATACAACAATTAAACAAACAGACAAAACAGTTACAACCCTAAAAGTCTTAACCTTTATTATCATATAACCAATTTCTGAAATTGTCGAATTGATAGACGAGGATCTGATATGCTCGAAAGTCCACCCCTCGTAGTGGCGGATATCTAACGACATACAACTCAGATATTAACTTATACTATTTTATTACAGCGACCATAAGAGCAGACAGCAGGGCTTTGTACTATAAATGGGGACTGAAACAAATTGAAAGTAAAATGAAATAAAAGGAAACCGAATAAAATAAATAGCAGGCGATGGCTGCTGTTCAGCTAGATGGAAGCGATGATAAGAAGCGTGGATAATATATCTAATATGTTATAATGTAGCCCCCACTCCACCCACCACCCGAATGGTGGGTAGACGGCGGTGTGGGTGGGAGAGCGTGGGAGGGATTTTAGGTACGTACGTGTGTTTCTTTAGAAGATTGACTGAATACACACACACATACACACACTCACACACACACACATATATATATGCATGTATAAACATTCACTCACATGCATACACACATGTATATACAATATACTTGTATTATATATTTCAGAGGGTATGTTTTCTTTATCTAAGCATGTTTATATATGTATATATATATATATATATATATATATGCACACACACACACACACACACACGCGCGCATATATATATATATATATATATATATATATATATATATATATATATATATATATATATATATATATATATATATTTAAAACAGTTACCCCGTGTTTTTATGTGTCGGTTATTTCCTTATTTTTCTTGTCTTTCTCCTGAAAGTTATTACATGCAATCTACCGATTACCCTTCGTTCCGTTATTCATTCCTGGGCAATGACTAATCTATTTTGCCTCGTTACTTGCCCGTTGTCTTGTAGTTTGTTTTCCGGACAGTTGCTGGAGCAAATATCCCAGTTGCTGTGGTATATTCTTGAACGAAAACTAGATATGTTTTTTATGCCAGCGTCTAGAACGGATGGATTAAGACCAAATAAATGTTTCTACTTTTGGCACAAGGCCAGCAATTATACTAGTGCATTACTGGTACTTTATTTTATCGACCCTCTAAGGATGAAAAGCAAAGTTAACTTCTACCGATACTGCCAATCCACCGCACTATAAGAACAAATAATATATGTTTGTTTCGCTTGTATCGTTT
>OZ024747.1:85778999-85781499 GCA_964016885.1 Eledone cirrhosa
GTATCTGTGTGTGTGTATGTGTATCTGTGTCTGTAGCTGTGTCTATAGCTGTGTCTGTGTATGTGTCTGTGTGTGTGTATCTCTGTGTATGTGTGTGTGTCTGTGTCTGTGTATGTGTGTGTGTGTGTGTATCTGTGTCTCTGTGTGTGTATCTGTGTACGTGTGTCTGTCTATATCTGTGTGTATGTCTCTCTGTGTCTGTGTGTGTGTGTGTGTGTGTGTGTATCTGTGTATATGTGTGTGTGTATATATGTATGTCTGTCTATAGCTGTGTGTCTGTGTGTGTCCCTGTGTCTGTATCTGTGTATTTGTGTCTGTGTCTATATGTGTGTGTCTGTATATGCATCTATGTATGTGTATGTGTGTAAGGAAGATTGCCGAATGTGTGGGGGAGGCGATGTGAGGGGGGGGGGGGGGTAGAAAGAAGAGTTTAAAAGGCGAGAGTAAAAGAAAACTGGAGAGCAAGGAGTGGAGGCTGGAGAAGAGAGGTAAAGATATAGAGGAAGTGGGAGTAGGAGTAGGAAGGAAGATGGGTAAAGGGAGAGATGAGGAGAGAAGAAAGATGAGGAGAGGAAGGAAGAGGAGGGAAGAGGAGGGAAGAGGAGGGAAGAGGGGTAAGAGGGGTAAGAAGTAAAATACATCTACAATAGATGTAAAAAATTAAGAGGGACTATATGTATGTATGTATGTATGTATGTATGTATGTATGTATGTATGTATGTATGTATGTATGTATGTGTGTATGTGTGTAAGCATGTATGTATGTATGTATGTGTGTAAGTATGTATGTATTTATGTATGTATGTATGTATGCATGTATGTATGTATGTATGTATGTATGTATGTATGTATTTACGGAACAGTATGTATGTATGTATGTATGTATGTATGTATGTATGTAAGTGAAGGAATGTGCAAACGTGTACACTCTATTGACTCATGTGTACGTGTGTGTGTGTGTATTCAAGATATGGCGTGAGATGCACCGAATAACCTTGCCTTCCGCAACCCCTCTCCCTCCTCCAATCTCTCCTTTCTCTCTCTTGCTATATATACATATATACAGTGGGCACCGCATCTTACGCGATTTAAAAGGGGAGTTTTCAACATACGCGAGCAGAAATCTTTACATTTTTTAAATCTTTCAAAAAGTAGTAAAATATTCAACGTTCCATTCCGTATGAAACTGTATAAATTAATGAAAGACAGAAAATACTAATCGTTTTAACCCTTTCTGATATCATTCTTTTCCTTAGTTTTCTTAACTATCAGAGAACCTGTCGTTATAGCAGCTCCTAACCATTGATGTTACTTTTAATATAAGGAACTTGAAAACATTGAAGATGCAAGATGCAGATCTATTTCACAAACACAAACACACACCAGTCCCTTCAATCTATCCTTATTTCTCATTCCTTCTTCTGATGGAGGACTAGCGTCCGAAACGTTAAGACCCTCTTCCTGCTATTTCAAGCGTTAACCTAATATATTCCTTCCATATACTGTATCGATTGTGTTGTTATTTCTGTTTACCTTTTACATACATACATGCTTACATATATATATATATATATATATATATATATACATAAATATACATACGTGTGTGTGTGTCTGTGTATTAAAATTAAGTGGAAAACAAACATTTAATTCTGAGAGTACAAACAAGATAGACAAACAAAAGTATTCTATCTAACCTTGCTTGTATCTAGATCTCCCTCCCATGGTTTCATATGGGGAAGAATTGTTATTGGAACCACCAATAATTGAAGAATCCGCCATACTCTTCAGGGGAGTTTAATTCTTCTAAATCTAAGAGAAATTGACCAAGAAATCATACATACTATTTCATTTGCCAAGGTAGCATGATGGAATATAAACACGCGTAGTGTTACGTGATGAAAAATCTCCTAGGGTATTAGAACTATGTGATAGGATTATAATTGTTTCTACTTTTGGCACAAGGCCAGCAATTACTCAGTGCATTGCTGGTACTTCATTTTATCGACCCCGTAAGGATGAAAGGCAAAGTTGACCGTGGCGGAATTTGAACTCAGAATGGCAAGGGACGTAACTCTTTGCTGCAAAGCATGGCGTCCGACCCTCTACCGATACTGCCAATCCACCACCCTATGTGACAGGATTATAATGTCGCTAGAAACGTAACACTACGCGTGTTTATATTCCACCATGCTACCTTGGCAAATGAAATAGTATGTATGATTTCTTGCACAATTTCTCTTAGATTTAGAAGAATTAAACTCCACTGAAGAGTATGGCAGATTATTCAATTATTGGTGGTTCCGATAACAATTCTTCCCCATGGTAGGGAGATCTAAATATAAGCGATTTTAGATAGAATACTTTTTGTTTGTCTATCTTGTTTGTATATATATATATATAATATATATATTTACTTATTATATATTCATTTATTTATATATGTGTGTGTGTCACGAATATGATTAAATGTAATAAATGCCTTATCCACTAAGGGACA
>OZ024747.1:85786499-85788999 GCA_964016885.1 Eledone cirrhosa
GAGTCCACACACTGTGCTGAAGTGTCTGGATCCCGCTGAAGTAGATCTCCCCAGTTTAGTCCTCCAGGAAGCTGTCCACAGAATCTATGACGTCATCATCTGTGCCATAATGTTGTCCGACCATATCCCTTTTCATGTTTGGGAACAGGTGGAAGTCGGAGGGTGTGAGGTCTGGGCGTATAGTGGATGAGGGACGAGCTGGAACTCACAGTCACAGATTGTTGTTATTGCAACTACCGTGACGCGGACAGGAGCATTGTCATGATGGAACAAGACTCCTTTCGTCAGCAATCCTGGCCTCTTCTTGATGTTCTCACGCAGACGTTTAAACAGGTTGGCGTAGTATTGTCCAGTGATGATGTGACATTTTTGGGGATAATCCACCAACAACACTCTTTGTGCATCCCAGAAAAGGGTAGCCATGTCCTTTCCTATTGATGGTGTAACCTTGGCCTTCTTCCGGATGGGTAAGGATGGGTGCTTCCACTGTTTTGACTGCTCTTTTGTTTCAGGTTAATAATAATGAACCCAGATCTTGTCAGTGGTTACAAATCGTGCCAGGAAATCTTTCGGGTCATCTTCAAAAAGTTCTAAATTTCTGGAGAACATGGTGCGACGAGTATGCTTTTGTTCCTCACTCAAAAGTCGTGGAACCCAGCGTGCAGACACCTTTCTCAAACCAAGTTCTCAATCTGGGTGCTGCTTAACATTTTTGCTATATATGTGTGTATATATATATATATATATATATATATATATATATATATATATATATATATATATATATTTGGTGCTACTGGTAACATGTATCCCAGTACAACCTGTCCCATGGTCGGGTCGTTGGCGACTAAAGTGTCAACCCCACCAAGGTTTCTTGGTGAGGAGGGTGACTTTGGACATCCTGCAGGACTAAAAACAAAACCTGTCAAAGGGAAAAGAAGCTCTTAAGAGTCAATGGCTATCCAAAATCACCGGGAGAGATGACCCCTTAGCCTTTGTCAAGGCAGAATTCTAGGAGAAGGAAAATTCTGATATAACACCTGCAACCCTGATGGTATCCAATGATGTTGACTTGTTCTTCTTTTTGGTAAATATCATCTTGGTTAAGAGAGTGGGACTGGCTTTGTGCAGTGCCTTTGCTCACTATAAAAGCTTCACGGCACAGGCATTGCTTTATATCTGGAGATCTCTCTGCACTTGTCATCACATGGTACCATGGGCCCAGCACTATGTGTCAATAATTGTCACAAGTGTAGTGTTTGTACCAGAGTTTTCAAGTCGCTGGCTGGACTAAAAAGTCACACTTGTTCAGAGCATCGGTAGGAGTTCTCCTACATGGATATAAAGTAGTGGCGGTACTCAAAAACGAGTTGGCAGCCACCATATATATATATATATATATATATATATAGATATATATAGATATATTTATTTATATATATAAGTATAGGGGTTGGTTTAGAATGCTATAATATTTATAACATTCAAACAACTGATTGAACACTCAATATGCTGATCTTCAGAGTTTTGTAGCAAACCAGTGACTGGACCTCTGTATCCAACGATTGATTTGTTCATAACACACCGCCATTCTTAAATACCCCCCCCCCACCCACCCACCCAAAAAAAACAACAACAACAACAATGTATTGATGTTGATATAATCAAACTCTACCATTGCCTCCAAACAAAATGTGTGGCATTCTGGAGTAATGTTATAGCACATCATTATTTGTTTTTACAACGAAGATCTTTTTACATAAAAGTTCTTCCAGTGTTTTAAGGGATTAGGTCCCTTACAAAAACCCTAAAGTCGCTACTGACACGATGTCTGTTGTTGTTGCTGCCTGAAGCTACCATTGTCACGATGTCTGTTGTTGTTGTTTCCTAAAGTCGCCGTTGACACGATATATGTGTTGTTTCCTAAACATTTCAATGACGCCAGGGGCGGCCATAAGTTCTTTTTATTTATTTTCTTAAAAATTTTATCTTGAAGAGCTATACTTTATACACACATACACGCACACACACATATATTATATATTACGTATGTATGTATGTATGTATGTATGTATGTATGTATGTATGTATGTATGTATGTATGTATGTATGTATGTATGTATGTATGTATGTATGTATGTATGTTTGTATGTATGTATGTATGTATGTTTGTATGTATGTATGTATGTATGTATGTATGTATGTATGTTTGTATGTATGTATGTATGTATGTATGTATGTATGTATGTATGTATGTATGTTTGTATGTATGTTTGTATGTATGTTTGTATGTATGTATGTTTGTATGTATGTAAGTATGTATGTATGTGTGTATGTATGTATGCATGTATGTATGTATGTATGTTTGTATGTTTGTATGTATGCATGTATATATGTATGTAAATAGATAGGCAGGTACGCATTCATATATCTATATATATATATATATATATATATATATATATTCATGTATTCATGTATGTGAGTATGTATGCATATA
>OZ024747.1:85801499-85831499 GCA_964016885.1 Eledone cirrhosa
TATAGAATAGAATAGAAAAAACGAGGAAGTTTAGTTTACATATGAAAAATATTTATCGCCTATCGACCTGTTACGCGCGTTTCGCAGAGGATTGGCTCAAGGTGACCCATAGGGGTTATGGACCCGACTCCAGTATCGATTTACTCCCCAGATTGGTGATGCGACAAAAGATATATTTTTCATATGTAAACGAAACTTTGTCGTTTTTTTTTCTATTATATACACTCTACCTGTGCATTTGAGTGCTTGATTTGGTATCAACACCAGTATTTCAGCGTACTACCTACACTATATATATATATGTATATATAGTGTATATATTGCTCGGATCTAGCTGTCGAAACGGCCGCAGCTCAGCCGTCGGGGTCCTGACTCTTTTCCTATATATATATATATATATATATATATATATATATATATATAAATAGCTTAGAGTTTAGACTCAATGGGGTCATATATATATATATATATGAAAAACAAGGTTAGAGGAATACTGCGTGGTTGCACATGGGTTACATATTATAAAATTAGTCCCTCATCAGTGATTTGCCAACCATCATTGGTATTTCATCGCATTAATATATATATATATATATATATATACACCAACTCAGTCATTCTTTTCCTTCTTTTCAAATATACCTAACTGTACCAAGGATCTCACATATTTTCCAATATATATATATATATATATATATATATATATATATATATATATATATATATATATATATATATATATATATATATATATATATATATATATATATATTCAATAAGAGAGAGTTAGTTGTTTTGTGATCAGCTGCCTTTTATGTAACAAATGTCAAGCACTCAACGATATATGTTTATCCGAATAATAAACAAAAGAAAAAACACACACGTAAATAGGGATGGACTAATGTAACTGTCTTTTTTGTTTATATGTGTGTGTGTGTGTGAGTACACACTTTAATATGTATATATATATATATATATATATATATATATATATATATATATATATATATATATATATATATATATATATATATATATATACATATATATACATATTAAAGTGTGTACTCACACACACACATATATATACATTAACACACACACTCGCATATTAAAAAAAAACTGTTATAGTTTTTCATTTTCCTATAATTATTTTTATAAAACCAAAATTCCAACGTTCAAATCTAATCAGAAAGACAGAGGTGGAGGGGGCGAGAGAGAGAGAGAGAGAGAGAGAGAGAGAGAGAGAGAGAGAGAGAGAGAGAGAGAGAGAGAGAGAGAGACAGAGAAAGAGAGGAGGGGGAGAGAATGTGTGAGGTAAAGAGAGTTATGGTGGAGTGTGTAGTCAGATTAATGCAGTGAATCGTAACGAAAGAATCATAAAATATCACAGTTGATTGAATGGTATTTAGTGCTAGCGATGTCAGATAGTGCACCATCAACGGAGACAACTCGCTACAACTTAATATCTCTCGCTCTCTCTCACTTTATATATATATATATATATATATATATATATATACCTACACGCACGTACATATACATGCATATGTTTACATACATATGTACACACACACACACACACACATATATATATATATATATAGTAATAGTAATAAATGTGAAGACTAAAATCCAAAGAGGGCTCGATAAGGATAAATATATATCAAATATATAAGAACCGTAGAGCAAATATTTATTAAAATAACAGATTAAAGTTTAAGCAAAGAATCGCTGCTTTCACCCTTGACGTTAAGGGGGAAAGCAGCGATTCTTTGCTTAAACTTTAATCTGCTATTTTAATATATATATATATATATATATATATATATATATATATATATATATATACATGTTTATATATATGTATATATACAGGTTGTCACAAAATATGTATATACACTTCAACAGCATTCTAATAAATATGTGTATACACTTTTGGGACATCCTGTAGATATATGCATAAATCGATATATACATACATATATATATATATATATATATGTATGTATATATATATATATATATATATATATATATATATATATATATATATATATATATATATATATATATATTAATTAATTCGTCATTGAGCCACACCGTGAATGGTTGCCAAAAACATATATATCTATATCTATGGCTCTGTCTAGTTTATGTATATGTAAACCTCTGTATTTTATATACTCCCGTAAGGTTGAGTAAAACTTTAGGCAGTATTCGGCTGCGCTTTCTAACAACCAGCCTACTCTCCGTCAGGCACCAATCACAAGCTTACTGACTTGACCACTGGCCATGTGACAATTCTTAGCCATTTTGGATTCGTTTCTGGCGGGGATCATTTAAGAAAAATCTTTGTCCAATTGAGTTTGTTTCCTGATGATTTCGAAACTCGTTGATTTATCCATGATCGGATATTTGAAAAAAGCGAATGAAACTTCCGGGGGTAGAAACATGTTTTTGGTATGTTTATGTACATTTTTTCTTCTAACTTTGATTTTGTACCTAATTGTGTATGGTTAACTACATGTCTAGTCAATTTCTACGGGCTATTTGAAATACTGGGTAAATCATCTGTGGCTGTGGATCGCAGATAAAATAGCTATCATTTATTTATCTATTGTTTCTTCATGAGTACATTTTAAACTTATAGCCTCGTTTAATTGATATTTTATGTGGTTGATTATGCTGGTTGGGAGAAGAAATACTGTATATATTTTATCAAATGATTCTATGGACTAACTTTCTTATATATATATATATATATATATATATATATATATATATATATATATATATATATATATATATATATATATTTATATATATATATATATATATAAGAGGGTGTTAAAGTTTGCTTGAAGCATTGTGAAATGTGTAAAATACGTATTTAAGAAGGCCACAACAATGCAGAGGGAAATCTCGAGGTAGGAAGTGAAAGATAGATAGGAAAAACAGGTGAAAGTGAAAATTGAGAGAGACAAAGATGAAAACAAAACAAAGGTAGAAGGGTTACCGTAGTAGAGATTTAATCCCAATATTTCGGGATCACGCCCATCAACGGGGGAAAGTTCCAAAAGGGGGGGGAACAGGCCAAGCGGAGAAAGTTGTAATGTCGTTAAGACAGGAATGCCGTTATGGGGAGAAAATTATTTAAAATTTAAACGAGGGAAAGAGTGCGCGTGCGCGTGATAGGCTGTGGCAAAAGCTACTGACCAAATGGGTTAAATCAAGAGGGTGCGCTAGCGTGTGAAAGCCGTAAGATATGTGTGTGTAAATATATATGTGTGTGTAACTGTGTGTGTATAAGTGTAAGTGTGTATATGTGTGTGTGTGTGTGAAAGATAGTGGGCTGTAGAAATTGGAAATCAAAGGGTGTGAAAGGTGGTAGGTTGTAAAATATGTGTGCGTGTATAAATATAGATGTGTGTGTGTAAGCGTATGGGTATACATGTGTGTGTATATGTGTGAGTGCGTTTGTGTGTGAAAGAAAGAGGGCTGTAGAAGCTGGAAATCAAAGGGTGTGAAAGGTGGTAGGTTGTAAAAACATGTGTGCGTGTATAAATATAGATGTGTGTGTGTGTGCGTATGGGTATGCATATACGTGCGTGTGTGTGAAGATAGCAGGCCGTAGGCTGTGAATGGTTACTATGGTTAAGTTAGCCATGTCAGCTCATTTCTCTCAGCCCGGTTGTTAAGTGGGGGTCTGAGGTTCTTAATAACAAGTGCTTCCTTTATCCTTAAGGATCCGATGCTGCGTTCAGTCGCTAGGACTGTGACCATGGGTCTATCCTGTGGGTTTCCGCATTTAAGGATGTGTTTACGGAAGGAAGATGCGTTGGTGTTGATATGTTCCTTGATACGAACATGTAGGGGTCGGATGGTGCTACTTATGTAAAACTTGTTACATTTATCGCATTGAATCTTATATACGACATAGGTGCGTAGGCAATCTGCCCCCCGTATCGGGCAGTTGCTGAGGGAACACGTCCCATCTGACTCGTCGGGTTTGTTGGAGAGGCATCTTCGCAGCGAAGGTCCAGTGTGGGCCAAATGTATGTCAAGTCCCTCCGTCCGTATGGCCCTGCGGATGGCGTTCGTGGTATATTCACTCAGGTGGGGGATTTTAAAGAAGTACCTGCTATTATTTAGTTTTCTAGTGGGTGTCTGTCTATTGGGTCTGGGGTCTCTAATTCCGTTAATCAGTCGCTTGGGGTAACCATTAGATCTGAGTAGATTACGGAATTGCGTGGTATGGGTGAGACCACCCATCGGGTCGCTGCATCTGTTAGTGATCCGTGTCAGTTCATTTAGGACATAGCCTCTCTTAGCGTTGTTGGGGAGGGCTGAGTTATAATGCACAAATAAGTCCTTGCACGCTGCTTTGCGGTAGAAGGTGGTGTTTATGTCTCCTTCTTCCGAGATGTTGATACGGAAGTCGAGGAGGGCGAGTGACCCGTCTTCTCCTGGGTGTTCGATGGTGAAATCGACGTGATGGTCAGTATCGTTGAAGATTTGGTGAATTTCATTCGCCATCTCCCGGGAAGAAGTAAGTATCAGGATATCATCAACGTATCTGGAGTAGAAGGCGACGGCGTTGGGTTGGCAGGTATTGAGTGCCTTACGTTCCAGGTGGTCCATGTACGAGATCGCAAGTATGCCGGACAGACTAGAGCCCATAGGTAGCCCAGAGATTTGTTTGTACGTGTGGCCGAGGAAATTGAAGAGTGCATTATCCACAACGAAGGAGAGGAGTTGGTGGATGTCCGTGTGTGTGAGTCCAACCCTAACCCCAACCAGCTCCATCTCACTCAACAAACATTAGGATATACTTAAGTATTATCCCAATTTAGTGTTTGGGGTGCTAACTAATCAGTATTTCGTGGATAATTGGTTGTATTATTTTATATGAGACATTATTAAATAAATAATATATATATATATATATATATATATATATATATATATATATATATGTAAATATATAAACACTCCCTATACACACACACACACACACACACACACACACACACACACACACACACACACACACACACACACACATATATATATATATATATGTATGCATATATATATATAAACACTCCCCCATATATATATATATATATATATATATATATATATATATATATATATATATATATAAACTTAGAAAAAATTAACAGAGAGGGCAAGACAACGGACAAAAACAATGCAAAACAAAAAACAATTTTTTAAGGGGCACTATAAAACGTTGTTTTAAAAAACAAAAAAAAATACAAACGAAAGACAAAACTCCAGGGTCATCAGCCGTTGAGTTGGACTTTGGCAGTTTCGACCCCTAACAACGGTACTGTTGGTTACAGCGTCTGACACAAACCAAAGCGCTGTCCAGTGGTGTAAAAGACGAAAGCTATAACAAGTACACAGTGTTAGTGTGACGTCAGGGAAAAGTTTGGTGCTTCTTATGGCACGAAAGTCTCGAGTATGGAACAGAAAAAGAATAATCTCCCTTTGTTTGTTGAAAAAAGAAGTAAGTGACATAGTCACTACTTTAAAACAATAGCGTAAGGTCTTCAAAATGTTTTTAATTAAGCATGCAGTATATTGCCAAATATACTATATATATGTACAGCCACCGGAAATAACATCTGTGAAATAAACAACTCTATCTATCTGCTTAGCTAACTACCTCACCGTGAAACAAACAACTAATGCCGTTCGGTCTGCGCAACGCTGCACAAACTTTACAGCGGTTTATTGACACCGTGTTACGTGATCTACCCTTTGTATACGCGTATATCGACGACGTGCTAGTAGCAAGTACTTCCGAGAAAGAACACAAGAAGCACTTAGATCTTCTTTTCCAACGTTTCGCCGAGTACGGTATTATCATCAACCCCAGCAAGTGCCTTCTCGGCGTTCCTTCACTGTCCTTTCTCGGGCACATCATTGATAAAGACGGCATTCGTCCACTTCCTGAGAAAGTAGAAGCTATCCGCAATTTTCCCGCACCTACATCACTTCGGAAACTGCGTGAATTCCTCGGTTCAGGTGAATTTCTATAGGCGTTTCATCCCTCATTGTGCCGACGCAGCCAGACTCCTCACGGACCTTCTTCGCAACCGGACTCGGAAAAACGAAGACATCACTCTGAACGAGGAAGAACTAACATCTTTTAACCGCCTGAAGGAAATGTTGGCAAACGCTTCCATGCTCGTTTTACCCAGATCTGGCGCTTCTCTTTCGCTGCTAGTGGACGCATCAGACACAGAGTTTGGAGGCCTTTTACAACAATATGTCGATGGCGTTTTGCAACTCTTATCCTTCTTTTCTAAGCGGTTGCAACCTGCAGAAACTAAATACAGTACGTTCGGCCGTGAACTTTTGTTGGCAACCTACCTTTCAGTTAAACATTTTCGTCACATGCTCGAAGGATCGGATTTCGTGATCTACACGGACCATAAACCACTAGTTTATGCGTTCCGTACCAAACCTGATCGACATTCACCAAGAGAACTCCGCCACCTGGATTTTGTCTCCCAATATTCAACTGATATTCGGCATATCAAGAGATCAGGCAACGTAGCAGCCGACGCCTTGTCCCGAATCCAGCTGAACGCAATACATGTGCATTCAGGCATCGACCTTCAACAGATCGCAGCTGACCAAGAGAATGACGAAGAGTTTATCAAGCTCCGAGATTCTCCATCCCTCAAGTTTCAGCAAGTTCCCATTCCTTCTTCTTCGGGACAAATTTGGTGCGACCTTTCTACCAGTCATGAACAACCGTACGTACCACAGATGCATCGTCGACAAGTTTGTTCTGCTTTACACTGTTTGTCTCACCCGAGAATCCGGGCTACACAGAAACTCACCTCTGCTCGTTTTGTGTGGACTAACATTAGCAAGGAGGTGCGCGACTGGTCCAGGAGCTGCATTGCCTGCCAGAAGCCAAAGTCCACAGACACATCAAAACTCCACTCGGCACATTCGCGCAACCTGATGCACGTTTTCATCATGTGCATATCGACATCATTGGACCTCTACCACCATCACAGAACTGCACACACTTGCTCACCTGCATAGATCGATTTTCCCGTTGGCCTGAGGCTAAAACTTTGGGTTTACACTGGGTATCACGTTATGGCGCCCCAGCGAAGATAACGGACAAAGAACGCCAATTTGACTCCCAACTCTTCAGGGAACTGACTCGCCTGTTAGGATGTAAACACATCCGCACGACAGCTTATCACCCGCAAGCTAATGGTCTCGTGGAAAGATTCCATCGGCAATTGAAAACTGCAATAAAAGCGTATCCAGACAGGACCCACTGGTTTGAATACCTGCCACTCATCCTTCTGGGCATTCGATCCACCGTTAAGGAGGAATTCGGACACACACCTGTAGAATTAGTGTACGGCACCACCCTGGTTCTACCTGGTCAGATGGTTACTCCCATCTCTCCTCAGGACGTTCCAGACCCAGGATCATATGTACACCGTCTTCGACAGTATATGTCTCACCTTGCTCCTGCAAGCGCCCGTCAACAGAACACGGCCACACACGTACCTTAAGACATTAAAGATTGGACACACGTTTTCGTTCGAAACGAAACCATCCCAGCTCATCTTCGACCTCCATATTTTGGCCCTTACCGTGTTCTAAAAATATATCCGAAATATTTTATTCTCGACCAAGATGGTAAACAGAATTCTGTCAGCGTGGACAGATTAAAAAAAGCCATCATGGATACAGTTACAGTCTCTAACCAGAAACTCCAACAGATAGCTGTCCCAGCAAGCCACCTGTTTCATCTCCAGTCACGAGAAGTGGACGACGTGTCCATTGGCCCGCCAAGTTGGCACAATATGTGAATTACCGTTAACCTCAAGTGAGTTTCTCAATCATTCTTCTTGCAAAACATTTCTATTTTCCTTGTGTTTACTATTTCCAGTTTCAAATACAATGAACTTTCTGCTTGAACAATTGCAATTTTTAGTGACCATGTGTTCATGTCACGAAGAACATTATTTATTATGAACATTATCTATTACAAACACTATTTAAGAACAAACATTGTGTATAGCATTGTGTATAGCATTTTTTTTCTTCTCTCGCTTGTTTTGCAAAAAATTTTATTTTCCATGTTCTGCAATGTTAATTGTGTAATTGCCATAATTTTTATATACATACAAGGCGTGTACATATTCTATTTTTCATGCGCACTACACAACAACGTTTGTTTCACCTTTCGTTCATACACTGAGCAATAGATATTTTGCCCCTCTAACTCTTACATTAAAAAATGTTTTCTCTTTGATCACGCATATTCACAAATCGCATCCTCAAAACAGTGGCCTTCTTTTTTACGTACTCATTTACTCAATAGCTCGAGAATGCCTCGCTATTTTTTACCACATGCATTCGCTCAAGTCATATGCTTTGGAGCAAACTGTTACTTTTAAGCAACATGCTTACGGCCATTCATTTCACACATTACGGTTGTTTTCACTGCCCTGTTAGACTTTTTGTCACGCAATTCACAGGCAGCTCAACCCAAATGCAACAGGCTCATTCATCACGCCTGCATAAATCTGGTCAAAGTCATTTTATAGTTTATTTTACACACATCTTGCCATATCATCTCTACATCAACTCTGTCCTATACTCGATGATCACCAAATTTCACGACGTGCTGGACACTCCTTGGGCTATTGTCATGACAAATGCACCACTGGCTCATTACTATACGATGTTTCGCTCTTTTGTTGTACAACAGATCTGGCAGGGGGCTAATGTACAGCCACCGCAAATAACATCTGTGAAATAAACAACTATATCTATTCTCAGATCCGATCAGAAGTTGCGACCAGACCGACTAACCACGTCGCTACATATACATTCATATATATATATATTTTCATTACATCTCTTCTTTCCATGATATCCGGAATACATTGAGTTCTTCATACGGATTGGACACTACCGTAAACTCTTGGTAGATTTATCTACATATATATATATATATATATATATATATATATATATATATATATATATATATATATATATATATTTATATACTGGGTGTAGGAATTGTGACGTAGCAATATTTAGCTATTGTTGGTGATGGACGAGGTGATATGACTCAAGGTTAACGACTGGATATTAATTAATCTATATATAGAGCGGTGAATTGACAGTATCGGTAGAGGGCTGGACGCCATTCTTTCTAGCATAGTTACGTCCCTTTACCGTCTGAGTTTAAATCCCGCCGAGGTTAACTTTGCCTTTCATCCTTACGGGGTCGATAAAATAAAGTACCAGTAATGTACTGATAATTGCTGGCCTTGTGCCAAAAGTAGAAACAATTAATTAATCTATATACTGAAATAGTATTTATACAATATATCAGATAAACACATTTATGTTTGCTATAAATTTCATTAAAAGTCATTTACCTCCCTCGTACGTGACTGTAGGTTACTAAACTTTGGCGGAGATCAACGATCCCTGATAAGTTAATAAGAAATGAAACTATTTGCTTAGATTCTCAAAGCTAGCTGCTGAAGTTCTTGCTGTTTATCGATGTAATCACAATTACTGTCTCTCAGCAAGTATAAATGAGTGAATTCTGAGGATGACTTTAACAAAAGTCGAAACAAATCGATTGCCAGAGTCAATCACGCCCTGAGACTGAAACTGCTGAGAAACTGTTGCATATATATATATATATATATGAATGTCTATGTATGTGTATACATACACACATATTTGATATATTACCACATGGGTCTGGTAGAGCAACAATGACAGGATACAGAAGGTGGGTGTCCTACAGAATAAAAAATATGTTGTCAGAGATTGTTAGGAATTTATAAGAGATGTGTGGTGACTTGGTTGTGATGGTTGTGGTGGTGGTGGTGGTGGTGGTTGTGGTGGTGGTGGTGGTGATGGTGGTGGTGGTGGTGGTGGTGGTGGTGGTGGTGGTTGTGGTGGTGGTGGTGGTGGTGGTGGTGGTGATGGTGGTGGTGGTTGTGGTGGTGGTCGTGGTGGTGGTGGTGGTGGTGGTGGTTGTGGTGGTGGTGATGGTTGTGGTGGTGGTGGTGGTGGTGATGGTGGTGGTGGTTGTGGTGGTGGTGGTGGTTGTGGTGGTGGTGGTGATGATGGTGGTGGTTGTGGTGGTGGTTGTGGTGGTGGTGGTGGTGGTGGTGGTGGTGATGGTGGTGGTGGTGGTGGTGGTGGTGGTGGTGGTGGTGGTGGTGATGGTGGTGGTGGTTGTGGTGGTGGTGGTGGTGGTGGTGGTGGTGGTGGTGATGGTGGTGGTGGTTGTGGTGGTGGTGGCGGTGGTGGTTGTGGTGGTAGTGGTGGTGGTGGTGGTGGTTGTGGTGGTGGTGGTGGTGGTGGTGATGGTGGTGGTGGTTGTGGTGGTGGTGGTGGTGGTTGTGGTGGTGGTGGTTGTGGTGGTTGTGGTGGTGGTGGTGGTGGTGGTTGTGGTGGTTGTAGTGGTAGTGGTGGTTGTGGTGGTGGTGATGGTGGTGGTGGTTGTGGTGGTGGTGGTGGTTGTGGTGGTGGTGGTGGTGGTGATGGTGGTGGTGGTGGTGGTGGTGGTGGTTGTGGTGGTGGTGGTGGTGATGGTGGTTGTGGTGGTGGTGGTGGTGGTGGTTGTGGTGGTGGTGGTGTTGGTTGTTGTTGTGGTGGTGGTGGTGGTTGTGGTGGTGGTGGTGATGGTGGTTGTGGTGGTGGTGGTGGTGGTGGTGGTGGTTGTGGTGGTGGTGGTGGTGGTGATGGTGGTGGTGGTGGTGGTGGTGGTGGTTGTGGTGGTGGTGGTGGTGATGGTGGTTGTGGTGGTGGTGGTGGTGGTGGTTGTGGTGGTGGTGGTGTTGGTTGTTGTTGTGGTGGTGGTGGTGGTTGTGGTGGTGGTGGTGATGGTGGTTGTGGTGGTGGTGGTGGTGGTGGTGGTTGTGGTGGTTGTGGTGGTGGTGGTGGTGGTGGTTGTGGTGGTGGTGGTGGTGGTGGTGGTTGTGGTGGTGGTTGTGGTGGTTGTGGTGGTGGTGGTGTTGGTTGTTGTTGTGGTGGTGGTGGTGGTTGTGGTGGTGGTGGTGATGGCGGTTGTGGTGGTGGTGGTGGTGGTGGTTGTGGTGGTGGTGGTGGTGGTGGTGGTGGTGGTTGTGGTGGTGGTGGTGGTGGTGGTTGTGGTGGTGGTGGTGGTGGTGGTGGTGGTGGTTGTAGTGGTGGTGGTGGTTGTGGTGGTGGTGATGGTGGTGGTGGTTGTGGTGGTGGTGGTGGTTGTGGTGGTGGTGGTGGGTGGTGTGGTGGTGGTGGGTGGGGGTGGTGGTGTGGGGTGGTTGTGGTGGTTGTGGTGGTGGTGGTGGTGTGGTGGTGGTGGTGTGGTGGTTGGGTGGTGGTGGGTGGTGGTGGTGGGTGGTGGTGGTGTGGTGGTGGTGGTGGTGGGTGGTGGTAGTGGTGGTGGTTGTGGTGGTGGTGGTGGTTGTGGTGGTGGGTGGTGGTGATGGTGGTTGTGGTGGTGGGTGTGGGGGTTGTGGTGGTGGTGGTGGTGGTGGTGGTGGGTGGTTGTGGGGGTGGTGGTGGTGGTGGTGGTGTGGGGGGTGTGGTGGTGGTGGTGGTGGGAGGTGGTGGTGGTTGTGGTGTGGTGTGAGGGTGTGGTGTGGTGGTGGTGGTGGTGGTTGTGGTGGTGGGGTGGTGGGTGGTGGTGGTGTGGTTGTGGTGGTTGTGTGGTGGTTGTGGTGGTGGTGATTGTGGTGGTTGTGTGTGGTTGTGGTTGTGGTGGTGGTGGTGGTGGTTGTGGTGGTGGTGGTGTGTGGTTGTGGTGGGGTGGTTGTGGTGGTGTGGTGGTGGTTGTGGTGGTGGTGGGTTGTGGTGACTTGGTTGTAGATGGTTGTGGTTGTGGTGGTGGTGGTGGTGGTGGTGGTGGTGGTTGTGGTGGTGGTAGTGGTGGTGGTGGTGGTTGGTTGGTGGTGGTGGTGGTTGTGGTTGTGGTGGTGGTGGTTGTGGTGGTGGTTGTGGTGGGAGGTGGGGTTATGGTGGTGGTTGTGGTTGGTGTGGTGGTGATGGTGGTGGTGGTTGTGGTGGTTGTGGTTGTGGTTGTGGTGATGTGGTGGTGGTTGTGGTGGTAGTGGTGGTGGTGGTGGTTGTGGTGGTGGTCTGTGGTGGTTGTGGTGGTGGTGGTGGTTGTGGTGGTTGTGTGGTGGTGGTGGTGGTCGTTGTGGTGATGTTGGGTGGTTGTGGTGGTGGTTGTGATGGTTGTGGTGGTGGTGGTGGTGGTTGTGGTGGCTGTTGTGGTGGTTGTGGTGGTGCTGTGGTGGTGGTGGTGGTTGTGGTGGTGGTTGTGGTGGTTGTGGTGGTGGTGGTGGTTGTGGTGGTGGTTGTGGTGGTTGTGGTGGTGGTTGTGGTGGTGGTTGTGGTGGTTGTGGTGGTGGTGGTTGTGGTGGTTGTAGTGGTGGTTGTGGTGGTGGTGGTGGTGTTTGTGATGGTTGTGATGGTGGTGGTTGTGGTGGTTGTGGTGGTTGTGGTGGTTGTGGTGGTTGTGGTGGTTGTGGTGGTGGTGATGGTTGTGGTGGTTGTGGTGGTGGTGGTTGTGGTGGTGGTGGTGGTGATGGTTGTGGTGGTGTTGGTGGTGTTGGTAGTGGAAGCAACATCAGCAACAACCACAGCAAAAACACCAATAATAGCAAGAATAACTACAACAACAGTCACATCATCACTGCCCTCATCACCATCACCACCATCACCAACACCACCACCATCAACACCACAATCAACATCACCACCACCACCAGCAACACTACCACCATGGGTGAGGAGAAGAGGGTCATGAGGGCCTGAAGGGGAGGTGAGGCCAATGAGGGTGAGAAGAGGAGGGTGATGAGGGCGAGAAGGGGAGGGCAATGAGGGATAGGAAATATATCAAAAAATTTGTGGTGGGCGTTTGTAAAAGATATTCTGCAATGTTTGGTTAAGTTTGAGAAATAAAGACTGTTGATATTGCTGTAGAGGTGGGTAGCACTACCTCCTTTTAATGGTGGTGTTGTTGTAGTGGTGGTTGTAGAGGTGGTGGTGGTGCTGTAGAGGTGGGTAGCACTACCTCCTTTTAATGGTGGTGTTGTTGTTGTGGTGGTTGTAGAGGTGGTGGTGGTGGTGCTGTAGAGGTAAGTAGCACTACCTCCTTTTAATGGTGGTGTTGTTGTAGTGGTGGTTGTAGAGGTGGTGGTGGTGCTGTAGAGGTAAGTAGCACTACCTCCTTTTAATGGTGTTGTTGTTGTAGTGGTGGTTGTAGAGGTGGTGGTGGTGCTGTAGAGGTAAGTAGCACTACCTCCTTTTAATGGTGGTGTTGTTGTAGTGGTGGTTGTAGAGGTGGTGGTGGTGCTGTAGAGGTAAGTAGCACTACCTCCTTTTAATGGTGTTGTTGTTGTAGTGGTGGTTGTAGAGGTGGTGGTGGTGCTGTAGAGGTAAGTAGCACTACCTCCTTTTAATGGTGTTGTTGTTGTAGTGGTGGTTGTAGAGGTGGTGGTGGTGCAGTAGAGGTGGGTAGCACTACCTCCTTTTAATGGTGGTGTTGTTGTAGTGGTGGTTGTAGAGGTGGTGGTGGTGCAGTAGAGGTGGGTAGCACTACCTCCTTTTAATGGTGGTGTTGTTGTAGTGGTGGTTGTAGAGGTGGTGGTGGTGGTGCTGTAGAGGTAAGTAGCACTACCTCCTTTTAATGGTGTTGTTGTTGTAGTGGTGGTTGTAGAGGTGGTGGTGGTGCAGTAGAGGTGGGTAGCACTACCTCCTTTTAATGGTGGTGTTGTTGTAGTGGTGGTTGTAGAGGTGGTGGTGGTGGTGCTGTAGCGGTAAGTAGCACTACCTCCTTTTAATGGTGGTGTTGTTGTAGTGGTGGTTGTAGAGGTGGTGGTGGTGCTGTAGAGGTAAGTAGCACTACCTCCTTTTAATGGTGGTGTTGTTGTAGTGGTGGTTGTAGAGGTGGTGGTGGTGCAGTAGAGGTGGTGGTGGTGCTGTAGAGGTAAGTAGCACTACCTCCTTTTAATGGTGGTGTTGTTGTAGTGGTGGTTGTAGAGGTGGTAGTGGTGGTTGTAGAGGTGGTGGTGGTGCTGTAGAGGTAAGTAGCACTACCTCCTTTTAATGGTGTTGTTGTTGTGGTGGTGGTTGTAGAGGTGGTGGTGGTGCTGTAGAGGTAAGTAGCACTACCTCCTTTTAATGGTGGTGTTGTTGTAGTGGTGGTTGTAGAGGTGGTGGTGGTGCTGTAGAGGTAAGTAGCACTACCTCCTTTTAATGGTGTTGTTGTTGTAGTGGTGGTTGTAGAGGTGGTGGTGGTGGTTGTAGAGGTGGTGGTGGTGCTGTAGAGGTAAGTAGCACTACCTCCTTTTAATGGTGTTGTTGTTGTGGTGGTGGTTGTAGAGGTGGTGGTGGTGCTGTAGAGGTAAGTAGCACTACCTCCTTTTAATGGTGGTGTTGTTGTAGTGGTGGTTGTAGAGGTGGTGGTGGTGCTGTAGAGGTAAGTAGCACTACCTCCTTTTAATGGTGGTGTTGTTGTAGTGGTGGTTGTAGAGGTGGTGGTGGTGCAGTAGAGGTGGGTAGCACTACCTCCTTTTAATGGTGTTGTTGTTGTAGTGGTGGTTGTAGAGGTGGTGGTGGTGGTGCTGTAGAGGTAAGTAGCACTACCTCCTTTTAATGGTGGTGTTGTTGTTGTGGTGGTTGTAGAGGTGGTGGTGGTGCTGTAGAGGTAAGTAGCACAACCTCCTTTTAATGGTGGTGTTGTTGTAGTGGTGGTTGTAGAGGTGGTGGTGGTGCAGTAGAGGTAAGTAGCACTACCTCCTTTTAATGGTGTTGTTGTTGTTGTGGTGGTTGTAGAGGTGGTGGTGGTGCTGTAGAGGTAAGTAGCACTACCTCCTTTTAATGGTGGTGTTGTTGTTGTGGTGGTTGTAGAGGTGGTGGTGGTGCTGTAGTGGTAAGTAGCACTACCTCCTTTTAATGGTGTTGTTGTTGTTGTGGTGGTTGTAGAGGTGGTGGTGGTGCTGTAGAGGTAAGTAGCACTACCTCCTTTTAATGGTGGTGTTGTTGTAGTGGTGGTTGTAGAGGTGGTGGTGGTGCTGTAGAGGTAAGTAGCACTACCTCCTTTTAATGGTGGTGTTGTTGTAGTGGTGGTTGTAGAGGTGGTGGTGGTGCTGTAGAGGTAAGTAGCACTACCTCCTTTTAATGGTGTTGTTGTTGTTGTGGTGGTTGTAGAGGTGGTGGTGGTGCTGTAGAGGTAAGTAGTACTACCTCCTTTTAATGGTGGTGTTGTTGTTGTGGTAGTTGTAGAGGTGGTGGTGGTGGTGTAGAGGTAAGTAGCACTACCTCCTTTTAATGGTGGTGTTGTTGTTGTGGTAGTTGTAGAGGTGGTGGTGCTGCAGAGGTAACTAGGACTACCTCCTTGTCATGTTGTTGTTGTTGTAGTGGTGGTGGTGGTGGTGGTACTGTAGAGGTAACTAGGACTACCGCCTTCTAATGGTGTTGTTGTTGTTGCTGTGTAGGTAGTAGTGGTGGTAGGTAAGATTGATGTTGATGAACATGTGTGGTGGTTGTGGTGGTGGTGGTTGTAGTGGTGATGGTGGTGGTGATGGTGGTGGTGGTGATGGTGGTGGTGGTGGTTGTGATGGTTGTGGTGGTTGTGGTCGTTGCGGTGATTGTGGTTGTGGTTGTGGTTGTGGTTGTGGTGGTGGTTGTGGTTGTAGTTGTTGTTGTTATTGTTGTGTTGGTGATGGTTGTGGTTGTGGTTGTGGTTGTGATTGTGGTTGTGGTGGTTGTGGTGATGGTGGTGGTGGTGGTGGTGGTGGTTGTGGTGATGGTGGTGGTGGTGGTGGTGGTGGTTGTGGTGGTGGTGGTGGTGGTGGTTGTGGTTGTAGTTGTGGTTGTTGTTGTTGTGGTGAAGCAAAGTAAAAGCAATTATTCTTTTCCTCTTTTTTTCTTTATCTTCCTTTCAGTCAATGTATATAGGTGTGTGTATATAGGGGTGTGTGTATATAGGGGTGTGTGTATGTATATGTGTGTGCGTATATAGGGGTGTGTGTATATAGGGGTGTGTGTGTGTATAGGGGTGTGTGTATATAGGGGTGTGTGTGTGTATAGGTGTGTGCGTATATAGGGGTGTGTGTGTGTGTCTGAATGCATATATGTCTGTCTGTTTGTATGTATATATGTATATATATATATGTATGTATGTATATATATGTAGGTATATATGTATATATGTATATATGTATATATATATATATATGTATGTATGTATATACATTTACATTCCAGGAAGAAGGAAACTCTTGGATGTATGTAAGTAATGTTTTGTGCGGGGGTGTATGTATGTCAATGTGTATGTATGTATATATGTATGTATATATCTATATATGTATGTATGTATATATCTATATATGCATGTATGTATGTATGTATGTATGTATGTATGTATGTATGTATGTATCCATGTTTGTCTGTCTTCTGTCTGTCTGTATGTATGGATGAGGTATGTATGTATGTATCTATGTATGTATGAGGTATGTATGTATGTATAAATGTGTGTATATGTATGTATATACGTGTATATATATATATATATATATATATATATATATATATGTGTGTGTGTGCGTGTGTGTGTGTGTGTGTGTGTGTGTGTGTGTGCATATATATATATATATATATATATATATATATATATATATATTTGTGTGTGTGTAGAGAGATAAAGATATATAAATCTGTGTATGTGGCAATCCTTAATACTCACATGACCACCACAACTAAGTCGTAAACTATTTACCACGTTCCTCTATTATATGGCACACTTAACTAACACCGCCCCCCACACACACACTTAACTAACACTCCCCCCACACACACTACACATACACACACACACACACACACACACACATACACTACACATACACACTCACACTCACATACACATATATACGCTCACTACTCTGTGGTTAGTTACTCTAGGATTCAAGTAGGTGGAAGTTGTGGGAGATGTGATGGTGTTGGTGGTGGTGGTGGTGTTTGTTGTGGTGGTGGTTGTGATGGGGACGGTGGTGATGGTGGTGGCAGTTGTGGGGCTGTGGGGGTGGTTGTGGTGGTTGTGGTGGTGGTTGTGGTGGTGGTGGTTGTGGTAGTTGTGGTGGTGGTGGTGGTGGTGGTGGTTGTGGTGGTTGTGGTGGTTGTGGTGGCTGTGGTGGTGGTGGTTGTGGTAGTTGTTGTGGTTGTGGTGGTGGTGGTGGTGGTGGTTGTGGTGGTTGTGGTGGTTGTGGTGGCTGTGGTGGTGGTGGTTGTGGTAGTTGTTGTGGTTGTGGTGGTGGTGGTGGTGGTTGTGGTAGTTGTTGTGGTTGTGGTGGTGGTGGTGGTTGTCGTGGTGGTGGTTGTGGTAGTTGTGGTGGTTGTGGTGGTGATGGTTGTGGTGGTTGTAGTGGTTGTGGTTGTGGTGGTGGTTGTGGTGGTTGTGGTGATTGTGGTGGTGATGGTTGTGGTGGTTGTGGTGGTTGTGGTTGTGATGGTGGTTGTGGTGGTTGTGGTGGTTGTGGTGGCTGTGGTGGTTATGGTGGCTGTGGTGGTTGTGGTGGTTGTGGTTGTGATGGTGGTGGTTGTGGTGGTGGTTGAGATTGTGGTGGTGGTTGTGGTGGTTGTAATGGCTGTGATGGTTGTGGTGGCGGTGGTTGTGGTTGTGATGGTGGTGGTGGTGATGGTTGAGGTGGTTGTGGTGCTGGTGGTGGTTGTGGTGCTGGTGGTGTTTGTGATGGTTGATCGTGGTGGATGTTGTGGTGGGGACGGTGGTGGTGGCGATGGATGTGGTGGGTACGCTGGTGATCGTGGTGGATGTTTTGGTGGTAGGGACGGTGGTGGTTGTGGGGATGGTGGTGATTTTGGTGGTAGCAGTGGCGGTGACCATAATTGTGCCAAACTCTTATTAAAACATTTAACCACTTAATAAAAAGAAAGAGAAGTTTCTATCACGAGATTTGTTTGTAATTAATTAAGTATTAATTCATCAGTGCAGGGTGACCTTTGGACTAATTAATGTGATGAAATTATAGTAATTGGATAATAATTAATATTTCTATACGGATGAATAACTGTATACTATTTAATTATGGACTGGCAGTATCGGTAGAGGGTCGGACACCATGCTTTGAAGCATAGAGTTATGGCCCTTTATCACCTGAGTTCAAATCCCACCGAGGTTAATGTTGCCTGTTATCCTTACGGGGTAGATAAAATAAAGTACCAGTAATGCAATGGGATAATGGCTGGCCTTGTGCCAAAAGTAGAAACACTTATTATTTATTTAACATTTAAGGTTATATTTAAGAGATAGCATTATGGTACAATAACTAGGGGCTTTTTAAGGCCATTGTTCCTGTTAAAGCATGAGTTAGACTTACTAGCCTCGTGGCAGTCTTTCTTCTCATTAGAGAGTCTTTTCCGAGGCAATGTTTTACAACCCAGTGCTCTTCCTGACACTAATCCTTTTAGTCTCTTCTTACACCATGAAGGGATATATTGAGACTATTCTCAACTGGATTCTTTGTCCATGAGTCCGTAATTCCTTATAGAGCCGTAGTGACATACAGCGTGTGTTCAGCATTTAAACCTGGCGGGACCCATCCAACCCCAGCCAATTTCTTCCAGGGGAGGAGGAGGAATACGAGGGTGCAGATAGCATCGACCACAGTACTAAACCTGTACGTTATTTGTCGACATAGAAAGGATGAAAAGCAAAGTTGACCTGGACAGAGTGTAGGGCGGCAGAACAAATAGCGCGAAGTATTCTATCCAATATTTTAACGACTCTGCTAATTCGCGGTCTTCTAAACGGGAAACACGACAAAACAGCGACACAAAGTCGTCTGTATAAACTATAGAAAAGAGATACAGCCACCAATTGGTTCTCCTTTGTCAACTGACGGCTTCTATGATGTGTATATAATTGTTTCTACTTTTGGCACAAGGCCAGCAATTATCCCAGTGTATTACTGGTACTTTATTTTATCGACCCCATAAGGATGAAAGGCAAAGTTAACCTCGGCGGGATTTGAACTCAGACCATAAAGGGCCGTAACTCTTTGCTGCAAAGCAGGGCGTTCGACCCTCTACCGATCCTGCCAATCCACCGCCCTGATGTGAATATAATGTGCATAAACAATGTATATATGTAACGATTTTAGCTGCTATTCCTAGAATATCAAGCGACTCTGTGGCGGTTAGGATTAGTCAACTTTTACCTCCCACAAAATGTGCGACATCGTGCCAAAGTTAGAATGCTCAAGCCCTCATTAGCAATTACAAGTTTCACCTGAACAGGAAAAGTGTGTGGAGAGGGGACGTGCTGCCTTCCAACAAATTTGTTGGGAAATGGATGAGAGTGGTAAGCAAGGTCCGAGTAAATAGGTTTACTCTAAATATGAACCCGTAGCTTGAAGGAGGACAACTGATAATTGTCTTTGTTTTTACATGTTTCCATATAAACACACAGTATCGTCCGGTACCGCCCTTCATGATTTTTGTTTGGTTAACAAATAAATGATTATTGTTTTTAAAGGTGGATTGGCAGTATCGGTAGACAGTCGGACGCCATGCTTTGCAGCATAGAGTTACGACCCTTTATGATCTGAGATCAAATCCCACCGAGGTTAACTTTGCCTTTCATCCTTACGGGGTCGATAAAATAAAGTACCAGTCACGCACTGGGGTAAATTTAATCGACTTTCCCCTCCTCCAAAATTGCTGGCCTTCTGCCTATATAAGAAACCAATATTATTGAAATTTTCACGCAGCTGTCTACAACAAGTAAACTAAGGTAACACGTGCTTGTCAGTTGACCAAAACTCTACGAAAGATTCGCGCAGTTCCAAGTAAGGCTGTTTCTTTTAGAGAAGCTTAATTTTCACTGACACCAATGTGCTCCAGCCAGCATTTAAGGTTTAAACTTGTCGTCCCCAAAGGTCCAGTAACCAACGGAACAACAATTGCCCACTTCAGTGTCCATAACCTTTATATCAACCATTTCAAATTATTGTACCGGTGAAGTTTCTTTCGTGTTCTGCAACTCTTTTATCACTTGGGTACGCTATGTCAATGATAAAGCAAGTTTTTTTCTGCTTTATCTATCAGCACTATATCAGACTTTCGGTGTTCAATTTTGAGGTCACATTGAATCATTACACCTTAGAGAATCTTGGCATTTTCATTTTATATCACTCCTTCCGTGTTTGTGCATATCAAGCCTTTGTTATTTCCAGTTCATATTGCCACAATAATTAGTGAATCATTCTCGCTACATTATCGTGCCTCCCTTTCTATTCTTTCTGTGCTAGATTTGTACATTCGTTCACCAAATGCCATACAGTTTCGTCCTTATCTCCCCATTATCTCCACATTATCACATTAGTCAATAGTGTATTTCATATAGTTTGTGCATTGTGCTTTTTTCTGCGCAGCATATATCAATGTTTCAGTATCAGATTTCAAAGCACACACCTTGAGCCATTGCTATCTACCATTAATACCTGTCTTTCTAAACATCTATCATACAAACTGCCCATACAGTTTCTTTTTATTTCAGTCTCTGGGGACACCTTTTCTTTGTATTCCTCTTTTTCCGTACAATCGTCTGTTTTAACTGCATTAGCTAACCTTACTTGTACCAGTAAACGTTTGATGGCATCTTTAATTGCCAACCAAGAGCATTCTACTCTGAGGAAATACAACTCTTACTGTTGATAACCGATCAGTGTCACCATCGAAGCCGTCAATCCTCATTGCCAAGGTCTTTGTAAGGGGTCGTGTTTCTGCTCCATAGAGGAGAACGGATAAGACAGACTGAAGGGGCTTCTATAGGGAGATCATAACCCCAGCTGCCAGACCACATCTGAAGGGGCTTCCATAGGGAGATCATAACCCCAGCTGCCAGACCACATCTGAAGGGGCTTCCATAGGTAGATCATAACCCCAGCTGCCAGACCACATCTGAAGGGGCTTCCATAGGGAGATCATAACCCCAGCTGCCAGACCACACCTGAAGGGGCTTCCATAGGGAGATCATAACCCCAGCTGCCAGACCACACCTGAAGGAGCTTCCATAGGGAGATCATAACCCCAGCTGCCAGACCACATCTGAAGGGGCTTCCATAGGTAGATCATAACCTCAGCTGCCAGACCACACCTGAAGGGGCTTCCATAGGGAGATCATAACCCCAGCTGCCAGACGACATCTGAAGGGGCTTCCATAGGGAGAGCATATCCCCAGCTGCCAGACGACATCTGAAGGGGCTTCCATAGGGAGAGCATATCCCCCAGCGGGGCCAATATAAAGCGGAAAAGGATCCTGGCCATCAGCGACATGTACCAATCCTGCTGCCGTGAGAACTATCCCACTACAACATCACACTGACGGAACTCTGACGAGACACGGTGGTCGGGCGGCGACCAGTGACTAATCTAGAGAAGCCTTGAGGACCGGACGGACCTCTATGGTGTGGTACTGGTCATGTCCAACCACGTCCCCATGTCATTCATGTGCTGGAATATATATACATACATACATACATACATACATACATACATTCATTCATACATACATGCATACATATATATATATATATACAAATAATTATTATTAACATAGATTAAAAGTTTAAACAAATAATATATATATACATTACATTTAAATTAATAATAGTCGAAAGAAAAATTCTGTAAAGTGTACTATCAATATATATATATATATATATAATATATATATATATATATATATATATATATATATATATATATATATATATATATATATATATATATATATATGCATATGAAATGATTAACATTCCAAACATATTCCAGGCAATGTCCAAAATATCCAACTCTGTCGCTATAGTGAACAAACTGCAGAATATACGTAATATATATATGTATATATACATTTCTCTCTCTCTCTCTCTCTCTCTCTCTCTCTCTCTATATATATATATATATATATATATATATATATATATATATATAATATATATATATATATATATATATATATATATATATATATATATATATATATATATATATATATATATATATATATATATATATATATGCCACCACGTAAATTTGTAAATCGGTGGCTGGTCGGGGGACGGAGTGGTATCAGATTCCAGTTGCTAATCACTTTACTGTGTCGGCCGTCACATATAGTCATGGCCGGCATGGACTGGGGCTGAACTCTGTTCATCGATTGGTTATTGATTAGGCGATACCGGCTGATGAATCCACATGCGCCGATTATGCATTGTTGCAGCAATAGGGTGCAGTGCACCCTATTGCTGCATTAAGACTCGAGTCCGGGAACTAATATAGACACCCGTTTACGAGTGTTGTGTTGAAGCGAATAACTATAATAAGTATACACTGGAATGTATTCTACATTATCTATTGAGTATGGAATGTATTCTACATTATCTATTGAGTATGGAATGTATTCTACATTATCTATTGAGTATGGAATGTATTCTACATTATCTATTGAGTATGGAATGTATTCTACATTATCTATTGAGTATGGAATGTATTCTACATTATCTATTGAGTATGGAATGTATTCTACATTATCTATTGAGTACGCTGAAATACAACCGGTCCTGGCATTGTTAAATACGCTGGGTCCGTCAACTTCTTATTATATATATATGTGTATGTGTGTGTATATATATACATATATATGTAAATATATATATGTATGTATGTACTTAATACATTAACAGAGAAAGCTAATAGCGACCAACTTCCATCTCACCCAACAAATATTAGGAGATACCTAAGTATATTCCTAATTATACGTTTGGGGTGCTAACTATATTGTATTATGTGGAAAGTCGGCTGTATTATTTTATATGAGACAGAATTAAATAATATAGCAATATATATATATATATATATATATATATATATATATATATATATATCTATATATATATCCAGGAGGGAGTGTAACGCGGAGTTTCTGTACGTTCACCCGGGTGAGCACTCTATGTTTAGGTTCACGTCAGTAGCGAGGTGTACAGCTAGACAGAGTGTAATATAATAATTGTTTCTACTTTTGGCACAAGGCCAGCAATTATCCCAGTGTATTACTGGTACTTTATTTTATCGACCCTGTAAGGATGAAAGGCAAAGTAACCTCGGCGGAGTTTGAATTCAAACCATAAAGGGCCGTAACTCTTTGCTGCAAAGCATGGCGTCCGACCCTCTACCGATATTGCCAATATAAGGACGAATGGTTACTCCTTCATTGCGTTTATTGGTTGGTGACGCGCGTTTCGCTATTGTATGCATGTTTATTGTATGTATATATGTATATATGTATGTTCTGGTTTTATAATTTCACAAATGTCTGCCAATAGAGAGAGAGTCGGTTTCTAGCCTAGTTACAAGACTGTCTCATTGGAATTTACACAACATCATCTAGGTAGATATGTATGTCTCCATGCATGCGTGTAGGTATGGATGTTATTGTATGTGTGGATGTGCATGTTTTGAGTTGTATGTGTGCATGTGTATATGCTTTGTGTCTGTACATGTGTATATGCAGTTATTAGATGCTAAATTTTTGGAATGTTTTACATATTTGTACTGTTCCATTAATGGATTGTATTTGTAATTTCCTAACTAGAAGGAACGAAATCTGTTCAGTGGGTTCGTGTGGCAGAAGCGCAGCATGGTAACATATATATAAGTAATAATAATAAAATATGAAGACTAAAATCCGAAGAGGGCTCGATAAGGATAATATATATATAAATAGAGAACATATTTATTAAAATATCCCGTGAAGGGTGAAAGCAGCGATTCTTTGCTTAAACTTTAATCTGTTATTTTAATATATATATATATATATATATATATATATATATATATATATATATATATTCATTCGGTGGATAAGGATGCAATTCCATCAAGCACTCGACGTCATGTTATTTTTTCAAAATAAGGATGACGGAGTATATTTAGAATGAGGAAGATATGAAGTTGTAGATGTCCTTTATTAATAGAGCCGTTATACATATTTCAATGACGATAGATATCGTGATTTCATCAGACAGCAAAATTGAGTAAAAGGTAACATTTCCGAGGCAACTATGGGTAGAAAGGAACGGGCTGAAACATCTACAACTTCGCATCTGTCTCATTCCTCATGTCAACATGAATGGACCTGTTACTTTTATCTAAAGACATTTTTTCCAATTCCACCCCGCCTGTTCCTTCAATCTATTTTATTTCTCATTCTTTCTTCTGATGAAGGATTAGCGTCCGAAACGTTAAGACCCTCTTCCTGCTATATCAAGCGTTAACCTAATATATACCTTCCATATACTGTACCGATTGTGTTGTTATTTCTGTTTACCTTTTACATATATATATATATATATATATATATATACACATATACGTTTGCATGTACATATGCATATATATATGTATATATACACACATATATGCGCGTGCATGTATGTGGTGTGTGTGATCGAAATGGTCTCAGCTTGGCCGCAGGACTTACATGCGTTAAATAGTATTGTAGCAGTTGCCTCCCTTGTTGTGACTCACAACCCCAATAGATTAACAACATCTAGACGGGAAGTAGAACCCTTTCTGTAACTTCCGGTCAGAACCCTATAAAACTAACAACTTTAAGTTCTCACTCTCTCATTTGCCCTTCCGGCGCCTGGCCTTCGCCAGGCGTCTTCTGCCAGCCTGCGTTTGCCTGGCAATCAAAACGGTAACTACTAACTTTGCTTCATTCTTTCGTTTATTCATTGACATGTCAACTATACTGTTAAATTGTGGATTAAATATTATACACACAAACCATGTCTCTTTGTTACATTCATACACCCAGTATCCCGCTAGATTGGTAACCCTGACGTGATACGAACACGCAGCCGTTCATTGTTATAAGTGGTCACCCCGAAAAAAGAAAAAAATAGCAGAGTCTGGTGTTGTGTGAGTAACATTACGAATACACAGCAAATTTATTGACAAACTATGAAAATACTCAGTCAAAGAAACGCACACACGCATTTGTGAAACTTTCGTGCAGACATTTTTTTTTCCCTCACGCATCCAGTAACTGTCGCAGTTTGCTGTATATATATATATGTTTCTCCAAGAAACGAACACACCACGCACATGTGAAATTCGCGTTCAGACAGACTTTTTCTCTCACGCATCAACTAACTGTCGCATTTCACGATATATATATGTTTCTCGTTTCCTACAACGAACACTTTCAAAACAAAAAAAAAAAAAGAAATTTGATATTTTTTTTTAAAAACATTTCAACAGGAACATTTATTTTCGATGAACCATTGCCTTTTTTTTTTTTTTTTTTTTTTCATCGTTTTCTTCATCGTTCAAGTTTTTTTTCAAAGTTCACACCAATAATTATGCTGAGTGAAGCCTTTCTTTTTCATCATTGTCACTTTCACACTTGCACTATCATTTTCTGGCGCGTTAGAAATATTATTTTTTCAACCTAACTTAACTTTGTATTGGCACGTGTAGGCAGCACAAATTCTCAACTCAAGGAGATATATCGACTCACAGAGATAGCCGCACGCCAGAGATAACGTTTCTCGTCAAGGATTCTTCAGCCTTAAGCTATATTCTCCTATTTGCCGGTTTAAAAATTTACCACGTAAATTTGCCGTTGAAAACTGCGCATTTATTCAGAATGCTTATTTCTTTGGTCGCTGGCCTCTTGTCCCTTCCAGGTCAACGCATTCTCAACATCGACCATCAACTTCGGCTGTTATTTCTAACACTTTGCGCAACTCATTTTTTCCGAAAAAATCTTTTTTTACTGTGAATTTAAACACCGAATACGCTCACCCCGCGAGACAACAACATCAACAGCAACACAGCTTCACCAACAACCAAAACCAGCAGAACAAGCCAGAGAATTTATTTTTGCAGCACTCTTCCTGTGAGAAAATCCATTCGGAGGTTGGAAATTTCACGATATACCACAGAACAGAAACCACCTGCATTCATTCTCTGGAACACACTTTCTTTCCTGCTGTCATGTGATTGCACACCTGTGAACTATATTTTGTACATTTCAACTTTGAGCTCTTCTCTTACTTTATTACATTGTATCTTTGGGTGATGGATAGATAGATGTCCAGTCGTTCTCTGGCCAAGAGCGGTTGGCTACCTTGATATCTATCATTGATTTTTGAAAACATTCTTTTGTCGTAATTTTCATGCCTGTTACAATATTCTCGCCAACTTGCTACATATTTCATTCGATTTTTATATTCTAAAATTCTGGCGGGAGGTTATGTAGCAGTTGCCTCCCCAATAGATTAACAACATCTAGACGGGAAGTAGAACCTTTTCTGTAACTTCCGGTCAGAACCCTATAAAACTAACAACTTTAAGTTCTCACTCTCTCATTTGCCCTTCCGGCGCCTGGCCTTCGCCAGGCGTCTTCTGCCAGCCTGCGTTTGCCTGGCAATCAAAACGGTAACTACTAACTTTGCTTCATTCTTTCGTTTATTCATTGACATGTCAACTATACTGTTAAATTGTTGATTAAATATTATACACACAAACCATGTCTCTTTGTTACATTCATACAACCCAGAGTTTCCGCTATAGTATCGACACTAATTTGTTTAAGTCAGGAATGTAAAGTTGTATAACGGTCTTAGTCGTCTTTATTAGTATCATAGCGTCATCTCTCTCTACATATGTAAATATATATATGTAAGTGTATAAGTATGTGTGTGCGTGTATATATATATATATATACATGCACACACACACAAACATATACTTATACTCCCCCTCCGGAATCCCCCCCCCCTCTGACCCCTCCCCATCCACACGCGCACACACACACCGACCTACACCCCACCCCACACACACACCTTTTCCTGAACATAGAACCTCGTTCTTCCCCCCAACTCTCACATTCACATACACACACACACACGTTCACCTACACACATACACCACCTTCAGCCCTCCCCGCTCGGACACCCCGCCTCCCTCTCCCCATTCCACCCGCCACCCCCTACACGCCCACACCCTTCCACCACTTGTTTATCTTCATGTTTATTTTTATTTTTATTTTTTTTATATTTATTTTTATTTGTACCCCTTCCACCCCCCCCCTTTTCTAAATGTCTCTCCACCCTCGGAACTCTTCCCACACACTTTTTCCACACCCTCGGAACTCTTCCCACACACTTTTCGCCTGAAGAAGGGCTTATGCCCGAAACGTCCCCCCCCCCCACCACTCTCAACAGCGTGAAACTAATAAACCTTTGTTCGTACTGCCTCTCTGTTTTGTTCCCGTTCCATTTTTCACTATATATATATATATATATATATATGTATGTATGTAAAAGGTAAACAGAAATAAAAACACAATCGGTACAGTATATGGAAGGTATATATTAGGTTAACGCTTGATATAGCAGGAAGAGGGTCTTAACGTTTCGGACGCTAGTCCTTCGTCAGAAGAAAGAATGAGAAATAAAATAGATTGAGGGGACGGGCGGGATGGAATTGGAAAAATTGTCCATATATATCACTCTCTCTCTCTCTGTCTCTCTTTCTCTCAATCTTTCCCTTTACATATCTCACTCTTCACCCTCTTTCTTAACAGTGCTTCAGTTGTGATCTTCCACCATTTATTTCAAATATTTCTCTCTGGTCTTCTCTTTAACGCTGTTCCAACCATTACCAGAAGAATTACCATGATTCTCATTCAACTAAAGGATAACCAATTCCGGGATCAACTTAACCGAAATTAAATAATATTAGATATATATTAATACCTCGTTCTTAATATGCAATGGAATAATACGAAATATAACAAAGACATTCCAGACACCATCATGTGTTCTTGATTACAAGGGGTTTGGTTGTCAGAGTTGAAGATGGGGTGGATGATATATTGTAAAAGGGTACATCTTTGTTAAAAATAATATAAATATTTTTTTTGATATGTACATTCATGCATTTCCATTCGACAAACTAACAACCAATTCAATGCATTATTTTCTGGCCAACATAATATAAGGTGGATTGGCAGTATCGGGAGAGGGTCGGACGCCATGCTTTCCAGCATAGTTACGTCCCTTTACGGTCTGAGTTCAAATCCCGCCGAGGTTGACTTTGCCTTTCATCCTTACGGGGTCGATAAAATAAAGTACCAGTAATGCACTGAGTAATTGCTGGCCTTGTGCCTAAAGTAGAAACAATTATTTTCTGGCCAACACCGGGTGTAAGTTTTGTAGTTATTATATATTATTAGCCCGACCATACCCTCCACCGTCTTTACCCCCACCGCCATCATCACCACCATCATCACCGCGATCACCACCACCACCACCACCATCACCACCATCACCATCATCACCACCATCACCACCATTACCACCATCACCACATTCACCATCACCACCACCATCACCACCATCACCATCATCACCACCATCACCACCATCACCACCACCATCACCACCATCACCACCATCACCACATTCACCATCACAACCACCATCACCACCATCACCATCATCACCACCATCACCACCATCACCACCACCATCACCACCATCATCATCATCACCATCATCGCCACCATCACCACCATCACCACCACCACCACCACCATCACCATCATCATCACCACCATCACCACCATCATCATCATCACCATCATCGCCACCATCACCACAAGTGCCTCTACAAATATCTACAAAAATATGACTATCATCCCTAGTAATTCCATCACCACCATCTACATCATCACCACCACCACCACCACCATCTACATCATCACCACCACCACCACCACCATCTACATCATCACCACCACCACCACCACCATCTACATCATCACCACCACCACCACCACCATCTACATCATCACTATCACCACCACCACCACCACCATCATCACTATCACCACCACCACCACCACCATCTACATCATCACCACCACCACCACCACCATCTACATCATCACCACCACCACCACCACCATCTACATCATCACTATCACCACCACCACCACCACCATCATCACTATCACCACCACCACCATCTACATCATCACCACCACCACCACCACCATCTACATCATCACTATCACCACCACCACCACCACCATCATCACTATCACCACCACCACCATCTATATCATCAGTATCACCACCACCACCATCTACATCATCACTATCACCACCACCACCACCACCACCATCTACATCATCACTATCACCACCACCACCACCACCATCATCACTATCACCACCACCACCACCACCATCTACATCATCACCACCACCACCACCACCATCTACATCATCACTATCACCACCACCACCATCTGCATCATCACTATCACCACCACCACCATCTACATCATCACTACCACCACCACCACCATCTGCATCATCACTATCACCACCACCACCACCACCATCATCACTATCACCACCACCACCATCTACATCATCACTACCACCACCACCACCATCTGCATCATCACTATCACCACCACCACCATCTACATCATCACCACCACCACCACCACCATCTGCATCATCACTACCACCACCACCACCATCTGCATCATCACTATCACCACCACCACCATCTACATCATCACTACCACCACCACCACCATCTGCATCATCACTATCACCACCACCACCACCATCATCACTATCACCACCACCACCATCTACATCATCACTACCACCACCACCACCATCTGCATCATCACTATCACCACCACCACCATCTGCATCATCACTATCACCACCACCACCATCTACATCATCACTACCACCACCACCACCATCTGCATCATCACTATCACCACCACCACCACCATCATCACTATCACCACCACCACCATCTACATCATCACTATCA
>OZ024747.1:85833999-85838999 GCA_964016885.1 Eledone cirrhosa
TATATATATATATGTACATGCATATATGTATTTTATATATACTATTATTAGTTAAACTTAAATGTGTCTCGTGAGAAAAAGTGATTTGCTTCGCTCGACTGAGCTTTTCAAACGGACCACAATATCCGTTTGTCACGAATCAATTTAAATTTCAACTCATAAATTATAATCTATATTCTCGCCGTCAAACTTCACCTTCACACATTTAGTTGACTGTGGCTTCTGGGTTATTGCTAGCCCCTCCTACACACACACACACACACATATATATATATATGAGAAATAGCGAGATGTTTTGTATGTGTGACTCTGGCTGGGTATATGTGTGCAGTGGTATGGTGTGGAGTGGTGTGGTAGATCCCACGCCTCTCTGCTCCCTTTTATGTGAACTGTCTGTTTAAATACTGCATTTAAAAACATTTTGTCAAATAACCGTCGTTAAGACTAATAGACACACACTCATATATAATGAGTGTTTGTGTATTATATATATATAAAGATATATGAGAAGACACAGTTAGAACCAAGCAGTGGAAAGTCCCAGAGGAGTCTACAGTTGCCATGTGTGTGCCAGAGATTGCAAGTCTTCGGCTGGTTTAAAGAGCCACATTCGTGCCTCCCATTTTTGAGCATTTTGAGCATCAGGCGATGGCCATGCTCGAACAGAAGTTTGCGGCCATTATGTATGGTGGACTGGCAGTATCGGTAGAGGGTCGGACGCCATGCTTTGACGCATAGAGTTATGGCCCTTGCCATTCTGAGTTCAAATCCCGCCGAGGTTAACTTTGCCGTTCATCTTTACGGGGTGGATAAAATAAAGTACCAGTTATGCACTGGGTAATTGCTAGCCTTGTGTCAGAAGTAGAAACAATTATGTATGTATGTTTGTATGTATGTATGTTTTTATGTATGTATGTATGACGTATAAAAGTCCAGAAACACATGTTTGACACTCTCACCGGCTACTGAGACAACTGTGACTTATCTTAAAATATTCATAACGAGACTCCTGCATGTTTATTATAGTTAAATATATCGTATGTCCCTTCAATTACTCCCTGCTCCGTCCCCTCTCTTTATATATATATATGTGTGTGTGTTTGTGTGTGTGTTTGTATACGTACATATATATATATATATAATTGTTTCTACTTTAGGCACAAGACCAGCAATTAACCAGTTCGTTACTGGTACTTTATTTTATCGACCCCGTAAGGATGAAAGGCAAAGTCAACCTCGGCGGGATTTGAACTCAGATCGTAAAGGGCCATAACTCTATATATATATTATATATATATATATATAATACACATGCATATACATACATATACATACATATACATATATATATACACACACACACACATACATATATATATATATATATATATATATAATAGAATTTAGATTTAATCTCTGCTTTTATTTCGAGTTACGGCTATTATTAAATAAAACATACCACTCACCTAACACACACGCACATATACACGTACACACACTAACGTACAAATACACATACACACAATAACGTACGCACGTATGTATAATAATTTCTTATGAACACATCACAGCTTGTGTTCTTGTCGTTTGTTCAATTAATCGAACTCTGTTCTGTTTCCCGTGGGATATTTTATACCTGGGCAAGTCATCCGTGAACATGACAGCTTACATAAGGCTTCGTTTGTTGTTTTGCAGAACCAACAACAACAACATTGATGACGTTAACAACAACCAGAATGGACCTCGGTCGCTTTCCACGATGAGTGTTCCAGTTGTTTGATCAACGGAACGGCTTCTTCGTGAAATTGCCTCGCTAGTGACTGGCAGAGCCAGTGTGTTACAGTATAGAACATGGTTGGAAATTAGACGTATATTTACAGTCCTTCTTAAGTTATAGGTGTAAATGTCTGAGCATTCTACAAACAGGTATACCCTTTGCGTATTTCTCAGGGAGAGACAAGGCTAGAAATTTGAATCACATTTACAGTTCACCTTGTAATATATTTGTAAGTAGTTTAGCATTCAACAGAGACGTGAACCTTTTAGCTAATTCTTAGAAAGATTCAGCACGGCAGGTTGGTCCTTTTAGTTACAGTTACAAAATCTGACGTCTTCCCAGATTCGCTCACAAGATTATGTGACACAAGCCGAAGGTGCCACACAGTGGAATCTAACCCGGGACCTTAAGTTTGTAAAGCGAATTTATTAACCATTTGGTCATGCTATGTCCTCTAACGACAACAATTAAAATAACGATTTTATTAGCACAAATTATATAAATAAAAAACAGCGGGGGATCCTCTTAGACAGTGATGGGCACCAATTGTGTATGAGAGGAGAATTATAAGTACACAGGAACCTAGAGGGACAGATTAGTGCTCATATAAAGGAATGATTGTGTAATTTTACAAAATGCCAGGTATGTAAATTATAGGTCGGAGGATTGGCAGAATCGTGTGTTTGTTCGATGAAACGTCTTGCGACATTTGTTCTGGATCTTTACCAGGTAAACGTTGTCCTTCATTGTTCTTGGGTCGACAGAATACAATGACGTTAGCTTGAGCTCATGAAATTTAACCGGGCGAAGAAAACATGCTGCATGGTCAAAGGGAACCGCCTGTGAAAAAGTTTTAAAAATCTTACTTCAAAGAATAAAGTTTCAGACAGGCGTGTGATGACTTTGATCTGTCGCTATTAATCCCGAGTAACATCGCCGAGTCAGAGCCACCTTGATGCACATGTATCAATAATAATTGTTTCTATTTTTGGCACAAGGCCAGCAATTACCCAGTACATTACTGGTACTTTATTTTATCGACCCCGTAAGGATGAAAGGCAAAGTTAATCTCGGCCGGATTTGAACTCAGATCGTAAAGGGACGTAACTATGCTGGAAATCATGTCCGACCCTCTACCGATACTGCCAATCCACCACCCTTTGTAGCAATAATAATAAAGAATATCTATGCTCTACTTCGTTATGAGGGAAGCCATTGTTGATGAACAAGATCTCGGCTTTACAAAGGAGAAGTAAGCGAAGTCCTCCAACTGTTATATGGAATACAAATTTTGCTGATAACAAGAACCATTGAACGAAATCAAGAACTGTTTCATAAAGTCGAATTTTCTGCCAGGAAAATTGGTCTACACATAAATGTTAACAAAACAGAATACATGACACCAAACTAAGAAGATGGAAATCTTGTCACATTGGATGGCGGAATACTAAGTCGTGTTGAAAATTTTCTATATTTCGGCAACTGGTTGAGTTTATCAAAAAAAGGACATGACATTAGAATTTCCAAAATCTTGGCCGCAATGAACAAGATGGAAACGAGATGGAAGTCATATCTATCCCCAAAACATCTGTTGAGTTAGTGTTGTTGTATGGATCAGGTAAATGGACCCTCAACAGGGATCAGTTGCCAGGAACAATGGAAAATCGTAAATTGTGGAGAGACTTTGTCAGGAATGTTCGACTGTGGTCGCAATGATGATGAGATTTCGGTGTTGAGTACTCACTCTCACGATCGTCAACATCACGCGTATACACACACACACACACACACACATATATACACACACACACACACACACACACACACACATATATATATATATATGTGTGTGTGTGTGTGTGTGTGTGTGTGTGTGTGTGTGTGTGTGTGTGTGTGTGTGTGTATATATATATATATATATATGTGTATGTGTGTGTGTGTGTGTGTGTGTGTGTGTGTGTGTGTGTGTATACGCGTGATATTGACGATCGTGAGAGTGAGTGCTCAACACCGAAATCTCATCATATATATATATATATATATATATATATATATATATATATATATGTGTGTGGAGGCACGTGCCCTAGTGGTAAGAGTGTTGAACTTACGATCATAATGTCGTGGGTTCGATTCCTGGGCTGCGTCTTGTGTTCTTGAGCAAAACACTTCATTTCACGTTGCTCCAGTATACTCAGCTGAAAATGAGTACCAGCAATAGCTGGAGGTTTAATCCTGCGATGGACTGGCGTCCTGTCCAGGAGGGAGTATTGTACTCTCAGTCGCTTCACGCCATGAAACCGGGATAAGCACCGGCCAAATGAGCCTTCTGGCTTAAGACAGACTTTCGACTTTATATATATATATATTGAAGACTAAAATCCAAAGAGGGCTCGATAAGGATAAATATATATCAAATATATAAGAACCGTAGAGAAAATATTTATTAAAATAGCCCTTAACGAGATCTTCTGAAACTAAAAAGTCAATCTGTGAACGCAGAAGTAAATATTTCAAAAAACGTTGCGACCGGAGGAAGACAGGAAGACGATACTTTGGTTCGTGGAAACGTTCCCTGGCAAAGAACGGGAAAAAACGAAGATAATATGTCATTATTTGGAGGGGTGAAAAACAATTACACGCAAAGACAAAACCACGTTTATGGTATAAAAGAAGTCGTAGACTAATATTCTATTAGGTGGTTCATGGAGACGTTCTCTGGCAATGAACGGAAAAAACGAAGATAATACGTCATTATGTGGAGGTTAACTTTGCCTTTCATCCTTACGGGGTCGATAAAATAAAGTACCAGTAATGTACTGGGTAATTGCTGGCCTTGTGCCTAAAGTAGAAACAATTATGTGGAGCGGGGAGAACAATTGCACGCAAAGACAAAACCACGTAAATGGTATAACTGAAGTCGTAGACTAAAATTCTAACTATTGTTCTCACTGCCCAACATAATGACGTATTATCTTCGTTTTTCCGTTCATTGCCAGAGAACGTCTCCATGAACCACCTAATAGAATATTAGTCTACGACTTCTTTTATACCATAAACGTGGTTTTGTCTTTGCGTGTAATTGTTTTACACCGCTCCAAATAATGACATATTATCTTCGTTTTTTCCCGTTCTTTGCCAGGGAACGTTTCCACGAACCAAAGTATCGTCTTATTGTCTTCCTCCGGTTGCAACGTTTTTTGAAATATTTACTTCTGCGTTC
>OZ024747.1:85853999-85858999 GCA_964016885.1 Eledone cirrhosa
TCATCCTTCGGGGGTCGATAAAATAAAGTACCAGTAATGCACTGGGTAATTGCTGGCCTTGTGCCAAAAGTAGAAACAATTATTGTACAAATGAACTATTGTACTATTAGGAGAAAGTTTTACGCCATTTTGTATTTAAAAAAAAAATGCGTTTAAAACTATTACTTCATCATTAAAAAACAGAAGTCAATATTTTAAGTTCGTCCATTTTGATTCTTATCAAACACTTAACAAAGAGATGAAATAAAAACCATCGAGGTAGTGTGGCTTGGAATTTGAGGAAAAACAAGGAATTTAGACGAAGGAAAGGAGGAGGAGGAGGACGAGGAGGAGGACGAGGAGAAGGAGGAGGAGGAAGAGAAGAAGAAGAAGAAGAAGAAGAAGAAGAAGAAGAAGAAGAAGAAGAAGAAGAAGAAGAAGAAGAAGAAGTACTCCAAAACTTTGGCAAAGATAAGGAATAAGGAATGGCAGATTTTTTAAGGTCAAGAAACTCACCGATTGGTGAAAATGTGAAATAGAAACCTCTGCGAGAAAGGTATATGTAAATGTGTGTGTGTGTATATACTCATACACACACACACACACGCTATAATATATATATATATATACACACACACAATCATACATATGCACACCGCTACCTTCGTTATCAAACAGCGATGTTGAACGTGAAATAGTGAACTAGACAACGTAGTAGAAATGTTAGAGGTTAAATGTCAACAGTATAGAAAGGGAGATAATTTCTCAGTTAATTTCATTACATAAAATAACACTGAAATCTCTCAACTCCAATGAAACACCGGTATGTCTTTGTAGTTTGTGTGTTTATTATCTGTGTGTACTGCACGTGTTTTGTATGTTTATTGTGTGTGTATTGTATGTGTATTGTGTGTGCGTTATATGCGTCTACCTCATTTAGTCTGAAATGCAAATATTTTCTTGAAACCGCTTTTCTCTTTTATGTATTACTAGCAGTGGTACCCGGCGTTGCACGGGATAAGGTATTGTGAAATATATAACCGCCTTAGCTAAGCTTAGTATTGCCACAACCACAGCTGGCAAAGAAGTAAGGGTCTGGTGGTACGTAAGTAAGCAACACTGTGGCTTAAAACGTGAGGAAGAAGTTGTGTACACTTACCAACTGTTTGAGGAATGAGTGTGAGATTTGTTTTAACCGGAGGCAGCAGACAGCCAGACATACAGACAGATATTATAAGGGCGCGACGTTATATGTATGTATCTATCTAAAAAGAGAAAGACTAAGAATTATAGAGAGAGATCGCTAAATCGCCTAGGGCATTGACCATTTGAATTTGAACACTCCCTGAAACATAAGTATTACATGTGTAAAGTTTGAAAACAGTCGGTTGGGTGCTTCTCGAGTTTTAGGGATTCAAACTCACACACACACAGACAGACATCCTCAGTTTTATATATATAGATTATGAGGCTACGAAGGGCGGTGGATTGGCAGTATCGGTAGAGAGTCGGACGCCATGCTTTGCAGCATAGAGTTACGTCCCTTTTCGATCTGAGTTCAAATCCCGCTGAGGTTAACTTTGCCTTTCATCCTTACGGGGTCGATAAAATAAAGCATCAGTAATACATTGGGGGTAATTACTGGCCTTGTGCCAAAAGTAGAAACAATTATTATGAGGCTACGACATCTCCATCTGTCCCCTTAATTGTGAACAGGTTCAGTGGCTGTTCACCAGATGCCGTATCGCGAATACAAGCGGCCGAAATGGGATTTCTCCGAAGGGTCTTTGGAGTAATGTTACTCGATAGAGTGCATAGCTCAGCGATCAGAATCACTCCTGGTAGAGCCGCTACTTCTCCGAATTGAGAGATCACAGTTCCGATACTATGGGCATGAGGTTAGAATGTCTCAGGAAATAATCGCTGTACATATTTTACGGGCAAAACCAACATGTAGGGTACCCAGGGGTAGACACCGAGCAAGATGGTTGGATAACATCCATGAGCTTGGCTGGTCACACTTGAGGATCTAGCCGGATCAGTTGGAGACGGTTGCTTCTGACAAGACCAGCTGGAAGGAGCGTTTGAGGACCCTGCCTCCCACGACACTCTCAGGAATATGTGGGCGAAGAAGAAGAAGAAGAAGAAGAAGAAGAGACTTGTGGGGGTAATATCAGGCCCTTCATTTAAAATGTCATCATTTTTGTCGCTTACTGTGTTTGTCTTCGTATTTTTCCCTTCAATTCAAAGTGCGTTTTTATTCGCTTTCTGCAGAATTATACGGTGTTTAGTTGTTTTATTTTTAGTGTTTGTTTTGCTCGTGATTGTTTTTTTTTTAAATCTATCTTTCTTTACGCATGCGCTTTCATAATATGAACGTTCGTATTACACCATCAATCAATACATCATATGTTTGTTACTTAAATGCATCAATTTTCGTTGCTTTTGTTCCTTTTTGATTTATTGTTAATATTTCAGTCGTTATTAATCTCTGTTTGATGTGACTTTTTCAACTAGTTTCATATCTCCCATGTTTCAACATCAACGAAGTAATTTATATGATAGGGACAAACCATATATAAGATTTGTAGGGTTCGCTTCGTTCTTGTCTGGCATATTCTTCTTCGTTTTCTAATTAGATTCACCTTTATTTTGGCGGTATTAATGGATTCTTACAAATCTTGCTGGAAGCTTCTTTAAAGGCGTCTATGAGGTTATTCGCCTCTATTTTTTCTTCTTGTTGAAGTGCCAGCGTTCTGACATATTTGATATTGCATCAGAAATGGTATGACAGATTTTATTTACCTTCTTGAAGTGTGTTTGTGTGTGTGTATGTGTGTGTGTGTGTATGTTTATGTGTGTGTGTGTGTGTGTGTTTGTGTGTGTGTTTATTTGTGTGTTTGTGTGTGTGTTTATTTGTGTGTTTGTGTGTGTGTGTTTATGTGTGTGTTTATTTGTGTGTTTGTTTGTGTCTGTGTTTGTGTGTGTTTATGTGTGTGTTTGTGTTTGTGTGTGTGTTTGTTTCTCTGTGTGTGTGTGTGTGTGTGTGAGTGTGTGTGTGTGTGTGTGTGTGTGTGTGTGTGTGTGTGTGTGTGTGTGTGTGTGTGTGTGTGTGTGTGTGTGTGCGTGCGTGCGCGTTCACGTATGTGTGTGTGTGTGCAGAAAGAGATGAGTGTTCTGTCTTTTATATATTACTCTCTAGGAGCAAACATAAATATTTATTTTGACATTTTCAGATACCACGTTTATACATTTCTTTAAAGATGCTACTCGGTCAAAAATGTTATAAAAGTAATGGTCGGAGGAAGTTCATAGAGTGATGTTAGCAGGCTTCCGGATGTTTGAGTTGGAGAGAGCCAAGACCTCCTTAGTGGGGTAGACGGTGTCGTCAGAGACGACTACTCTGACTGCAGCCGAGACTTCACCCGCGATGAGTTTGGCATTTACCCGATCGCGTACACACTTTGAGTTGGCATCAGAGGTGGAGGACTGCGGATGAGTGTAGTTAGGCCTACTCAGACTCAGTTGGTATGGCTACATTCCCGAAGGTTGGTATGTTTTGCCTTGACCAGGGCTGTTGACGACAGACTGTTTCAATCGGCAATATAGTTGGGGAGACGGAGGGCGTGTGGAGCGAAATAGAACAATCTCTCCCAGTCACTATGTAGATCCGAATCCAAAGCTTTCCAGATTGTGGCTTAGATGACATCGGGTACTGGCCCTCGTACTGTTTTCGGGATCTTAAGGGGGATCTACCGAAGTTGTCTGAGCCGAGCGATGTTGATCAGCGAGGATTGGGCGTCGGGCAGGCACGCTGTATCGTCTTCTATGAACCTTATTTGAGTAGATGACTCAATATGGTTTCTACTTTAAACACAAGGCCAGTAAATTTGTTGGGGAAAGAAAGCTGATTAAATCGACTCCAGTATATTACTACTACTTTATTTTATCGACCTTAGAAGGATGAAAGACAACGTTGATCTCGGGGGGATTTTTAACTCAGTAGAGGACTTAATATGTTGCTCTGTTTAAAACTACACAACACCACCTGGTCCTTCAATGGTTTTAATGAACTTCACGCTGTTGCAGTTTCCGACAAGCCCACCCCCTTACTTACTTCCTACCCACCATTCTCGGAAGCCTTAAAAGAGGTTATGCACATAGCCCTTCCTTCTTTTTTGTTAAAACCATTAAACACCCTGCCCCGTACATGGACACAATCTATATAGTTATAATTGACGGGATGGTCACGGCTGGAATATTTTAAAACTCATCCATCCGATGCGTAACAGCAAAAACAGTAACACCACTACCACCACCACAAACAATAACAACACTAACAACAATAACGTCCCCATCATCATCACCATAGCCATCACCACCATCATCACCACAGCCACCACGACAACCATCATCACCACCACCATCACCATAGCCACCACAACCACCATCACCACGACCATCACCACGACCATCATCACCACCACCAACACAACAAGAACAAGAACAAAAACAACACCAACAGTAACACCCCCATCACCATCAACACCACCGCCACCAGCAACAAAACAACAACAATTTGACGTGATAGCAACGCCCTCTGCGGTCAGATTATTACATAATACAGTCGAAGCTGGTGACTGAAATCTTTATTTGAAAATTTAACCAAAAACAAAACAAAAACAAAAAACAAATAAAACCTTGAAATAAAATTAAAAATACTAAAAAAAAGGAAAGCTGAAAGAAAATATGGTGGACGGCATGAGGAGTGTTGGAGGTAAGTACCCCTCCTCCCTCACTTTGAAAGAAATAGCGGCAGAGCGCGTGACGCTTTTATCTGGGGGTCAAATAGAATCGTTGCCCTTCAGTGGAATGAGCCAACCCAGGCTTTATTGAAGGAATGTCAGGGGTGGTGTGGGGGGTGGTCTTTAGAATAACTAATAAATAAAGAAACAAAGAATGTAAATATAATGAATTTAGAAATGGCTTCTCTGAGTGTGTATGTATGTGTATGTTTATGT
>OZ024747.1:85863999-85868999 GCA_964016885.1 Eledone cirrhosa
ATTTGGAGGCCATGGGTTTAGCATAGTGTGAGTGGAGAATTTGGGCTCTCTCGTCTATAGTGTTAATCCAGAGTTCCGTGTCTAATACAGGTAGTCTATTGTTAGGGTGTTTGGAAGGGTAGTCGATAGTTACAGTTATACTCTGGTGTATGGAATTAGCTATCTGCTGGATGCTTTCCATCGTGCTACGTTCTAAATCAAACTTGTTAGTGCTCTCTTTTGGGGATGTTCTTATAACTATATTGATATCGTCTACGTAACGAGAGTACCTGATGAGGTCTATGGATATCTCATTAAGGAGATCTTTAAGTCTCCTTTCCCACCATACCATAAAAAGGTTGGCAACATCACCAGCTATGCTGACGCCAATGGCTGCTCCCTCATTTTGGGTGTAGATCTTCTCGTTGAACTTGAATATGTGGCCCTTTAGGGTAGTTTTGATACTAGCCCCTATTGCATGTGCGACCATTTTTCTTACCTGATCATTGTTTTGGGGGGTCCGTATAGCTTTGGTCCACCAATCCACCTTCCCATGGGAGTCTTTTTAGCCATTGAGGTTATGGTGGGGGGTCTACCTCTTATGGGTCTAGTGGCACAATAACAACAAACACACATATAAATACACACTAGTAAAGATAGAATACATTAACCAATACACAGTCACCCAATCACGAACACACATCAAACAAAACACTATACACACACGCAAACGCATGCGCAAAGAAGACAAAATAAAATAAACAAATAAATAAATATATAAACAGACTAAATAAAGATGGCGTAGAAAATTCAATGCAACGGGAGGAAACAAAAGCACCACTGACGATGCTGCAGATGTGCAACGAAAGAACTTTGATAAACTATATATATGTGTTTGTGTCTATATTGTATTTGTATTATTTTTGACCGTTGGTCAGTCAATGGCAACATTGAGGACCGAATAAATTAGATTACCGATATAAAAGACTCAGCAGCGAAAAGCGAAAACCAACCAAACAGTGAGTGTGTTCTGTTATTAATTCTGGCAATATTACACAAATATGACCCTCCCCAAGTATAACAATATTTGTTTCGACACACGATTTCATATCAAAAACCTCGCAAAACTAATTCATCGCCGTTATATATATATATATATATATATATATATATATATATATATATATATATATATATATATATATATATATATATCCAGGTATATAGACTAATAGATAGTTAGTAATATACATATAGATGTGAACCCGTAACTCCTGATGGAGTCGTAAGTGACAAACGGCTTTTTAGGCCTTTTTTTTTTTCAATGTGACAGAGACCACTCAAAACAGCCGTCTTCTGAAAAAGAGCGCGCGCGTGTGTGTGTGTGTGTGTGTGTGTGTGTGTGTGTGTATGTGTGTGTGTGTGTGTATGTGTGTGTGTGTGTGTGCGTGCGTGCGAGAGAGAGAGTTGAAGTAAGAAAGAGATATAGAGGAAAAATCGACCCTAGTACTTGAATTGGACTGTTTTATCGACTTCAAAATGGTGAAAGTCAAAAGTCTAACCACTCTACATATTCGTTGCCTTTTTATATAGAAATATATGAGACATGCGGGCAATTAAATAAGAGAGGAATGAGACAATAAGTAAAAACAAAACATAGAGAAAACAAATGTTAGACAAATATGGAGAGTTTAGAGATGAAATATAAAAATAAACGGAAAAAGAGAAAGAGAGTGTAAGAGAGAGAGAGAGAGATTTAAAGAGAAAGAGAGAGAAAGAGAGAAAGAGAGAGAGGGGGGAAAGAAAGAGAACGAGAGAGGTTTAAAGAGTGATGGAGAAGGATGAGATGATTGTAGAAATATTAAATAATGTATGAAGAAAATAATGGAAAACATTACATAATAGGAAGGGTTGAAGTGAGGGGTGGGGGTGGAGTCAGACAAATATACTGACATGCAGTTGCAGACAGACAGAGTAGGTAGAGATATACATAGCTTAGTGGGGTGAGGAAAGACTGGGTGGAAATGGATAGCTCTGTACCCACTGACAGGAAATGTGACCCTCATATATATATATGTATATATATATATATATGTGTGTGTGTGTATATATATATATATATATATATATATATATGTATATATATATATATATATATATATATATATATATATATATAGGGATATTCATATGTGTATATGTATGTACAGTATATACATACATATGTATATCTTGACACTTCCGAAATTGTAATAACCTTGACTTTTGGATGCCAAGATGCCATATTCTTTCTTTATTTCTTTTGTTTTTTTATTTATTTATTGGTTTATATAAATCTTACTGCCATAAATGCGGGAATACCAATGTACACATATACATATGTACACACATGTACACACACAGACATACATGCACACACGTAAACACATATATATATATAAACATATTCATATATATGTATTATAATTTGTTCTACATCATATATACTGTACAATCACTCTGAATGACAGGTGTAGCTGCACTTTTCTGATCAGTCCATACTCACAGAAACTAATTAGTACGGGCGATTTGGTATGCAATTTGCCATAACCTATGTGGAGCCGTCTCCATTACGACTAATATATATAATTGTTTCTACTTTTGGCACAAGGCCAGCAAATTACCCAGTGTATTACTGGTACTTTATTTTATCGACCCCGTAAGGATGAAAGGCAAAGTTAACCTCGGCGGGATTTGAACTCAGAATGGCAAGGGCCGTAACTCTTTGAGTCAAAACATGGCGTCCGACCCTCTACCAATACTGCCACTAATATATATAATGTACACTATGAGAAACTGTTTTGTATGTTCCCATGTACAAATCATGTCTCATATAGTGAATAATGGACCAGCTGGGGTTATACGGATTCCTATGCAACTGGTGAGGAAGGGAAGAAGAACCCAGCAGAGCAAGAGCTGTCAAAAGGGTAGATGAACACCATTCCAAATGGATTAAATAGACCCACCAACCCACAATTGGCCAAACGCGGTTTGTTCGGCTACACCTTTGACATGACCAAAACCTAACAGAAAGCGGTGGAGGCCAACCAAGGTCTTAGAAATAGATCATTATTAGATATTTATAGATGGGCTTCTAGGCTGAACGGATATTTTAAATTGAATAATTAACAGTAAAAAGTGGGTTATATCGAAGTACATGACTCTAACGAGCCATGTACGGGGTCGATAAATAAAGTACCAGTAATGCACTGGGATAATTGCTGGCCTTGTGCCAAAAGTAGAAACAATTATATATATATATAACTCTATACTTTCATGCCAGAGGATGAAGCAGTCGTCCAGATATCTCTTCCAGTTTTTTTCTATGTGTAGGTAGAAGAGGTTACCGTATTTTTCTAGAACTTTGCGGTAGAGAGTGGTTTCCAAATATCCCATGACAAGGTTGGCGTATGAGGGGGCTACTTTCGTGCCCATGGCAGTCCCAGATTTCTGTCTAGTATTTGGTATCGAATTCGAAGAAGTTGTTTTCCAAGATGAATTTGAGTCCCTCCAACACAAATTCTTTAGGGATGCACTGTGGAAGTTCACTAGGGAAATGTTCCAGCCAGAATTGTATTGCCTCTATACCTAGGTTGTGTGGGATATTGGAATATAGATTGATGACATCAAAGGTTACTAGTAAGGTATGTTCATTATTAAGTGTTGTTGGGAGGTGGTTGAGCATGTCAAGGTTGTCCCTTATGAAGCTTTTTATGTGTTTTAGGAAAGGTTTAAGCAGAATATCTAGGAAGTTGCTTAGGCGGTGGGTTTCACATGTGGTACCTGCTATTATGGGTCTTAATTTAAGGTCATCAGGATGGGGTATATTGATGTAAATGTCTGTGGCTTGCTTGCAGGCCCTGCCTATTACCTCGCTTTTGTGTGTCTTTGGGATACCGTAGAAGAGGCTGGTTCTGCTTTTCAAATTGGTGATGTAGTTGTATTCCTTGTTGGTAAGGCCTTCTTTGTAAAGGGTTGTTAGGGATTTAAGGTTTCCCATTATTTTCTGTTGTGTGTAGTGCTGGTCCTTTTCGTAATATGTTTGGTTTTCTAGAGTTGAGAGTACTAGAGTCGTGTAGTAATATGTCCTCATAAGGACTACTACACTCCCTTTATCCGCCTCTTTGATTGTTAGGGTTTTGTCGTTCTTTAGACTGTTAAGACCATTCCATTTTTTTTGCTTAGATTTGTTTTTTGTTTATGTCTGTGTAGGTGGTGGTATGGGTAATTAGTAATGTGTTCGCAGAATTGATCGAGGAATTTGTTCTTGCCTTTTGGTGGGGTGTAGTTGCTTCTATTTCTGGCTATTGAGTCATCCTCATTGTATTTGTCGTATAGTTGCTCGCTGAGTCTTAGTTTTCTACAGAAGTCTGCAATATCTTCCTTCATTTCGGGGTAGTTTGGTCGTTGGAGAGTTGGTGTAAATTTCAGACCTTTGGAGAGTATGTTGATTTGGTCTGTTGTTAATTCTTTAGAGGTTAAATTAACGATTTTTATTACATTTTGTGTCTCCTGTGTGTTTTGTGTTATATTGTTACCCTGTGTCTGTGTGTTGTGTCTAAAAAATGACTACGGAAGTTGTGGTGGTTATTGAAGTTTGGATGTCTCTTATGGTTGTATTGGCTCCTGCTGTTGTTGTTAGAGGCTGTGTAGCTGTGGTGGTTTTGAAGTTAGGTTGTATCGTGTGGTTGTATTGAGCCCTGCTGTTGTTGTTGTAGGATGTGTAGATTTGATGGACGTGGTTATAGGGTGTGTAGTTGTGGTGGTTGTTGAAATTGGGTTGTATCGTATGGTTGTGTTGAGGCCTGCTGTTGTTGTAGGGTGTGTAAACTTGGTGGTAGTTGTAGTAGGGTTGTATTGTGTGGTTATATTGAGTCCTGCTGTTGTTGTTGTATGGTGTGTAGTTATGGTGTCTCGTGTGGTTGTATTGTCCCCTGCTGGTGTTGTTGTAGTAGGTTGTGGTTAGTGGAGGAGAGTAGATT
>OZ024747.1:85873999-85886499 GCA_964016885.1 Eledone cirrhosa
GGTCTAAAAATATTGGTTGCCAGATGAAGGGGGCCCACCTACATATAGAATGCTATCATTTAATTTTTATAATGAATAAATAACATTTTTAAAAAATACATAACTGGAAACAAAACAGTGCAATCAAATTTTTGCGGGAAAATATCTCACCTTCTCCAATAAAAAATATTATGTATTTTGCGAAGTCCAGAGACTTTCAATAATTGTTTCTACTTTAGGCACAAGGCCAGCAATTACCCAGTGCATTACTGGTACTTTATTTTATCGACCCCGTAAGGATGAAAGGCAAAGTCAACCTCGGCGGGATTTGAACTCAGATCGTAAAGGGACGTAACTACGCTGGAAAGCATGGTGTCCGACCCTCCACCGATACTGCCAATCCACCGTTCAATAATGACCTTTGGTCTTTCACATTCATTCAGTATATATATGTGTGTGTGTGTGTGTATGTGTGTATCTATCTATCTATCTATCTATCTATCTATCTATCTATCTATCTATCTATCTATCTATCTATCACTCTTGGTGCTCCTGGAGATGAGGGTTGTACATTTTTTCGGGGTGTGTACAACACCTGTGTAACACCTCCCCCCTATTGGGGATTTCAATTATTATTTGTTATTTTATTAATAGTTTTATTTTCATATACCTGTATGTAAACTCCCCAGTTGTATTTGTCCCCTTCTTTTGTGCCCTTGTGGCTAATAAAGAAATATATCTATCTACCTATATATCTATCTATCTATATATTTAATAAAATAAAACAAGGACGAGTGGTTACTCCTTCATTACGTTTATTGGTTGGTGACGTGCGTTTCGTTACTGATTAGCTTAAGGTTCGATTTGTATCGATCTGGCCTGACTCTGTAATCCGCGGCTCGGCAGACCCTTTTAGTGGTAATTATATATATAAAAACTCAGATTACATTTATTGTAGGGACATAGCTTATCGCCCGGTCCAGGAATCGAACTCACTAACTCACGATTGTGAATACAATTCTCTAACAACTCAGCCACGCGCCTTCACACACACACACACACACACATATATATTTTATATATATATATATATATATATATTATATATATATATATATATAATATATATATATATACACGCACACAGACACACACGCACTCACATACACGCATAAACCCACACGTACCCACATAAACATTTATATATGTAATATTGATTATGTTTGTCACCGTGCGTTTGTTTGTGAGTGTGTGTATACACGTGTATACATGTGTGTATGTGTGTGTGCGTGCCTGTGTAACTGCTTATTATTTGTGTTATATCTTGTATATCGAAGATCTCGCACTAGTTGACAATATAGGGAAATTTCACAACACAAGTGAAGGAAAATAACTGGAAAGAAAATGGCGTCGGTGGCAGCAGTTGAAATAATTAGTTGAGCAAACGATCACATCAACTTGATGTGCACCAAACGTCTTTCCACGACACACTGGAAACATTATCGCTTCGCGATTTTGCTGAAAGGTTAACTCTATCATGCCGTTTGTTCAAACATAAAACTGATTTCACAGTAAACACTGAAAGATAAACTGTAGGAAATTAAAACATGATTAATTGATTTATAAAATCAATTCAGGTGACAAGTTTGAGTAATGTCAGAATAAATAGAAACTAAAATAATAAATATATATCCACACACATATATACACACATACATGGAGTCACACAGACATACATGCACGCACACAGATTTATGTTAGCACAAAAGCAGCAAAGTTGAAATAGAATCATGCTATTTCTTACAATTTTTTCAGCAATCTCTTTCTCTCATTAAATATGCAATAATTTCCTGCGATGAATAAATAAATCATTAAACATCTTTGCCAAGTAGCAGTGTTGTGGAAATAGTGAAAGCATTGGAGAGGGCCACGGGGTGATATGGCTTTGTAGTAAAATAAATACAGGCTTAGACATTTTTTTAGTGTGGTCATAGCAAGAAGTATCAAAAACTAACTTCATTAGCTTTCCAAACTTTTAAGTTGAATCCCGCCGAGGTTAACTTTGGCTTTCATCCTTACGGGGGCGATAAAATAAAGTACCAGTAATGTACTGGAGTTGATTTAATCGACTTTCTCCTCCCCTTCAAATTTCTGGCCTTGTGCCTAAAGTAGAAACAATTATTATCATTATTATTTTATTTTATCATTATTATTTTATTTTGAGGGCGGTGGATTGGCAGTATCGGTAGAGGGTCGGACGCCATGCTTTGTAGCAAAGATTTACGGTCCTTTATGGTCTGAGTTCAAATCCCGCCGAGGTTAACTTTGCCTTTCATCCTTACGGGGTCGATAAAATAAAGTACCAGTAATACACTGGGTAATTTGCTGACCTTGGGCCAAAAGTAGAAACAATTATTATTTTATTTATTTTATTATGATTTTCTTGGGAGGGGGAGGGGTAATAGGGCGCATGCCTATATGACGGGGGTGGACAACTCAAGCTAGGACGTTAAATAGCCAAGCACCAGCTCTTGGTGTAAGGGAAAATTGGTGTTTGATGGTTGATTTGGGGCATTTAATACAATTTTTAGCGCCCAAGGAGTGCAATTTTATAGAAATAGTTGTATTCGGGTGTTTGATGGTATAGTCGAATGTTCAGGTATGTTGGTGATGTTGCTATATGTTCAGGTAAGTTTGTTGGTATAATATTGTGTTCAGGTGTGTTGGTATAATATTATGTTCAGGTGTGTTGATTGGTATAATATTGTGTTCAGGTGTGTTGGTATAATATTGTGTTCAGGTGTGTTGGTATAATATTATGTTCAGGTGTGTTGGTATAATATTATGTTCAGGTGTCTTGGTATAATATTATGTTCAGGTGTGTTGGTATAATATTGTGTTCAGGTGTGTTGGTATAATATTGTATTCAGGTGTGTTGGTATAATATTGTATTCAGGTGTGTTGGCTGGTATAATATTGTGTTCAGGTGTGTTAGTATAATATTATGTTCAGGTGTGTTGATTGGTATAATATTGTGTTCAGGTGTGTTGATTGGTATAATATTGTATTCAGGTGTGTTGATTGGTATAATATTGTATTCAGGTGTGTTGGTATAATATTATGTTCAGGTGTGTTGATTGGTATAATATTGTATTCAGGTGTGTTGGTATAATATTGTATTCAGGTGTGTTGGCTGGTATAATATTGTGTTCAGGTGTGTTGGTATAATATTGTGTTCAGGTGTGTTGGTATAATATTATGTTCAGGTGTGTTGGTATAATATTGTGTTCAGGTGTGTTGGTATAATATTATGTTCAGGTGTGTTGATTGGTATAATATTGTGTTCAGGTGTGTTGGTATAATATTGTGTTCAGGTGTGTTGGTATAATATTATGTTCAGGTGTGTTGGTATAATATTGTGTTCAGGTGTGTTGGTATAATATTATGTTCAGGTGTGTTGATTGGTATAATATTGTGTTCAGGTGTGTTGGTATAATATTGTGTTCAGGTGTGTTGGTATAATATTATGTTCAGGTGTGTTGGTATAATATTGTGTTCAGGTGTGTTGGTATAATATTATGTTCAGGTGTGTTGGTATAATATTGTGTTCAGGTGTGTTGGTATAATATTGTATTCAGGTGTGTTGGTATAATATTGTATTCAGGTGTGTTGGCTGGTATAATATTGTGTTCAGGTGTGTTAGTATAATATTATGTTCAGGTGTGTTGATTGGTATAATATTGTGTTCAGGTGTGTTGATTGGTATAATATTGTATTCAGGTGTGTTGATTGGTATAATATTGTATTCAGGTGTGTTGGTATAATATTGTGTTCAGGTGTGTTGGTTGGTATAATATTGTGTTCAGGTGTGTTGATTGGTATAATATTGTATTCAGGTGTGTTGGTATAATATTATGTTCAGGTGTATTGGTTGGTATAATATTGTGTTCAGGTGTGTTGATTGGTATAATATTGTATTCAGGTGTGTTGGTATAATATTGTGTTCAGGTGTATTGGTTGGTATAATATTGTATTCAGGTGTGTTGGTATAATATTGTGTTCAGGTGTATTGGTTGGTATAATATTGTATTCAGGTGTGTTGGTTGGTATAATATTGTATTCAGGTGTGTTGGTATAATATTGTGTTCAGGTGTATTGGTTGGTATAATATTGTGTTCAAGTGTGTTGGTTGGTATAATATTGTGTTCAGGTGTATTGGTTGGTATAATATTGTGTTCAAGTGTGTTGGTTGGTATAATATTGTGTTCAAGTGTGTTGGTTGGTGTTGTCATGTGTTCAGGTGTGTTGGTTGGTGTTGTCATGATTACAGGTGTGTTGGTTGGTGTTGTCATATATCCAGGACGGGGCGGGTAATATATCTGAAGGTAGAGGTGTTCACCAATTGATGGGAAGGGAACAAAGTAATGTAAGAAGGTATCAGGTGGTTGGTAGCGGAGGTAAGGTGGCGCCGATGGGGATTTGAAAACATGTTTGTTTACAGTTAGAATAATGAAGAACCTATCTATAGATTGATTTGTTTTACACTTCTTTTGAACACACACATACATACATATATATATATATATACACATATACTTATATATATATATATATAGAGAGAGAGAGAGAGAGAGGGGAGAGAGACAGAGAGAGAAAGATGTGTATATACATTCATACACATATACTTGAGTGTGTTTGTGTGTATGTTTATATGTAGATGTACATGTCTATATCAAACATTCTCTCTCTCTCTCTCTCTCTCTCTCTCTCTCTCTCTCTCTCTCTATATATATATATATATATATATATATATATATATATATATATATATATATATACGTATATACATATATATATACGTATATACATATATATATATACGTATATACATATATATATACGTATATACATATATATATATACGTATATATATATATATATATACGTATATACATACACGCATATACATACATGCATACGTGCATATGCGCGCGCACATACACATACACATGTATCTCTGTATCTCTCTCTCTCTCTCTATCTATCTCTCTATCTATCTATCTATCTATCTATCTATCTATCTATCTATCTATCTATCTATCTATCTATCCATCTATCTATATGAAATTAACTTATAACATTACAACACAATGTACATAACATAACAAAATTCTCCCCGGTATTTTTACCTGAGTAAAAATGTAACTTTTTACCATTTCAACATTTCAACATTATTGGTTTACAGATTTACCATATAAATCCCTCTTCCCCCCTCACATCTCCCCCCTCTCCTCCTACTCCCCTCTCACCTCCCTCTTCTCTTCCACATGACGTCACGTTCCTATGTCTTTCCATCTCTTCTTTAGCTTTTATCTCTAGATTTCGTCATTGTTAATGCTTTCCCTAATGCTGTAGTAGTTGTAGTTGTAGTAGTAGTAGTGGTATTGGTAGTGGTAGTGGTAGTAGTAGTAGTAGTAGTGGTGGCGGTGGCGGTGATAGTAGTAGTGGTGGTGGTAGTGTGGTGGTGGTAGTGGTAGTAGTAGTGATGGTATTGGTGGCCGTAGTAGTAGTAGTAGTGGTGGTGGTGGTGGTGATGGTGGTGGTTGTAGTAGTAGTAGTAGTAGTAATAGTAGTGGTGGTGGTGGTGGTGGTGGTAGTAGTAGTAGTAGTAGTAGTAGTAGTAGTAATGGTGGTGGTGGTGGCGGTAGTAGTAGTAGTAGTAGTAGTAGTAGTAGTAGTAGTAGTAGTAGTAATAGTGGTAGTAATAGTGGTGATGGTGGTAGTAGTAGTAGTAGTAGTAGTAGTAGTAGTAGTAGTAGTAGTAGCTGTTGCTGTTGTTCTTCTAATAATTGTTGACGTTGTTGTTGACATTGTTGTAGTTGTAGTTGTAGTAGTAGTTGTTATTTTAGTTTCAAGTTTTATGTGTTTCCTTGTATTTTTTATTATATATTTTTATATACTTCATAGCTTCTGTTTTGTAATTTTTCTCCGTCGTCAGTGTAAGTTATTAGTTTGTTGTGTTGGCGGCATAACATCTAAAGAATTTTGTCAAATAGGGGTTACTCGGCTGGGTTCAACCGGTGCAGTTAGCATATTATACATCTTTATTTCGTTGTATTTATTTATTTAAAATATTTTTACAATGAATTATTGTTTAGTTCTTTTTTTTTCCAATGTGTCATGTCTTTTTTTACAATTTCTTGTTTTTTTTATTTTCCTAAATTTTTTAAATACTATTTTTAAATTTTATTTTTATTCGCTTTTTTATTTACTGCATTTGTCTTCATTAAAAAAAAAGGTTTCTTTTTGTAGTTGTGGTTATTCAACATCTTCCCTTTTATCTTCTTCTTCTTCTTCTTCTTCTTCTTCTTCTTCTTCTTCTTCTTCTTCTTCTTCTTTTTCTTCTTCTTCTTCTTCTTCTTCTTCTTCTTCTTCTTCTTCTTCTTCTTCTTCTCCACTTTTTCGCCATTGTTATCTCTCTTACTCCTCCCACTCTCCTCCCCCTCCTCCCCTTCCTCCTCATCGTCCTCCTCTTCCTCCTCCTCATCCCCATCCTCCTTCTTTTCCTTGATTCATTCCGTCATTAGAGTTAAACATGTTTTGCACCATATAGTTACGTCCATTTACATTCCGAGTTCAAATTCTGCCAAGGTTAGCTTTGTCTTTCATCCATACTTAAGGGTTCGGTAAAATAAAATACCAGTAACAAACTGGGGTCGATTTAACCGACTTTCCTGTCCCCACCAAAACGAATTGTTGGCCTTGTGCCTAAATCAGAAACCCTTATAATTCAACCTTTCCAAGTTCCACTTGGAAAGGAAGATGGAGATGGAAAGGGAAATGTTGCTCCATTTGTTAAAATGTGGGTGAATGTTGCGAGAATGGCCCGAGTGTCACAGAAGAATGAAGAGGGGGGAGGGGGAGGTGACGGGCTCTGGCCCTGGGTGCGGCGGTAATGGGCTTGCGCCCCGCGGACAAGAGCGCAAAAGCATTCCCGCAAACAATTGCCAGCGACACCCATTGCAACAGCCGCCCCACCTCGCGTGACTCCCTCCTGAGACGGACCACCGAGGCTCCGATCTTGCGGAGGAGCTCGGCAGTACGGGTCCAAGTACGCCTGAGGTCTCGACGGCGACCGGTGCTTGCTTTTGCTGTCGTTATTGTTACTGTTGTTATTATGGTTGACTGGCTTTTTGTTGTTCTAGTTGGTGACAGTGATAGTGGTGTGTGGTGGTTGTTGTGGTGGTTTGTAGCGGTGGTGGTGGTGGTGGTTGTTGTTGGGGAGGTTGTAGTGGTGTTGGTATTGGTGGTGGTGGTGGTGGTGGTCTGTGGTGCTGGTTGTGGTATAGGTTGAGAAGATAGGATGGTATAAAGAGAACAATGACTGTAACCAGAGGATTGATCGGTGGCGAATGGTGGGGGTGGGGTGGTTGTGGTTGTGGTGGTGGTGTAATGATGTTGGTAATGGCTGTGGTGGTGGAGGTGGTAATGGTGGGCGTGGATATTGTGGTAATGGTGGTTGTGGTGGTGGTGGTATTGGTGGTTGTGGTGGTGGTGGTAATGTTGGTTGTGGTGGTAGTGGTGGTAATGGCGGTTGTGGTGGTGGTGGTAATGTTGGTTGTGGTGGTGGTGGTGGTAATGATGGTTGTGGTGGTGGTGGTGGTGGTAGTGGTGGTTGTGGTGGTGGTGGTGGTGATAAAGGTGGTTGTGGTGGTAATGGATGTGGTAGTGGTTGTTGTCGAGAAAACGTTGGTTAAAGGCAGTGACTGTAGTAAGGAGGTTTGTGGTGTTGCTGTTGTTGTTGTTGTGCTAGTGGTGCAGATGTAGATGTTGATGATGGTATTATTGGTGGTGGTGGTGGTGGTGATTTCCAGCAAATAATATTGCTTCGTGATGACGCTACAATCGTTGTGTACCCTGTGACCTTTTCCAGCAAATGTCCTGGAAACATCAGTTAGGCTACGCAGACAGGAATACACCACACACACACACACACAGACATGTGGGTGGATGTATATATATATATATATATATATATATATATATATATATATATATATATATATATATATATATATATATATGTATATATATATATATATATATATATGTATATATATATATATATATATATATATATATATATATGCATATATATATATATATATATATATATATATATATATATATATATATATATATATATATATATATATATAATATATATATATGCATATATATATATATAAATATATATATATATATATATATATATATATATATATATATATATATGCATATATATATATATAAATATATATATATATATAATATATATATATATATATATATATATATATATATATATGCATATATATATATAAATATATATATATATATATATATATATATATATATATATATATATATATATATATATATATATATATATATATTTATATATATATATATATATATATGTGAAAAACAAGAGAAAGAAGAATACTGCATGGTTGCACATGGATTATATATATATATAAATATATATAAATATATATAGATATAGATATATATAAATACATATATATAAATATATAAATATACATATATATGTATATGTGTATATATATAATGAATAAATGAATAAATGAATAAATAACCAATGTTTAGAACATTATTTAATTGATTTACATATGTTTCATTCAAATAATGAAGTAATTCAACTGTATAGAAATCGTCAGAATCATTAGATAATATAAGAAATATAATTTTTTACCAACCGCATGTTTAGACACGAAAATTCGAAAAGCGTAAACAAGTATTGCAAATGATAGAAAAAAGGTTAAAATTATGGAAGTCTAGACGTGTAAAATATATTTTTTTTACTATATATATTATATAGTGGTTAGTTTAACTAGTTTATTTAATACTCGTATTTTGACTGTAATAAACTTTGTAGGAGTGAAATTAGGGCTTATCAATTTAATAACATTTATTAATTAAAGTTTCAACCAATTTTAATTCTAAGTATATTGTATGTTAAGAAATAAATAATATAAAATTTATGGAAGCTCATATTAGGAATAATATATCAATCTTTTGGATGATTTATAATTCTGAAGCTCGATTTACCTAAAAGTTGCGTACGTATGTACAGACATATCTACGTACACACACATGTAGATACACACACACACACATACACACGTGCGGGTATATGTTTGTCTTTTTCCAATCTTGCTGTGGATAATAAAATCACATTAGAGCTTTGAATATCTGTACGCCTTATAGAGTTGTATTATCAACTCCTTAGTTCCACCTTATATTGCGAAACCATTTTGCTGGTTTGAGAGCTGATGAGAGTGAAGATCTGTGTATGTGTAAACTTGTCTTATACATTGTCTTTCTTTAATTCTTTCTTCCAGTCACTTCTGTGTGCCAGTGCACTTATCCTCGTCCTCCTTCTCTCTCTATTTTTTTCTATATTTCATCTGCCTGTCATTCACCCTGTGGATGTCTGTCTGTTGACCACTGGCCGCTGCCCTCTGTCCTCTGAGGCATTTTTGTCCATGTCTTTGACAACATTTAACTGTTTTAACGGTTGTTCTTGCGCTGATTTTTCTCATTTTTATATGTAGTCAATATACAGTATATATAGGAAAAGGGTCAGGGAGTTCGGATCTATCTGTCGAAACGGTCGGAGCTCAGCCGTCGGGGTCCTGACTCTTTTTCTATTACTACCCTAAGTATCGAGTACTCTAGTGCGTTATGGTCCATCTGGTTCCTTACCACACTTTCTTTGTTATATGTATACACACACACACACACACACACACACACACACACATACATACATCTGCTTCTCTGACCGCTCATGAAATTCACCCAGCTTATGCTGATCGGATAACTATCATGTGGCTTGTGGTTTTCCCAACCTTCGGTTTGCTTTTCCTTCTGTTGTTTACTTGTCCCCCTCGCTTTACGCGTTTTACTTGTCCCAATAGCTTATTTTAGTTATTGCTCGCACCAGCCTGAGGTATCTGATTTTTAATGCGATGAAATACCAATGATGGTTGGCAAATCACTGATGAGGGACTAATTTTATAATATGTAATCCATGTGCAACCATGCAGTATTCTTCTCCCTTTGTTTTTCATATATATATATATATATATATATATATATATATATATATATATATATATATATATATATATATATATATATATATACATATATAAAACATGAGAAGAAAGAAGAATACTGCGTGGTTGCACATGGGTTACATATGATAAAAATAGTCCTTCGTCAGTGATTTTCCAACCATCATTGGTATTTCATCGCATTAAAAATCAGATACCTCAGGTTGGTGCGAGCAATAACTAAAAAAGTTATTGGGACCAGTAAATCGCGTAAAGCGAGGGGGACAAGTGAACAACATAGAAGGATAAAAGCAAACCAAAGAAAGGAAATAAACAAGCAACATGGTAGTCCTGGTCAGCATAAGCTGGGTGGGTTTCATGAGCGAAAGGTACAGACACGTTCAGCGTGAGTGGGATGTAAGCAAGAAGAGGCCCACTGTTAGCCAAACGGGAGGAAGTGAGAAGGGGAGAAACAGAGAGTGAGTGAGTGGAAGTGCGAGGAAGCGGTCAGTCGAGAGAAAATGTAACTGACATATATATATATACGTATATCTGGCATTACATTACAACGTTAGTTCTTCTCCGATGACCCTGTGATAAACAGGCGAAACTTCAGAGGAACAAGATTCACTGTTTAGCCTTAATAATAATTGTTTCTACTTTTTGGCACAAGGCCAGCAAATTAACCAGTGCATTACTGGTACTTTATTTTATTGACCCCGTAAGGATGAAAGGCAAAGTTAACTTCGGCGGGATTCGAACTCAGAATGGCAAGGGCCATAACTCTTAATAATGAGAATATATATATATGTATATACTCAATTATAATATACGGCTCGGAAAAGTTTCTTTCCTAGAGCTATTTTATTATGAGAGACTATTTTGAGTTTCTAACTCAATATATACCTTTGATATGTATATACTCATACATTTATATACACTACAAAGACCAATGTACCGACTTAATCTACCTGCTGAAGAGTGCAATTTTCCCGATGATGTAATTATCTGCTGATAATGCGTAATTTTCTGAACACTGCAGATTTAATATCTGTAGTTGTGAAGTATATTACACAGAAACGGATTTCGTCCAGGAGAATGATATTTAAAGTATCTGTACCAAAACACAGCCAACTGTATTAACTAAAATGTGTGCACTCTGAACTACGGGATGTAGTATTTGAATTTTCTAGATTCATTGAGTGAGTGAGTCGTTGGCCGGAGATCGAAGAGTTAATATCAACGATTTTCGTAAACGTTGTATATATAAACTTAGGAAATAAGTTTCTTAATAAAGAGGACAAGGCAACGAACGAAAATAAAGTAGAACAAAAAACAATTTTTTTACGAGGAATCTTAAAACCATATATATATATGTATATATATATATATATATATATATATATATATATATATATATATATATATATATATATATATATATATATATATATATATATATATATATATATATATATATATATATAATTATGTAATAAACAACATAAGACAATTATTCCATTTACCAAAGGTTTTACGAAGACAGACGAGCTCAACACAGACGTCTGAAAAAGCTCATCAGAATGAAAATTTAATGAAAAATTAAATTCTCATTCTGATGAGCTTTTTCAGACGTCTGTGTTGAGCTCGTCTGTTTTCGTGAAACCTTTGGTAAATGGAATAATTGCCTTATGTTGTTTATTACATAATTAAAAGCTCTGTAGCATACATAGAACACTCTCCTTTCCTTTACCCTTCCTCCGGAAATACTTCATATATATATGTATATATATATATATATGAAAGAGAAAGAGAGTGGGGGGGGGGGGGGGTAAATTCCGACCGCGGCGCCAAGCGGTTTTGGCTTGTCAGTTCAGCAAGCCTCTTAGCTTTTAGGGGTGTAGAAAAGGTTCTCTGAACACACAAGCCGAAACCGCTTGGCGCCGCGATTGAGATTTTACCTATCTCTATACCCACTCTGCATCTCCTCTTGTATTGAGTACTCCCCTGATTAGTGGTCGCTCCGGTCTCAGCCCCACAAACGCCCGCCCCCCTCTCTATATCTCTCTCTCTATATATATGTATATATATATATAGTGACGAAACATAAGTCAATTGCATGAACTCATAATCCTTTATTTACTGCTATATATATTTCGATGATAGCCATTGAATGGCTATGACCTCATCAGGCAGTTAGTCAGTTCTTAGATATGCCAGCTCTGTGTTTATAGTGTTGATGGTATCAGAGCCTTAGAGAGCCTTAGAGAGAGAGAGAGAGAGAGAGAGAGAGAGAGAGAGAGAGAGAGAGAGAGAGAGAGAGAGAGAGAGAGAGAGAGAGAGAGAGAGAGAGAGAGAGAGAAAGAGAGAGACGTAAAT
>OZ024747.1:85906499-85916499 GCA_964016885.1 Eledone cirrhosa
TCGAATGCATTTACCCAAACAGTAGAACTGGTCTACATCATTGGATGGAAACGATGTCACAGGTCTTATATCAGGGTGACTTTCTCCTAGGGAAATGTTTTAATGAACACTACCGAGTCTCTCGCTCCACACAAAAAAAAAAATCTTTATTGGATGGCTGTTGACTCTCCTGAGTCCCCCGCCCTTTGACAGATCTTGTTTTTCATCCCGCAAGGTTTTATTTTTGCTGCTCAGGACCATAGTCTCTTTACTAGAAATTATCAGGCAAATATTCTCAGAAATGGAGCACACTCCAAATGTAGGATATGTGATGTACAGCTTGAAACAATTGACCATATTATATTAGGATATCCCACACTAGCACCAACTGAATATAAAATTAGACATGATAGGGTGGGGCAATATATCTACTGGATAATATGCAAAAAATACAATGCAGAACATACAGAAAACTGGTATGAACACAAACCACAACCAGTAACTAAGACTGAAGGAGCAACAATCCTTTGGGACTTTACCATTCACACAGATCGCACTATTAATGTAAACCGCCCTGATAGTATTATTATTAAAAGGTGGTGGATTGGCAGTATCGGTAGAGGGTCGGACGCCAATTATTATTAAAGATTAAAAAAAAAAACAAGATCTGTTAACTCATTGACATTTCTATCGTCTGATAGAAATGTGTCAGCAAGAGAGTATGAGAAACTTGCTAAATATAAAGATCTATAAAATGGGTTGAACAGAATGCGGCACCTTAAAACACAAACTATTTCCGTAGAGATAGGTGTCGTAAACAAAGGTGTTCCAAAGTTTCTAGAAAACGTACCTGGTAAACCTAGCATTTATGAAATCCCAAAGATAGTTCTAACAAGCACTGCCCACATACTTCGTAATTTATTGTCCCTGTAATCGATGTCAACACAATCTTTTCTGCATAATCTTTGGAGCAAATTTAATTACTATTTAATACTCTGAATGCAAAATCAATTCATATCTTTTATACGCCTCAATACTTTTTTTTATCTCCTCCTACTCCTATCTTTTTATATTTTTCCTTTTTTAAAAAACTTATTTATCTATCAACTTTTGTGATGTGACTTGTTAAGTGAATGTGGGGTTGGAACATAAAAAAAAAAGCTAACGAAGCTATCAAAACCAACGATGGCTGCAGTATCAAGTTGATACTCGGTAGACATTACACATACAGCGAAATCAAAGGAAAATAATCATAATAACAATGTTTCTACTTTTGGCACAAGGCCATCAATTACCTCAGTGCATTACTGGTACTTTATTTTTATCGACCCCGTAAGGATGAAAGGCAAAGCTAACATCGGTGGGATTTGGACTCAGAACGTAAAGGGCCGTACCTCCTATGGCCCTTTACATTCTGAGTTCAAATCCCGCTGAGGTTAACTTTGCCTTTATTGTAGTAGGGAAAAACTGTGGTGGGAAAAGCTGTGATGTGTGTATCCCTCAATGGATTTATTTTGTTTGGTGGAGTATGGTCTGTACGTCTGCATATCATAATATAGAGGTGTGTGGCGTGTATAAAGACAGATGACTAGGTTTGCTAGTTGTGGGATCTATTGTGATATATTTATATATAGAATCATTAGACCATCTGACTGATAAAATGACAAGTCAGTCAATCATATTGGTGGCCTCCCCACAGGTTAACTTTGCCTTTCATCCTGACGGGGTCGATAAAATAAAGTACCAGTAATGTACTGGGATAATTGCTGGCCTTGTGCCAAAAGTAGAAACAATTATTATTTTTATTATAACACACACACACTCACACACACACACACATATATATATATATATATATATATATATATATATATATGTGTGTGTGTGTGTGTGTGTGTGTGTGTGTGTGTGTGTGTGTGTGTGTGTGTCTATATATGTACGTATGTATATATGTATGTGTATATGTGATAAACAAGTATTCTAATGCATTTTCTGATTGGAGGTGGGTAGAAAACGATTACAGGGCGTAATACTGGTCTGCCATTACATACATACAAACATACACCCCCCCTATATATATATATATATATATATATATATATATATATATATATATATATATATATAATTTAGCGAGAATCGCATTTCGGCGGGTAGAAATTAGCGAAACGCAACTTCCATATTGTGCAGACAAGCGCTCCATGGATCTGAAGAAGATACCAGAGCTATAAACATAAGTTACAATGGTCATACACGCTGAGACGATGGTTAAGAAGCCATTAACCACCGTAGAAAAAAAAAACCGAACAAGCTAAACGGGTCAAACAAAATGAGATATGATTGAAATAGTTTACCCGGACCCCCGGGGACGAGGGAATACTCCGAAATTGGGTTTCTGCAACACCTAAATCAATAATACTGTCTGCTTATAAAAAATAAGCTTTTGGTATAATGTTCGAACAAGGCATCGCTTTCTCAACAGGTTTTTGTTCTTCTTGCGCCAGAATCTCACAGGTTATGAAAGCACATGTGAGATTCTAAGGGTAGAAAACCCCTATTTTGGCCAGTGAATTCAGCATGTGTAGTTATTGCAAACATTTGCAAAAACCGCACAAAACGAATTAAGCTCTCGACCGAGTTGTTTTTAAAATAAAAAAACATACGCACCAGTTGCTTTCACTCCAATTTATTATAAATTAAACATTTTTTCAAAAACATTTAAAAAAAAAAATAGGTCCATTCATGTTGACATCTCTTGCAAAACTGTTGGTGGTGGCGTTTTGTGTATGATTTGTTTTTTTTAGAAAAGTGGATGATGGCGTGCGTCTACCTGAAATGAAAAAAAAAAACGTTTTGTAAAAAGAGCTATACTTGAGCATGTGCGTAAGCATGTGTGTGTGTGTGTGTGTGTGTGTGTGTGTGTGTGTGTGTTATTATAGGTCCGTACGAAGCTAAGAAGAGATGTGTGCATGTAAGTACGAAGCTATGAGCAAAGAGATATACAGATGTATATGCAAACCCATACGTATATTATATTCGTTTATTATCAGTCAGCAATCAGTCTTGCTTGTTCAGACAAATTGAAAGCCTCGCTACTTGTCTCTCCCCCTCCCCATCTCGCCATTCTCTCCTATATTCTATATATGATTCCCTCTCTCTCCCCACTACCCGTCTGTCTGTTTAGTCCCACCCCCCGCCTCTCTCTCTCTCTCTCTCTCTCTCTCACACACACACACACACTCTCTCTCTCTCACACACACTCTCTCTCACACACTCTCTCTCTCTCTCTCTCTCTCTCACTCTCTCTCTTTCTCTACCCATCTCTCTCTCTCTATTGAGCAGAGGCGTTTAATGTTTTTTTACCTAAATTTAGATTAGAATAAACAAGATACATGATAGCTATAAGAGAAACTCTTAAACAGCAGTGTAATTATAATTATTATTATTATTATTGCTAGTTAGTCCGTCTATTTGGGAGCGGGTTGTATCAATAAATAACACTTACTGCTCCTTTCACCACCATTGTCGCCACCACCACCGCCGTCATCGTCACCAGACCACCACACCACCGCTGCTATCGCCACCATTGCCACCACCACTGCCATCGCCACCACCGCCGCCATCGCCACCACACGACAATCGCCACCACACCACCGCACCACCGCCGCCAGCACCACCGCCACGACCACCACCACAACACCATCGCTCCCCCCCATCGCCACCACACCACCATCGCCACCACCGACACCACTCCACCATCGCCACCACCACCACCACCACCACACCACCATTTCCAGCAGCGCTCCTACCATAAATGGCTCTATGGTCGAGTGAAAGGAGGGCAGCAGGTGTGGTGGTGTGTGATACAACATCACCATCACACTCCTCACTGTTGCTGCATGGTGTAATTGAACACTGGTCGTATTTGGCGCCACCACATCACCACCACCACACCGCCACTACACCGCCACCGCGACCGCCACCACCACCACCACCACCACACCACCACCGTCACCACACCACCACCACCACTACACCACCACCACCACCACCGACACTACTACTGCTACCAGCGCCATCGTCATTTCAGTTGTTATATCAGTTAATAGTGAAATAATCAACTGTAAGACTCACTCTATGAACGACTGTAAAATTTGTCAAATATCTACTAGAACTTCGCTGAGACCAAACGAAAAATAAAACAAAATCTATATATTTCTTTCTCTGCGGGATATTTCCTTCATCAGCTACTGCCAGGAAATCTCTGCGTGACATTCCTTTCATCAGCTACTGCCAGGAAATCTCTGCGTGACGTTCCCTTCATCAGCTACGATCTCAGGAAATCTCTGCAGGATATTCTCTTCATCAGCTACGATCAGGAAATCTCTTCGAGATATTCCCTTCATCAGCTACTGCCAGGAAATCTCTGCAGGATATTCTCTTCATCAGCTACGATCAGGAAATCTCTGCGGGACATTCCCTTCATCAGCTACTGCCAGGAAATCTCTGCGGGACATTCCCTTCATCAGCTACTGCCAGGAAATCTCTGCGGGACAATCCCTTCATTAGCTACGGTCAGGAAATCTCTGCGTGACAATCCCTTCATCAGCTACAGTCAGGAAATCTCTGCGTGACAATCCCTTCATCAGCTACGATCAGGAAATCTCTGCGTGACATTCCCTTCATCAGCTACGGTCAGGAAATCTCTGCGTGACATTCCCTTCATCAGCTACGATCAGGAAATCTCTGCGTGACATTCCCTTCATCAGCTACGATCAGGAAATCTCTGCGTGACAATCCCTTCATCAGCTACTGCCAGGAAATCTCTGCGGGACATTCCCTTCATCAGCTACTGCCAGGAAATCTCTGCGGGACAATCCCTTCATTAGCTACGGTCAGGAAATCTCTGCGTGACAATCCCTTCATCAGCTACAGTCAGGAAATCTCTGCGTGACAATCCCTTCATCAGCTACGATCAGGAAATCTCTGCGTGACATTCCCTTCATCAGCTACGGTCAGGAAATCTCTGCGTGACATTCCCTTCATCAGCTACGGTCAGGAAATCTCTGCGTGACATTCCCTTCATCAGCTACGGTCAGGAAATCTCTGCGTGACAATCCCTTCATCAGCTACGGTCAGGAAATCTCTGCGTGACATTCCCTTCATCAGCTACGGTCAGGAAATCTCTGCGTGACAATCCCTTCATCAGCTACTGCCAGGAAATCTCTGCGGGACATTCCCTTCATCAGCTACTGCCAGGAAATCTCTGCGGGACAATCCCTTCATTAGCTACGGTCAGGAAATCTCTGCGTGACAATCCCTTCATCAGCTACAGTCAGGAAATCTCTGCGTGACAATCCCTTCATCAGCTACGATCAGGAAATCTCTGCGTGACATTCCCTTCATCAGCTACGGTCAGGAAATCTCTGCGTGACATTCCCTTCATCAGCTACGGTCAGGAAATCTCTGCGTGACATTCCCTTCATCAGCTACGGTCAGGAAATCTCTGCGTGACAATCCCTTCATCAGCTACGGTCAGGAAATCTCTGCGTGACATTCCCTTCATCAGCTACGGTCAGGAAATCTCTGCGATTTCAACACCTATATTCAAATGAAGTTCAGATATAAAAGAATAAGCTTAAAAAGAATTTATTATATCAAATAAACCAAAAATAAAATATAGACGTTTGAAAAAGTGTGTGTGTGTGGGTGTGCATGCCACTATCACCAGAATCGTCATACTGTCCTAACCATTCTCAACAATTGGGACTTCTTTTTGTTGAGGCAGACCATGCCCTAAGGTCGAGGCGCAACATTCTTATAGCAATAGGGTTTGGGGATACTAGTCCCATTAAACCATAGAAATCAAAATTCATGCCAGTCGACTCTATTTCTGATAGAGTCTTTTGAAGTATGTCAATAAGGTTAGTACTTTGTTTCCCACTGTTAATCCGTCCATCTATTAGTTTCCATAACACGACATTTGAGACTATTTATTCGAGATATCTTCTTTCTCCAGATTAATCCGTCCATGTGCTGGCTACTATAAAACCAGATTTGAGGCTACTTCTTCAAGATGTTGCACAGTGACCTACCAATAGCAACCTTCCATGGTTTATCGGACCGTGTATTGGCTGCCACAACACCAGATGTGAGGCTATTTCTTTCGGATGTTTCACACAATGACCTGCAAGTGTCAATATTCACTGAGCCATCATTTCAGTTAACTTTGGCAAAACATAAAATATTCTTCTTCTTCGCCTATATGTTCCTGAGAGGGCTGTGGGGGCAGAGTCCTCAAACGCTCCCTCCAGCGGGTCCTGTCAGCAGAAACCGTCCCAAGCTGATCCGGCTTGATCCTCAAGCGAGACCAGCCAAGCTCATGGATATTATCCAACCATCTTGTTCGGGGTCTACGCATGGGTCTCCTGCCGGCTGGTTTTGCCCGTAAAATCTGTCCAACGATTCTTTCCTGAGACATTCTAACTACATATCCATAGTATCAGAGCTGTGATCTCTCAATTCGGAAAAGTAGTGGCTCTACCTGGAGTGACTCTGATCTCCAAGCTACACACTCTATTGAGTAATGTTACTCCAAAGACCCTTTGGAGAAACCCCATTTCAGCCGCTTGTATTCGCGATCGTTTTCTTTTGATTATTACCCATGATTCATGACCATAGGTAATGGTTGGCACGAATACTGAATTGAAGATAGCTAGTTTGGCTGTTACGCCTACCTCCCTTCTACTGAATGCTGAAGCTGGCACATTACTGCAACAGCTCTTGCAATACGTGCAACTAATTCAGCCTCCTGCCTTCCATAATTCATGAACACGGCCCCGAGATACTTGAACTTAGAGGACCATAAATCTGACAGTTTAATCATAAAGGCCGGAACATATATCGATTCTCTTAGTGTTAAGCAAAACGGCTCTCTTCTAGATAGGACGGCGATCTCTCGAAGATTTAACTCCCAGATGCTGTTGCTGCTGACACATTTTAGCTGAGTGGGCTAAAGTACCGTGAAATAAAGTATCTTGCTGAAGCACACAACATAGTCATACAAGCTTATGATAAACAGACCCACTAAGCCACGTCCTTTTACATAGAATCTCGGTGTTTGAAAACCAAAACATGAAGTTGAAATGAATTTTAAAGATTGTTAGCTATATGGCACCTCGAGTACCTTCAGGCGCTCACAGTTACTATTGTTGTTGTTGTTGCTTGTTACAGTTACTATTGTTGTTGTTGATGGTGATGATGTTGTTGTTGTTGCTTGTTACAGTTACTATTGTTGTTGTTGTTGCTTGTTACAGTTACTATTGTTGTTGTTGATGGTGATGATGTTGTTGTTGTTGCTTGTTACAGTTACTATTGTTGTTGTTGTTGCTTGTTACAGTTACTATTGTTGTTGTTGATGGTGATGATGTTGTTGTTGTTGCTTGTTACAGTTACTATTGTTGTTGTTGATGGTGATGATGTTGTTGTTGTTGCTTGTTACAGTTACTATTGTTGTTGTTGTTGCTTGTTACAGTTACTATTGTTGTTGTTGTTGCTTGTTACAGTTACTATTGTTGTTGTTGTTGCTTGTTACAGTTACTATTGTTGTTGTTGATGGTGATGATGTTGTTGTTGTTGCTTGTTACAGTTACTATTGTTGTTGTTGTTGCTTGTTACAGTTACTATTGTTGTTGTTGTTGCTTGTTACAGTTACTATTGTTGTTGTTGTTGCTTGTTACAGTTACTATTGTTGTTGTTGTTGCTTGTTACAGTTACTATTGTTGTTGTTGTTGCTTGTTACAGTTACTATTGTTGTTGTTGATGGTGATGATGTTGTTGTTGTTGCTTGTTACAGTTACTATTGTTGTTGTTGTTGCTTGTTACAGTTACTATTGTTGTTGTTGTTGCTTGTTACAGTTACTATTGTTGTTGTTGTTGCTTGTTACAGTTACTATTGTTGTTGTTGATGGTGATGATGTTGTTGTTGTTGCTTGTTACAGTTACTATTGTTGTTGTTGTTGCTTGTTACAGTTACTATTGTTGTTGTTGTTGCTTGTTACAGTTACTATTGTTGTTGTTGTTGCTTGTTACAGTTACTATTGTTGTTGTTGTTGCTTGTTACAGTTACTATTGTTGTTGTTGTTGCTTGTTACAGTTACTATTGTTGTTGTTGATGGTGATGATGTTGTTGTTGTTGCTTGTTACAGTTACTATTGTTGTTGTTGTTGTTTGTTACAGTTACTATTGTTGTTGTTGATGGTGATGATGTTGTTGTTGTTGCTTGTTACAGTTACTATTGTTGTTGTTGTTGCTTGTTACAGTTACTATTGTTGTTGTTGATGGTGATGATGTTGTTGTTGTTGCTTGTTACAGTTACTATTGTTGTTGTTGATGGTGATGATGTTGTTGTTGTTGCTTGTTACAGTTACTATTGTTGTTGTTGTTGCTTGTTACAGTTACTATTGTTGTTGTTGATGGTGATGATGTTGTTGTTGTTGCTTGTTACAGTTACTATTGTTGTTGTTGATGGTGATGATGTTGTTGTTGTTGCTTGTTACAGTTACTATTGTTGTTGTTGTTGCTTGTTACAGTTACTATTGTTGTTGTTGATGGTGATGATGTTGTTGTTGTTGCTTGTTACAGTTACTATTGTTGTTGTTGTTGCTTGTTACAGTTACTATTGTTGTTGTTGTTGTTTGTTACAGTTACTATTGTTGTTGTTGTTGCTTGTTACAGTTACTATTGTTGTTGTTGTTGCTTGTTACAGTTACTATTGTTGTTGTTGTTGTTTGTTACAGTTACTATTGTTGTTGTTGATGGTGATGATGTTGTTGTTGTTGCTTGTTACAGTTACTATTGTTGTTGTTGTTGCTTGTTACAGTTACTATTGTTGTTGTTGTTGTTTGTTACAGTTACTATTGTTGTTGTTGATGGTGATGATGTTGTTGTTGTTGCTTGTTACAGTTACTATTGTTGTTGTTGTTGCTTGTTACAGTTACTATTGTTGTTGTTGATGGTGATGATGTTGTTGTTGTTGCTTGTTACAGTTACTATTGTTGTTGTTGTTGCTTGTTACAGTTACTATTGTTGTTGTTGATGGTGATGATGTTGTTGTTGTTGCTTGTTACAGTTACTATTGTTGTTGTTGTTGCTTGTTACAGTTACTATTGTTGTTGTTGATGGTGATGATGTTGTTGTTGTTGCTTGTTACAGTTACTATTGTTGTTGTTGTTGCTTGTTACAGTTACTATTGTTGTTGTTGTTGTTTGTTACAGTTACTATTGTTGTTGTTGATGGTGATGATGTTGTTGTTGTTGCTTGTTACAGTTACTATTGTTGTTGTTGTTGCTTGTTACAGTTACTATTGTTGTTGTTGATGGTGATGATGTTGTTGTTGTTGCTTGTTACAGTTACTATTGTTGTTGTTGTTGCTTGTTACAGTTACTATTGTTGTTGTTGATGGTGATGATGTTGTTGTTGTTGCTTGTTACAGTTACTATTGTTGTTGTTGTTGCTTGTTACAGTTACTATTGTTGTTGTTGTTGTTTGTTACAGTTACTATTGTTGTTGTTGATGGTGATGATGTTGTTGTTGTTGCTTGTTACAGTTACTATTGTTGTTGTTGATGGTGATGATGTTGTTGTTGTTGCTTGTTACAGTTACTATTGTTGTTGTTGTTGCTTGTTACAGTTACTATTGTTGTTGTTGATGGTGATGATGTTGTTGTTGTTGCTTGTTACAGTTACTATTGTTGTTGTTGTTGTTTGTTACAGTTACTATTGTTGTTGTTGTTGCTTGTTACAGTTACTATTGTTGTTGTTTGTTACAGTTACTATTGTTGTTGTTGATGGTGATGATGTTGTTGTTGTTGCTTGTTACAGTTACTATTGTTGTTGTTGTTGTTTGTTACAGTTACTATTGTTGTTGTTGATGGTGATGATGTTGTTGTTGTTGCTTGTTACAGTTACTATTGTTGTTGTTGTTGCTTGTTACAGTTACTATTGTTGTTGTTGATGGTGAT
>OZ024747.1:85921499-85926499 GCA_964016885.1 Eledone cirrhosa
CATCACCATCATCATCATCATTATCAACATCAACATCATCAACATCATCATCATCATCATCCTCATCATCATCATCACCATTTTCATAACTATCAATATTATCAAAAGCATTATTACACCATCAATGCACTGGGATAGTTGCTGGCCTTGTGCCAAAAGTAGAAAAAATTATTACACCATCATCATCATCAACGTCACCGTCATCACCGCCATCTTGACGACTATCACAACCATCACCACTAACAACAAAAGCACCATAACCACCACCACCACCAACAACAAAATCACCATAACCACAACCACCCCACAACCATCCCAACATCAACAACAACAACAAAATCACCATAGCCATCACCAACTTCACCACCACCAACAACAAAACCACCATAACCCCAACCACCCCACCACCAACAACAACAAAATCACCATAGCCACCACCAACACCAACACCAACAACGACAAAACCACCGGCACCATAGCCACCACCACCATCAGCACCACCAACAACAAAACCACCACAACCACAACCACCACCACTACCAACAACAACAAAACCACCGGCACCATAACCACCATCATCAACACCACTTTATTTAACCAACAAGATAGCATTTCTAGAAGTTTCTCACTCTGTAATGTTTGTTCTCTCACTTCTGCTCTTCTTTAATATCAGACAACGGGTGTATATGTGAATATCTACATATACATGAATATAATCAAGGTTTAGCAAATAAGAAAAAGTTTTAAAATAAATTAAAAAAAATTCACTGTACCTACTATAGTTACCCTTACCGTAGGGTTTCGAGCCTCAAAAATAAATGGATAGTCCTTACGGGCCTCTATTGAAAAGAAAGACTCTCGTCAGAAGGTTCTTTTCACTCGGAGAATATAAAATTCCCGAGTTCGAATTACGAACTGGCGCTATTCAAAATTGTTCCCGAGATGAGAATGAATGATGTGGAAGAAATTCTGTCCAGTGCCGTGTGCAAAGATAGAAGGCAGAGGCGGAGAGGTCAGTATATGTTGAAATAACCAGATGTGGACTATAAAATCACATTTAAACTTTAAAACATTCTCTGACTTTATTCGGCAGTATGACCAACTCATTTAAACTCTTATATATATGTATATATATATATATATATATATATATATATATATATATATATATATATATATATATATGTGTATATATGTGTGTGTGTGTGTGTGTGTGTGTGTGTGTGTGTGTGTGTGTGTGTGTGTGTGTGTGTGTGTGTTAAAGATGCCATTGGCCGAAAACGCAATACCAATTAATTATAGCAGCTGTTTTAGACCCCAGAGATTTTGTATTATTTTTTACTACCCAATTCTATAATTTCAAAATTTTTTATTTATGTAGTATCTTCTATTCTCAACTTATTAACCTATTCTATAGCATTGGCCGAAAACGCAACACCAACTAAATATAGCAGCTGTTTTAGACCCTACAGTTTTTTTTATCACTTCTTACTATCCAATTTTATATTTTTATATATTTTTTCTTATTTATTTATTATCTTCTAATCTCAATCTATAACGTCCCTTCTCTATTTTCTCCAGAATCCTTTTTCGCCTACTTCCTCTAGCCTATTTTCATACACAATCCTTAGAATTTGCTGTATAGAATTCACTTTCAACGCTTGACCGGCTCCACCCACTCCCTCATTGTTCTACAGGCAAGTTCAGCCACCCCACCTCCCACCCACTGCCATGATGGACTTAATTGTGTTTACAAGAAATGTAGACCAATCCTCTTGAAAACTACAATCTTCCCATATAAGGAATTACCCTTTGAAAAGTTCGGCTATTTATTTACTACGCTAAAAATTCTAATTTAGTCCAGAAATAGCCGTCGAAATGGCTTGAGCTCTGCCGTCGGGGTCATGCATTTTCCTATTACCCTCTCTACTACCCTAAGTATTGTGTACTCTGGTCCGTCTGGTTCCTTACCACAACTCCTTCGTTATATATGTACATATATATGCACACACACACACAAATATATTTACGTACACAGAAACATATATGTACATACAACCAAATATACATACACACTCTCTCAAACGCACACACTTACACAAACATACACTAACATACACTTTGCGTGTTAGTGTATGTTTGCGAAATTTTATAACGAAACGATCGTATGGAAAAAGAGATTTATTTAATTATGTCTCATATAAAATAATACAGTCGACTATCCACGAAATACAATATAGTTAGCACCCCAAACGCTTAATTGGGATTATACTCAGGTATATCCTAATGTTTGTTGAGTGAGATGGAGTCGGTCGGAGTATGGCTAAAAGCTTTCTCTAGATCCGAGCATTTTATATCAACTAGAAATTGATTGACATATATATATATATTTAAAATAAACACATGAAACAATCACAGACGATAATTTGTAAAGTGTGTAATCACACATAGCTAGGTAGGTAACTAATTAAAGTTTAACTAGAGCTTCAAATATTACCTTGTAAAAAATGTTTAATCTTCCTTGTATATATTTAATTAAAGAAATATATTTCACCATTAATCCGTAAAGTCACAGTAGTCAAATAGCGGATCTTCAGCAAGAGAGAAGATTTAATTATCTGTGTTTACACATCAAATGCAAATCTGCAAGTGACCCATCGCACGTGTTGCAATTCTAAAATTACTAACAACATGCTAGCGTCATCCTAGTGGCGTGAATAGGGTGATCGACAGCTATAAATAGCAGCAGAGTCCTTTCAACTGAGTTAGCTCTACAATTAAGGAGCCGTGTATATATATATATATATGTATTCATGAATGAATCATAATAATAATAATTGTTTCTACTTTAGGCACAAGGCCAGCAATTACCCAGTACATTACTGGTACTTTATTTTATCGACCCCGTAAGGATGAAAGGCAAAGTTAACCTCGGCGGGATTTGAACTCAGATTGTAAAGGGACGTAACTATGCTAGAAAGCATGGCGTCCAACCCTCTACCGATACTGCCAATTCACCTGCTCTTGTAGCTGTTGACAATGATACTACTAGTTCATTGTATTTGCACTACCTACTTTAATAATATAATAATATTCGATTCGTTTGCAAGAAAACAGCCTCATTACACCATGTGTATTTTCTAGATGACTGACGTTAAACTTTTCTTCTAGCGGTAGCACAGAGAAAACAGTCAACAATTGTTTCGGAGTTATTTCCCCTTATCGAGATGGTGTACACTCTCGTCGCTTCTACCTGCTGGAATTGCTGAGTATATATAGTTTTCTCAAAGATATACATTGGCTGATTAGCCTAATTTGCATACCGAGCGAAAACAAATTTTATTTTTAATTTTCGGCAAAGTTGGCCGCTAAAATTTCTCTATAGTTTTCCTTACGGCATTTGGGTATTACACACGTGCAATTTATATAAATTGTTTATCATTAAACACTTTACTGCCAAAACAAAGGCACTCAATTGTTTAAAACGTGAATGTGATTTTGCTGCTTATTTTGAGTGACATCATTTTCAAAGTGATGCATCCCATAGGGATAGGGATAGGGTTAGGGTTAGTTCTAGGGATAAAGCTAGGGTTAGAGTTATGGTTAGGGTTAGTTGTTAGGGTTAGGGTTAGGGTTAGGGTTAGTTGTTAGGGTTAGGGTTAGGGCTAGGGTTAGGGTTAGGGTGAAAGTCAGGGTCAGGGTCAGGGTTAGGGTTAGGGTTAGTGGTTAGGGTTAGGGTTAGGGTTAGGGTTAGTTGTTATGGTTAAGGTTAGGGTTAGGGTTAGGGTTAGTTGTTAGAGTTAGGGTTAGGGTTATTGTTAGGGTTAGGGTTAGGGTTGGGTTAGTGTTAGGGTTAAGGTTAGGGTTAGGGATAGTGGTTAGGGTTAGAGTTCGGGTCAAGGTTATGGTTAGGTTTAGGCTTAGGCTTAGGGTTAGGGTTAGTTGTTAGGGTTAGGGTTAGTTGTTAGGGTTAGGGTTAGGGTTAGGATTAGGGTTAGGGTTAGGGCTAGGGTTAGTTGTTAGGGTAAGGGTTAGGGTTACGGTTAAGGTAAGGGTTAGGGTTAGGGTTAGTTGTTAGGGTTAGGGTTACGGTTACGGTTAGGGTTTGGGTTAGTTGTTAGGGTTAGGGTTATTTGTTAGGGTTAGGGTTAGGGTTAGTGTTAGGGTTAGGTTTAGGGTTAGGGTTAGTGTTAGGGTTAAGGTTAGGCTTAGGGTTAATGGTTAGGGTTAGGGTTAGGGTTAGGGTTAGTTGTTAGGGTTAGGGTTAGGGTTAGGGTTAGGGTTAGGGTTCGGGTTAGTTTTTAGGGTTAGTGTTAGTGTTAGGGTTAGTGGTTAGGATTAGAGTTAGAGTCAAGGTCAGGGTTAGGGTTAGGGCTAGGATTAGTGTTAGGGTTAAGGTTAGTATTAGGGTTAGTTGTTAGGGTTAGGGTTGGGGTTGGGGTTGGGGTTAGGGTTAGGGTTAGGGTTAGGGTTAGTTGTTAGGGTTAGAGTTGTGGTTAGAGTTACTTGTTAGCGTTAGGTTTGCGGTTAGTGTTAGGGTTATGGTTAGTTGTTATGATTAGTGTTAGGTTAGGTTTAGGCTTAGGGTTAGGGTTAGTTGTTAGGGTTAGGGTTAGGGCTAGGGTTATGGTTAGGGCTAGGGTTATGGTTAGGGTTAGTTGTTAGGGTTAGGGTTAGGTTCTGATAGTCTGATAATAAATAAGGGTTACGGTTAGTGTTAGGGTTTCGGTTAGGCTTAGGGTTAGGATTAGGGTTAGCGTTAGTTTTAGGTTAGGGTTAGTTGTTAGAGTTAGGGTTAGGGTTAAGGTTAGGGTTAGTTGTTAAGGTTAGGGTTAGTTGTTAGGATTAGGGTTAGGGTTAGTTGTTATGGTTAGGATTAGGATTAGGGTTAGGGTTAGGGTTAGGGTTAGGGTTAGTTCTTTGGGTTTGGGTTAGAGTTAGGGTTAGCCTTAGCGTTAGCGTTTGTGTTAGGGTCAGGCTTAGGGTCAGGGTTAGGTTAG
>OZ024747.1:85933999-85938999 GCA_964016885.1 Eledone cirrhosa
GACTTGTCCCGGTTTAGCTTCGCTCCTGTGAACCTTTCGTATTCTTGCAGTAAGGTGCCGACTTCCTCGATTTGCGAGGTGCTCGACACCATTACTGTCACGTCGTCGGCGTAGGCCGACGCCGCTTTCCGCAGTCCCGGTTCTAGAGGAATGCCCTGCAATAGCTCCAACTTCCGCAGTAGTGGCTCGAGAGTCAGTACGTACAGAAGGGAGGAGAGAGGGCATCCCTGTCGGATGGGTCCGAGAGGTAGCCGTTCACCTTGACCCTTGAGCAGATGTTGCTGTTGTGCATTGCAGCAATCTAGCCCCTGAACACGGGTCCGAAGCCTGCTGCCTCGAGCACCGCATCCAGGTAACGATGGTCAACCCTATCGAAAGCCTTAGACTGATCCAAGTTGATCAGGGCCCCACCGAAGCCGGGTTTACACCCTACCCTCTCTACGATGTATCGCATGAGGTGGAGGTTGTCATGTATGGACCTGGTCGGGATTGCGCATGTCTGCACTTCTCCCACCAGGTTTTCGATGACAAGCGCCAGCCTCTTTGCCAACACCTTGGCCAAAATCTGTAACTCTGTGTTTAGCAGAGTTCTGGGCCGGAAGTTGCCTATATCATCCCCCTTATTCTTGTCCTTCCTGACTAGTGTGACTACGCCCTGGTCACAGAACTAAGAATTCTCCCGTTCTGCTGCCAGTTGCAGTAGACCGCTTCCAGGACACCGGAGAACAAGTCCGGCATTGCTACGTAAAATTCGTAGGGTAGACCGTCGAGACCTGGAGATTTGCGTTTGCCGCATTGGCTCAGTGCGTCCCCTATCTCAGCGGCTGAAATCGGCTTTTCGCAGAACTTCGCCTCGCTGTCCGAGAGTCGCGGTAGGCCGTCGAAGTATGGACCGAAATCCATAGCGCTTCTCGGCGCGCCGCCCTGCCCGAACAGCTGAGCAAAGTGCCGCTGAAAGGCCGCGCACACCTGCTTCCGCTCACGTATCACGTGTCCATCTTGGTCCTTCAAAGACTGAATCGTCGACTTGTTGCCAATTTTCGCCTCCGCCACCCCGGCCCAGCTAACAGCTTTGGCTCTCTCGTTACCCAGACCACGTATTTTGCTTCTGACAATGCAGCCCTCGTGTTTTGCGTCGAAGAACTGGTTCAAAGCCGTTCTCGTTGCTAGCATGCTGGCTTCATTGCCACTTCTAATTGCCTCTTCTACTTTATCTACCAGTTCCTTCTCGGTCCTATTTCTATCTAACGCTAATTCTTTACTAAAAACTAACGAGTCTAATCTAACTGCCCTCTTGAGAGAGTACCACCATCTGTTGTTGACAATGGCCCCTGTCAAGTGCTGTTTAACTAAAGTGCTAATCCGTCTACTGTAGCCTTTGCATGTCGGTTACGAGAAGTTCAGCTTCCAGTAGCCGGGTCGTTGTCTATGGGTTCTATCAAGGTTGACCATGCAGGTCACTAGTTTGTGATCTGAATAGGCAACCATGAACATTTGTGGACAGCTTATAGATAATTAAATAGATATGTAGATAGATGATAGATATATAGACAGATAGATAGATCAATAGATAGAAAGATAGATAGGTAGATATATAGATAGATAGATAGATCAATAGATAGATAGATAGATAGATAGATAGATAGATAGATAGATAGATAGATAGATAGATAGATAGATAGATAGATAGATAGATAAATGAATAAATAAATGAATGAATAGATATATCTGAAGTACGCGAATTCAGTACACTTCATTACAAAGCATTTGCATTTATTTCACATTAAAATTGATAAAACAACTCGGTCGGATAGATGAGCAGAAAAACAAACAGGATAATCGATAGATCGATAGCTCTAGATATTGCAGAATATAAAGAGGACATCGGGGGTGACAGATACCTTTCACTTGCATTTTGTTATTCAATAACTCACCATTTTGCTTTCTCCTTAATCGATACTTGATTGAGGATAGAGCCTATCCTAAGGTCGGACCAAACCTATCCTAAGATCGGACCAAACCTATCCTAAGATCGGACCAAACCTATCCTAAGGTCGGACCAAACCTATCCTAAGATCGGACCAAACCTATCCTAAGATCGGACCAAGCCTATCCTAAGATCGGACCAAGCCTATCCTAAGATCGGACCAAGCCTATGTTTCCATCGGGCTTTCCATTGCTGATAATTTCTGCTGGTCACTCTTCCAAGCAGAAAAAAGGAGCCGATCATCAGGTCGGACCAAGGAGATATTGTTTTCATTAATTTTTCTATTGCTCATACTCTCTGCTGGCCACAACTGACAGAAACAAAGAAGCTGATTGTTGGATCAAGCCGACAAACCTATATTTTCACTGGTTTATCTACCGGTCACAATAGTCGGCTGAAAAACAGAACCGGTAGTTTCCATTGATCTTTTCATTGCTGATTCTATCTGTTGGTTGCAATTTTTAGCAGATTTGTAATCACTTTTCCGTAGGTGGCGGAATTTGAAATTAGGACATACAGAACAGGGACAGGCATAGCAAGGCATATCATTTAACGGTCAAACAATTCTGCCAATCCAGTGCATCTCGGCTTGTATCTTAATTATTAACTCCGAAAGTATGGGAAGCTAAATTAACCTCGGCGGGATTTGAACTCAGAGCTCAGAGAACTGGAACACATACCATTGAGCACTTAAACCAACGCTCTAACGATTTTGACAATTCACCAAATTTGTCAGTTAAAGCGAAACTTGAGACAGAAGTAATAATGAGAGAGAGAGAGAGAGAGAGAGAGAGAGAGGGAGAGAGAGAGGGGGGTGAGGGAGAAGGAGTGGGAGAGATTGAGAGGTGGGGAAAAGGAGAGTGGAATGTTATTTCGTTTGTGTTTTTGTGTGCAAGTGAGTGGTTAAAAATTGATTGTAAACTCCATCTATACACATGCGTTAATATATATATATATATATATATATATATATATATATATATATATATATATATATATATATATATATATATATATAAATATATATATATATATTATATATATATATACTAGCAGAATGGCCCGGCGTTGCTCGGGATTTGCTATAGGGTTCTTATATATTTGATATATATTTATCCTTATCGAACCTCGTGAAATAAATACGTTTGTTTATATTTTGTTATTGTGTATGCAAAAGTATCTGTCCATAAATATATAATTATATATATATATATATTAAAATAACAGACTAAAGTTTAAGCAATAAATCACTGCTTTCACCCTTAACGGAATATTCTACCTAAAAGCAGTATGAAGTACAAACACTAAGACTAATTGATGTAATCTTTGGCCTTGTTTGTTTATATTTTGTTTTTGTGTATGCAAAAATATCTGTACACGAATATCTATATTAAAATAACATATTAATGTTTAAGCAAAGAATCGCTGCTTTCAACCTTAACGGGATCTTCTTAAACTAAAAAAACCAATCTGGAAAACAGGAAGACGATACTTTGGTTCGTGAAGACGTTCCCTGGCATAATATACACACACACACACTGATCGCGTCATAATGACGTAATGCAGACAGTCAGGCATACAGACAGATATTATGAAGGCGCGACGTCATATCTATGTATCTATCTAAAAAGAGAAAGACTAAGAGAAAGAGAAAGAGATCGCCTGACTTAAGCATAGACGTGGTGGGTCCAGGTTTCTCAAAATGATGAGGGAGTTCCAATCTTATATATATATATTTATATATATAGCCGTCGGGGTCTTACTGGTTCCTATTACCCACTCTACTACCCCAAGTATTGAGTACTTTGGTGCGTTATGGTCCACCTGGTTCCTTACCACATTTCCTTCGTTATATATATATATATATATATATATATATATATATATATATATATATATATATATATATATATATATATATATATATATATATATATATATATATATATATATATTCCGCTGTATTAGATAGAGGTTCTCTCTTCTATATTATGTATAGATATATGTATCTATATATATATATATATTATTTTGATCATGCTTTATTTTTATTTATTATATTTTTTGTCTTTATTTGTTAATTTTTCATTCGCACCGTTTCCTTTCGCTATATGTCTCTCCACCACTTCCCTACACACCTTTTGAACTCTGTTCCCACACACTTCTCACCTGAAGAAGGGCTTATGCCCGAAACGTCGTCCCCCACCTACCCCCCACTCTCCTGAGCGTGAATTTAATAAACATTTATTGTACTGCCTCTCTGTTCTGTCCCTGTTCAAATTTTTCATTATATATATATATATATATATATATAGCGGCGATGAATTAGTTTAGCGAGGTTTTTTATATGAAATCGTGTGTCGAAACAGATATTGTTATACTTGGGAGGGTCATAAAATATATAGACAGACTGAATAAAAAAAATGGCGTAGACATACAACACAACAGGAGGGAAAAAAAAAAAAAAAAATATATAACACCACTGACGATGTTGCAGATGTGCAACGAAAGATTTATGTAAATTATGTAAACTATATATATGTGTTTGTGTCTATATTGTGTCTGTATTATTTTTGACCGTCGGTCAGTCAATGGCAACATTGAGGACCGAGTAAGTTAGATCGCAGATATAAAAGACAGCGAGAAGCGAAAACCAACCAAACAGTGAGTGTGTTCTGTTATTAATTCTGGCAATATTACGCAAATATGACCCTCCCCAAGTATAACAATATATATATATATATATATATATATATATATATATATATATATATATATATATATATATATATATATATATATATATATATATATATATATATATATATATATATATATGTATATATATATGTATGTATGTATGTATGCATGTCCTGGGTATGACATTAAACTACATCCAGTGGCAAGGCTCCAGTTCGGGAGTTCAGGAGCTGTGGGGAATGTGGAGTTACCCCTTAGTTGTCATAACTCCCAGGTCTGCTCTGGCCCGGAGTAGTAGTACCTGTTAGGGCCC
>OZ024747.1:85953999-85961499 GCA_964016885.1 Eledone cirrhosa
GACCCTCCCCAAGTATAACAATGTATAAATATATTTCCACAAAGACGAGACGGCCGGAGTCAGCCACACATACCCAAGAGAAAAGGGCACTGAACAATATAATACCCGATATACAACACATCTCCAGAGTCAGATATTATGTGGGTATTTCAGTGCTCTTTAAGAGTGAAGCTCTGGCCGTAAAACATTCGTTGGTTCCCTGTAGAAGTGACAATTATGTTCTTTTCCTTTCATATTTAAGGAAGAAAACATTAAGGGACAGGATTTCTGGGATCTCACCAGAGGTGAATATCTGGTGGATGCTAGTTTGCGTGGCCCTGGAAGGCAGTGACACCTTCCTGGAAGTAAACCGAATACGCAAAGAACACTGGTGACATCAGTTTGGAGGTGCTCCTCTATATAAAACAGGATAACTTAAACTAGATCCCAGGCTTAATTCGCCTTTCATAGGGTCATCTAGATTGTATATAGATAGGTTTTTCATTGGGTTAGCAAATAGGGATAGTATAGCGTGTCCACAATTTCAAACGGTCACCTATTCAGATCACAAATTCGTGATCTGCATGGTCGACCCGAATAGAACACGTAGATAGGATCCGTGCAATGCATAGTTGATAGGGTCCTTATGCATATGGTTTCTTTGATGATTTCTTAGGCCTGTCATACTCAGACATAACCAGCAACATTATTTGAAAATTAAATCAACCTACGTATCAAGATACTCAAGCGAACTGACCTCAGGGGCCCTGTGAGTACACCGTTTGCGCTGTTCATGCCTCAACACGGTTTCTTTCAAATTCTCCCCTCCCATCGTGCACTGCCTTCTTCCAGGAAAGGTGATCTAGAGCGAGGTTCTCCCAGCCATTCTCCAACATTTTCATCCTCCCCGGCGTGCTTTTAATGCAATCCTTGTACCTCAATTTCGGTTTGTGTGTTGGTCGTTTACCTTCGACTAGTTCACTGTACAGGAACTCTTTAGGGATGCGATCATCATCAATTCTCATCACATGACCATTTGATCGATGCTGAAATATAAAAGATTCTAGACTGGTAGACTGACTGCGTTCAAGGGCTTCAGTTTCATTCACGTATACATTCCAGACTTTTACCCCCCCCCCCCCCACACACACACACACACCATCTTACTAGCTATTGGCCAGCTTGTTCAGGCTGGTCTAGAAGCATAATAAACAAACCAGCAAGAAAAACAACCGTATGTCGAGACTCCGGCCGACAATAGATCGAAAATAGCAACATCAGCACAAAACATAATTGATGATATTGTCTAATAAACTTATCACGCAACCAACCGTTTGGCACTAATATTATAACTATTAGGTTTACGGAACATCGTATTTTACTGTATATCGAAGAACATTTCACACTACAGTGCGACCACTTCATACGTGGTCAATTGTTTCCACACTCCCCAGATTTATTTAAAAAACCGCGTATAATAAAAGTTTTCATATGCGTACATGTTTCATATGCGTACATGTTTTGGAGAAGGCACAAAGTCTAGCTCCCAAGAGGTTGAGAAAGTTCATTTGGAAAATAATAGTAGTAAGGGTCAGGGTTTTCTCCCTTGCATTAGTTGATGCGGTTTCATCCAGAACAGGAAGATAAGAGTTTTACATTTTTTTTTATTTGAAAAAAAAAAAATTTTTTTTTCTGATGGCGTCTTTTCAAAAGCTAATTATTTAAAAACGCCCTATACTGGACCCATTGTACATCGTATGAACCGTAAGGTACTGTTGATGGTAAAGATATGTTTGTGGTTTTGACGGAGTTAAAATCGTGCTGCTTATTACCGCGTAAGAAGCGGGCTCACTGTATTGTATGAACGCCGATGTACTTTTGACAGTAAAGATATGATTTCTAGCCCCGTAGGTAGTGAGAGTGTATGACAGCGGTTGGCTTTCACAAAGGCCATACCGATACACAACATTTGGTTTTTCTCCAGGAGTCTTATCAAGTTTTTTCCTGATAATTTCCCCTTACGCAACCTCTCTGATAAAATGAAACCAGAGAAAGAGGTCAATAGTATTAAAAATGTTCTGGTATGTCTCTATTTAACGAGGACAGGTTACTATGTCGCCTCTAAATTTGACATTATCAATGAAGTATTGCAAACGTCTTTTATTTTTCACTTAACAAAGACATTTTGTATTTCTTCCGGGTCTTTATGATTTGAGTTCAAATCCTACAGTGGCTTATTTCGGTGATGTTCACCATCACCCGGTTTAGCACAACCATCTGGTCCTTGGGTGAGTAACTTAATCCATCACCTAGTTTAACAAAACTAACTGGTCCTTGGGTGGTAGACTTAATCCACCACTCAGTTTAACACCACAACCTGGTCCTTGGGTGGTAGACTTCACCCACCACACAGTTTAACACTACAACCTGGTCCTTGGCTGGTAGACTTAATCCACCACTCAGTTTAATACCACAACCTGGTCCTTGGCTTGTAGACTTAATCCACCACTCAGTTTAACAGCACCACCTGGTCCTTGGGTAGTAGACATAATCCACCACTCAGTTTAACAGCACCACCTGGTCCTTGGGTAGTAGACATAATCCACCACTCAGTTTAACACCACTATGAAGACGTTGAGTGGTAAACTCAATTCATCACCTGGTTTAACATCACAAACTGGCTTGTGGTACACTTAACCTATCACCCAGTTTCACAGCCTCACCTTGCAATTGGATGCTAGACGTACTCCGTCGCCTAGTTAAAAACCATTGCTGACCTTGGTTAGTAAATATAATGCCACCTAGTTTACACCAGCACTTGTCCCTAAGTGGTAGACGTATCCATCACGCAATTTAACCCCAGTAACTGGTCCTTTGGTGATAGACTTAATCCATCGTCCAGTTTAATACCACGACTTGGCTTTTGGGTTACAGACTTAATATATAACCTAGTTTAACACCGCCATCTGTCTCTAGTTTAGTAGATTGTAATCCATCACACAGTTTAACACCACCATCTGGTCCTGGGTAGGTGGATGTATGAATGGAAGGATGGATGCAGGGGCCTCGTTTGCCTTAAAAATGTGAGGGGGACAAACCAACAGTTGTTGATCCTTAAAGGAGCATGTTACTATTGATTATGGTGTCTTTCCCGGACCCTATCACGTAAGTAAAATTTTACGCTAATTAAATTTTATATATTCAAATGAAGTTCGGATATAAAAAAAATAAGCTTAGAAAGAATTTATTATATCAAATAAACCCAAAATAAAACATAGACGTTTGAAAACGTGGGGGGACTTGTCCCCTGGTACCCCCCCCCCCCCCCCCACCCCCGCCCTGAAACAAGGCCCTTGGATAGATGCATGTATGTATGAATGGATAAATGGACGATGGATGGATAGATAGATGGAAAGAGGGATGGTTATGTGTTAAGAAATGTATTTCTCTCTCATTCCCTTTATTAATTTTCCTAATAGATCCATAACAAAGCTGCCGAACTAAATCTTTTTTTTTTTTTTTCATCTAAGGAGATAGTTACTTAAGAAATTCTTCCAGACGTATTTCTGACAAATCGGTCTCACCTACTACAGCATTCTTCTTCTTCTTCTTCTTCTTCTTCTTCTTCTTCTTCTTCTTCTTCTTCATCATCATCATCATCATCATCATCATCATCATCATCATTTTACACTCGAACATTCTACATGTTAACATCCACATTTTAACACACAACTATGTATGTATGTATGTATGTATGTATGTATGTATGTATGTATGTATGTATGTATGTATGTTATTATATATGTGTGTATATGTATGTGTGTGTATATGTATATACAGATATGTATGTGTGTGTGTGTATGTGTTTGTGTGTGTGTGTGTATATGTATTTATATATATATAATTATTGTCGGTCGATTGGCAGTATTGGTAGAGGGTCGGACACCATGCTTTGACGCATAGAGTTACGGCCCTTGCCATTCTGAGTTCAAATCCTGCAGAGGTTAACTTTGCCTTTCATCCTTATGGGGTCGATAAAATAAAGTACCAGTAATGTACTGGGTTATTGCTGGCCTTGTGCCAAAAGTAGAAACAATTATTATTATTATTATTATTGTCGGTGGATTGGCAGTATCGGTAGAGAGTCGGACACCATGCTTTGAAGCATAGAGTTATGTCCCTTTATGATCTGAGTTTAAATCCCGCCGAGGTTAACTTTGCCTTTTATCCTTACGGGGTCGATAAAATAAAGTACCAGTAATGTACTGAGTAATTGCTGGTCTTGTGCCAAAAATAGAAACAATTATTATTATTATTGTCGTTATTGTTACTATTATTTTTTTTTTCATGCAACGGCCATGCTGGATAACGCGGGGGCAGCCATCATGTATGTATGTAGGTGTGTGTGTATGTATGTATGTATGTATGTATGTATGTATGTATGTATGTATGTATATATGTATGTGTGTGTGTATGTAATGTATGTATGTATGTATGTATGTAGGTGTGTGTGTATGTAATGTAATGTATGTATGTATATATGTATGTATGTATGTATGTATGTATGTATGTATGTATGTATGTATGTAGGTGTGTGTGTATGTAATGTAATGTATGTATGTATGTATGTATGTATGTAGGTGTGTGACTATGCATGTATGCATGAATGTATTAATGTCTGTGTATGTATATACGTATGTATGTCTATGTAGGTAGGTATATGTAAGCATACATGTGTGTCTGTATGTGCGCATGGATGTATGAATGTGTATGTATGTATGTTATATGTAGGTGTATGTATGTATGTATGTATGTATGTATGTATGTATGTATGTATGTATGTATGTATGTATGTATGCATGTATGTATGTATGTATGTATGCATGAATGTATTAAGGTATATATATATATGTATATGTATGTATATATGTAGATGTAGATGTGTGTGTATAGGTAGATAGGTGTATATAGGTATGTGAGTGTATGTATGTGTGTATGAATGTATGAATGTGTATGTATGTATGTATGTGTGTAGGTGTATGTATGTGTGCATGTATGTGTATATGTATGTGTGCATGAGTGTATGTATGTATGTGTGTGTATGTATGATGTATGTAGGTGTATGTATGTATGTATGTACATGTCTATAAACACACACATCCATCCATCCATCCATACATACATACATACGTACATACATACATACATACACACATGATTGCTGCCCCCTCGTTATCGAGTATGGCCATTGCACGATATAACATTATTAATAATTATTAATTAATTCTATCGTGCAATGCCTGTGCATGAAGATATTTTTTAAAGTGAGGAAAGACTGTGCACTGAGCCAATCCCACTCTCTGAGCGACAATAGCTATAACCCGAAAAGAAGAAAAGATCAACATCATCGGTAACTACTGAGCCGCAGGTTTTATATCGGAGTTTCCCCAGTTTCCTGAGTTGCCTTCTCCTAGAAGAATGTCCTGACAAAAGCTAGGGGTCCTTCACTCCTAGTGGTTTAACTGCCCGATTGGGTGTCCAGCCCGACTATTTCTATGTCCCCGCTCATATACATACACATGAATCTATATATATACATATATACATACATATGTACATGTGTATATACATATTTCCACACTTTTGGATGGCCGTTGACTCTTATGAGTTCTTCCGCCCTTTGTCAGAATTTGTTTTTTGTCCTGCAGGGTCTCCAAAATCAACCTCCTCACCAAGTAAACTCGGTGGGGTTGCCGGTTTAGTCGCCGACGACCCGACTATGCGACAGGTTGTACTGGTTTACATGTTACTAGTAGCACTCAAGAGTGGCCCGACATAACATACATACACACATACATACATACATACATACATACATACATACATACATACATACATACATACATACATACATATATACATACATGGTGGCTGCCAACTCGTTTTCAAGTACGGCCACTACTTTATATCCATGTAGAACCCCTACCGATGCGCTGAATGAGTGTGACTTTTTAGTCCAGCCAGCGACTTGAAAACTCTGGTACAAACACTACACTTGTGACAATTATTGACACATAGTGCTGGGCCCATGGTACCATGTGACGACAAGTGCAGAGAGATCTCCAGATATAAAGCAATGCCTGTGGCGTGAAGCTTTTATAGTGAGCAAAGGCACTTGATATTTACCAAAAAGAAGAACAAGTCAACATCATTGGATACCATCAGGGTTGCAGGTGTTATATCAGAGTTTTCCTTCTCCTAGAATTCTGCTTTGACAAAGGCTAAGGTGTCATATCTCCCGGTGATTTTGGATGGCCATTGACTCTTAAGAGCTCCTTTGCCCTTTGACAGGTTTTGTTTTTAGACCTGCTGGATGTCCAAAGTCACCCCCCTCCCCAAGAAACCTTGGTGGGTTGCCAGTTTAGTCGCCAACGACCCGACCATGGGACAGGTTGTACTGAGATACATGTTACCAGTAGCACCAACTGGTGACCTGACCATAATACATACATACACACATACATACATACATACATACACACACACATACATACATACATACATACATACATACATACATACATACATACATACATACATACATACATACATATGTGCCTTAACCTGTTCTTACAGGATCACTGTGCTACCAACAACATCATAACACCTGAGCAAGCTGGTGGAAAGAGGGAGGTGTGGGGTTGCATAGATCACCTACTAACTAACAAAATGATTCAGGAAAAAACAACAAAGAATCGCAGAAACATGACTGTCGTGTGGCTGGACTATCAAAAAGCATTTGATAGTGTACTTCATGGGTGGATTATTAAGGCTTTACAGTTAGCTAAAGTCCCACAACCATTGGTAGCTGCTGTTGAACGCCCCACCAAGAACTGGTACACCAATTTGATCCTTAGAGGTGAGAAGGAGCAGGTTAAGACTGATAAGATACATTACCAGAAGGGCATCTTTCAGGGTGATAGCTTGTCAGTGCTACTCTTCGTTCTCTCACTGAATCCACTATCTTACCTACTCAGGAAACAAGGTGGACAAAGAAGTGGGCCCAGAAGTATCTCCCATCTTTTCTTTGTTGATGACCTGAAGTTGTATGGGCCAAATATCAATGACATCAAGAAACAATTGGACCTCATTACACAATTTTCAACCGACATCAAAGTGAAATTTGGTGAGTCCAAGTGTGCATATTTGGCAGTAAAACGTGGAAGAGTTGTGCCCTCCTCTAGAAATCTAGAGATGAACGGCCTGACAATACAACCTCTGCAGTCAGGTGACAACTACAGATATCTTGGACAGGATGAGAATGTCAGATATGATGGACCCATAAATAAGGAGAGAACCAGAACTGAATACCTCAGAAGAGTAAAGAAAATATGGTCATCAGAACTGTCAGCGTACAACAAATACATTGCCCACAATACTTATGCTGTGCCAATTCTAACGCCAACATTTGGCCTACTGAACTGGTCATTGCAAGAACTAAGTGAGATGGATGTTAGAACT
>OZ024747.1:85973999-85981499 GCA_964016885.1 Eledone cirrhosa
TCAGGAACCCCACGGCTGAGCTCCGGCCGTTTCGACAGCTAGATCCGAGCGCTGTTCGGATCTAGCTGCCGAAACGACCGGAGCTCAACCCTCGGGGTCCTGACTCTTTTCCAGTTACGCACTCTACTACCCTATAGTATCGAGTACTCATGTGCGTTATGGTCCACCTGGTTCCTTACCACACTTTCTTTGTTTTATATATATATATACACATATATATATATATATCCCACATATATATAAATATATATACACACACTAACACCAACGCACACATATATCAATCTTATCAAATATTTTAAAAAGTGTGTTCACATGTTCTAACTGCTCACAGAATATGTGAACAGACCTTTTAATAAGATTGTCATACCAATCGAAATGGGTAATATTTGACAACATTTAAATCTATTTAATGTAACAATTATAAAAGTATTCATTCTGTTTTGGAAAAATTAAATCTTTAAATACACCTCTGTGCTTGTTCTCCTTTAACCTTTGAATTGTATGGGAATTTACCACCGCCTTTTTTATTCAACTACGCACACACACACACACACACACACACACACACACACACACACACACACACACACACACACACACACACACACACACACTCATGCAAATATATATATATATATACATGTGTGTATGTGTGTGCGTTCAATCAAGGGCAACCCCAGTTAGTAAGGTACTCAATAGATTAATAGAGTGTAAACATCATGTTTAATATAGAAATTACTTCTACAGGACTAGAACTGTTTCATTCAAAAGAAATCATCAGGAAAGCCCTGATGATTCTTTCTTTTAATGAAACAGTTCTAGTCCTGTAGAAGCCATTTCTATATTAAACATTATACACACAAACATAATATATATATATATATATATATATATATATATATATATATATATATATATATATATATATAGAGAGAGAGAGAGAGAGAGAGAGAGAGAGAGAGAAAGAGAGAGATAGATAGAGAGAGAGAGAGAGAGAGAGAGGGGGAGGTTTCCTTTAATATGTCATCGTTGTGATATTTCATGCAACTAAATTACTTTAAACCAACAAACAAATTCATCTGTTGTTATTGATATTGCTGTTGTTGATGTTGATGTCACGACTATATATTTTATTGTCGTTGTTTGGGTTGTTTTTATTGTTGTTATTGTTATTGCTATTTCCTTACAATGATTCATTGCTATACACATTTCATCCTTTCATGTAAGGTTTATAACTTCCTGGGGGTTGAGAAGTTATGGAGTGGGCAGTGTGTGAGGGATAAACACCTGTCCAGAATGGATTGGATGAGTGGGCAGATGGGTGGGTATATAGTCGGGTGTGTTGAGAATCGGGTGGGATAGAAGGGTAGGGTCTATTGACTCACATCACTGGTATATCGTCGGACAATTAGTCAACGGTGGAATGTGATTAAAGAACGGGTTAACCCTATTATGTGTATGTATTGTAATGAAAACAGATATGTGTGTATGTATGTAATATATATATATATATATATATATATATATATATATATATATATATATATAACGAAGGAAATGTGGTAAGGAACCAGATGGACCATAACGCACTAAAGTACTCAATACTTAGAGTAGTAGAGTGGGTAATAGGAACGAGTAAGACCCCGACGGCTGAGCTCAAGCCGTTTCGACGGCTATTTCTGGAGAAATATATATATATATATATATATATATATATAAATTAATAAAAACAATGAATAAAAACAAAGAAACATTTCCTTATATTAAAAAATTCATCATTTTACGATCGTTTCTAGGATATATATGTGTGTGTTGGTATGTATATCATATAGATCTATGTAAAAATTTTACAAACTATCAGAGGAAAATAAACATACCTACACATATATATGCTGTCTTCACAAATAATCCATTATTTGTGAAGACAGCATATATATGTGTAGGTATGTATATTTTCCTCTGATAGTTTGTAAAATTTTTACATAGATCTATATGATATACATACCAACACACACATATATATCCTAGAAACGATCGTAAAATGATGAATTTTTTAATATAAGGAACTGTTTCTTTGTTTTTATTCATTGTTTTTATTAATTTATCTTGACTCTGTTTTCCTGTGATTTTCATCTAAAAAATTTTTGAATACTTCTTCTCTTTTCATGATATTTGGATTACATTGAGTTCTTCATACGGATTGGACACTACCGTATATTTTGGTAGATTTATCTACATATATATATATATATATAAATTCAGCGAGAATCGCATTTCGGCGGGTAGAAAAAGCGAAACTTAACGCAAATTCCGAGTCATGCTGGCAAGCGCTCCATGGGCTAAAAAACACCAGAGCAACAAATATATATATATAATTGTTTCTACTTTTGGCACAAGGCCAGCAATTACCCAGTGCATTACTGGTACTTTATTTTATCGACCTCTCAGCGGGATTTGAACTCAGATCATACAGGGAGGTAACTCTATGCTTCATATATATATGTTCGCATGCCAACATAAGAGCAAGAATGAAGTGTTCATTCTCCTGACATGGTTATAAAATTGAGGCTTGTTTGAAAAATTGCAAACGAATCGAATGTTATTATTAATATTCGAAAAACTCAGATTACATTTATTATATATATATATGTGTGTGTGTATATATATATATATGTGTGTGTGTATATATATACATATGTTGTAGCTCTGGTTCGTTAGAATCTATTAAGCGCTTGCCACACATCTCGGAAGTTGTTTTTCGCTAATTTCCAATAGCCGAAATACGATTCTCGCTAATTTATATTTGTATATATATATATATATATATATATATATATATATATATATATATATATATATATATAGGAAATGGTATGACCCCGACGGCAGAGCTCAAGCCGTGTTGACAGCTATATAGCCGTCGAAACGGCTTGATCTCTGCCGTCGGGGTCATACCCACTCTACTACCCTAAGTATTGAGTACTCTGGTGCGTTATGGTGATCTGGTTCCTTACCGCAACTCTTTCGTTATATATATATATATATATATATATATATATATATATATATATATATATATATATATATATATGTACATATATATATATTTACATATGTATATATGTACGTATATATACATATATATATATACATATATATATATACATATATATGTATGTGTGTGTGTGTGTGTTACCGCCTACAAGATGACAGAACTAATAGACAGTGGTGTATGTGTATAAAATCGCCATATTTATAACATCAAAGTGATAAATGTGATAAATAGTAGAAGGATCAATGCGCGACATTATAACGATCTACTACTTAACTGGTACTTTATTTAACGACCCCGGAAGGATGAAAAATAAAGTTGATCAAAGTTTATCTCGATAGTATTTAACTCAAAGAGTAGAAATTCCTGTCTAAATACCGCCAATTATTTTGTCTGACGCTCTACCGATGTTGTTAATTTAATAATAATTGTTTCTACTTTGAGCACATAGCCAACAATTTGAAGGGGTGGGGAAAGTTGATTAAATTGACTCCAGTGCGTTACTGGTACTATATTTTATCGACCTTGTAAGGATAAAAGGTAAAGCTAGCCTCGGCGGGATTTGAACTCAGAACGTAAAGGGCCGTAACTATATGCAGCAAAGCATGTTGTCCGTCGCTCTACTGATATCCACTGCTCTTGCTAATCTAATAATAATTGTTTTTGATTTCGGCACAAGGCCACAATTTTGGGGAGGGGAGAGTCTATTATATTGACCCTAGTACGTTACTGGTACTTTAGTTTATCGACCCCGTAAGGATGAAAGGCAAAGGTAATCTCGGCAGGATTTGAACTGAGAACCTAAAGGGCCGTAACTATATGCAGCAAAGCATGTTTCCGACGCTCTACCGATATCAACCGCCCTTGCTAATCTAATACTAATAAAATTGGTCGTCTTAGTTTCCCATAGCTCACGAACGGGCAGAATCGTTAGAACACCGCTATAAATACGGTACCTTGATATTTGTCCCGGATTTCTGCGTAGTATGCATAGTATTTTTGTGTTAATTGTTTCTACTTTTGGCACAAGGCCAGCAATTACCCAGTACATTACTGGTACTTTATTTTATCGACCCCGTAAGGATGAAAGGCAAAGTTAACCTCGGCGGGATTTGAACTCAGACCATAAAGGGCCGTAACTGTTTGTGTTAATTAATGTAACTAACCAGTACTGACAAAGACTGTAATATAAAGCTAGGCCATATATTATATCTGTTTTATTTTTCATGTATTTTCAAATGTTCTGTGTTGTGTGTGTGTCTGTATGACGCGGATGTCCTTTCATTACTGAATGCTTTCTATGAACAATAATAAACAAGGAAGGAAAAGTTCCAAATGTCATCTCTACCCACAACACCCACACCATCCTCGATACATAATGACCAAACTTGGTTTTCACAATCAAGAAAACAACACAAATAGCCAACAAAGCTATTCTATCGTTTTATTACTATTGGGGCCGCCTCATCAATTTTTGACGATATGCATGATGCAAACGAATGGTGGTGGTGGTGGATTTGGGGGGGAATTGTACGGAGTTTAAAGCCCGACAATGGAAGAATTGAAGAGAAAAAGACGGAGAGGTTTCCTAGATTCAATGATGGCTGATCATTTGAGCCCTTCTAAATACACATCGTTGGGAAATTAGAGGTCAATATTCTATTAACATTGTCTCTTTTAATATAAACGCTGTTACATTTACCCCGCCCAATACATAATGGCCTCGGTTAGTTCTCACGATAACATATCACAAACAAGAAAACAAGAGAAGTAGCTAACAAAGCTATTTTTTAAATGTATGTTTTCTGTTTTTTTTCTTCTTCTTTTTCCTTTCTTAATGAATCAGCAATCTGTGAGAAATCTGTGGCAGTTGTTTCATAGAATCTAACATAGAAATCTTATCAGTAATTTGTCGCACGTTTGATCTTGTTTATTATTATGAAGTTAGATAAAGGACAAGGAAAGATTTTGTGTCTATATATTGCGTGTATGTAGATGTTTACTTTCTGCGTGTTGATGTTTATTGTGTGTGTATATGAATTGAACGGTTTATTGTATTTGAGGATGTTTAGTGTATGTGTGTGTATGTGTGTATGTGTGTGTTGCTGGGGGGAATGTTCTAGAAAAATCTCGCCTGATGTAAAAAGCTAGTAAATAATTCGTCATAAGGAAATGAGTTGTTAATTTTTTCGTACATAAAGAAATGTTATTACGCATCAAAATACATTCATTTGTTGATATTTGATATTTTCTGTCGACATTTACGTAACCACCTTCTTGTCGTCTGCTGACTCTACTACCTAGTGACTTATCTGCTGACTATACCAGTCGATGGACTTGTCTGGTGACATTACTAGCCAACTGACCTGTCATCTGATCACTACACTAGCCAGTGGACCTATTATCTGGTGACCAAACTGGCAGAGGATCTGTTAGCTGAGGACTATAGCCATTCAAGTTGACAGGTGACATTACTAGCCAATTGACCTGTCATCTGGTCACTACACTAGCCAGTGGACCTATTTGGTGACCAAACTAGGCAGTGGATCTGTTAGCTGAGGACTATAGCCATTAAAGTTGACAGGTGACATTACCAGTCAGTTGGTGACATTACTAGCCAGTGGACCTATTTGGTGACCAAACTAGGCAGTGGATCTGTTATCTGAGGACTATAGCCATTAAAGTTGACAGGTGACATTACCAGCCAGTTGACCTGTCACCTGATGACTAAACTAACCAGTGAATCAGTCATCTGAAGTCTATAACCAGTGGGGCCCGTCGCCTGCTGATTATATCAGCCAGTAGACTTGTCATCCACTTGGCCTAGCCATTAAACTTGTCTGTATCCCTCCGCGTTTTTGATTATTAAAAGAACTAGCAGAAAAACCACCCTTCGTGTGGTTTTCTGCTAGCATGTGTAGTGTATATATTGATATTATACGCAAGTATATATGCATGTAGATATGATACATCAAATAAAATCGTAATTGACAATATACACAGAAATTGAACGAAGACTGTATTACATTCTCTTATGTAATCAGTAACGTAATCCATGATACATTAAAAAAGACGATATTATATATCTGCTAGCATGTGTAGCGTGTATATTGATATTATACGCAAATATATATGCATGAAGATATGATCAAATAAAATCGTAACTGACAATATACACAGAAATTGAACGAAGACTGCGTTACACTGTCTTATGTAATCAGTAACGTAATCCATGATACATTAAAAAAAAGACGATATTATATATAAACTGCATTAGGAGAAAATTAGTGACAGAAATATATGAATACTTATTTAAACGATCACTAACCGGAAGTGTTGACATTTGAAAATTTTAAAGAATTGAATCTTTAAATAAGTAATAAAATATATTTAATGAACAGCCACGAAATTTAGTAGATAAATTATGTAATATTCATTGATTATTTATTCCAAGTAATCCAACTTATTTTACTAAGTCCCGCGCTTCTTACTTTATTCTAGTTTAGATTAGGGTCAGTCGCTTTCATTGGAAATGCGGCAATGAAAAGGTCAAAATATTTATCTAAAAACTTTCCATCGTAAATGTATGATCGTTTGTTGTTATGTTCCAAACACCAACTTAATGATGAAAAAGTTAGTTATATTACTAAAAATTTCTACAGATATTATTATTTTTGAAAATATCAGAAAATGAAAGGCAGTGACTTTTATAAGAAATATTGTAATGAAAGCTTTTAATTTATTGTGCCCGTGCTGTTCGTCGATTTGCAGAACACCAACAAAAGCGAATAACTGTACGTGTAAGCAATATGGAACAATTTAATGCCACGTGGTTAACATTGCTGGTCATATGGTATATATTAACCCTTTTGATACCAAACCGCTTGGAAACGCCCGTGGCTCTACGATAAAAAGAATTGTTTGTTTCAAAATGTTTATATTTATCTAAAAATCTATCATAATACTATAGAAGTACTTTTGTTAAGTTATGTATTAAACCTCAAATTAATAATGAGAAAATTAGTTTTATTACTAAGTCCTTCTCAATTATTTATGATTTTTTAAATTATTTTAAAACCAATGAGAAAATGTGTTGTATTACTAAATGCTTCCAAATATTTGACTATTTTCAAAATGATTTGAAAACTATAGGCAGCGTCGTTCATTATAACTATGGCAATGGAAGGGTTAAACGTTAACCTATTAAAATTTAGTACGCATAGCTGAATAACTTAGTAATTCCACATGACCGGTTATCCGGTTATTTGCAGTATTTACTAGTGACCTTCAAAAACCAAGTGCCCGGGGGAGAGTGGAATGGTTCTTTGCCACGTGACTTTACAATTTTTCGCTAGGTTTTAAAAAGAAAATAAACGGGCCATCCCACCATTTTTGGATGGTGTGAAACCCGAGAAAGGAATTTTGTTTCTAAAATTTAGAATTTT
>OZ024747.1:85991499-86001499 GCA_964016885.1 Eledone cirrhosa
CCCACAAAATGTTTGGTCTTGTGCCTAAAGTAGAAACCATTTTTACACGGCTGCGCGATGGAAGTGGAGATACCCTGGTGTCTTGGTTCCCCTTACAAACTGGGCCCTGCTGTTATGAAATGGGGTGGCTTTTTTTTTTAGGTACCCACCATGATAGAGCGAAAACAGGAAGATACCCCCATCCCCCTTTGGCAAGGGGGATGGGGGTATCTTCCTGCCAAAAATAAGCTTAATCTCCTTCAGGGCCCAAGTAAGAGGCCTCATAACTTAACTAGCACAGGGCCTCATTTGTCCTAAATCCAGCACTGCTTCTAACCATCTTAGAGCTGTAACATCAGTAACAGCCAAGGTGTTCACCTTTACCACTTGTACCTCGTGAGTCTGATACTATCTGCTTCTAACCTCTAGTCTGCTTCTGTCCGACGCTAAACCCATAGGAGGGGATCCCTGCTGTGGTTGCAGTCTGTCTAACACTGACTCCTTTTTTCGATTATTCAGAGATGAACACCTACAGAATTACTTCCCTGTCTGAGGAGACATCGGCTCCTGCATTTGGAGAGTGTAGCAGCACCCGCAACACAAATCTGTATTTACCAAGCATATATATATATATATATATATATATATATATATGTGTGTGTATGTGTGTGTGTGTGCGTGTGTGCGTGTGTGTGTGTGTGTGTGTGTGTGTGTGTGTGTGTGTGTGTGTGTGTGTGTGTGTGTGTGTGTGTGTGTGTGTGTGTGTGTGTGTGTGTGTGAGTGTGTGTGTGTGTGTGTGTGTGTGTGTGTGTGTGTGTAAAAGGTAAACAGAAATAACAACACAATCAGTACAGTATATGGAAGGAATATATCAGTTTAACGTTTGAAATAGCAGGAAGAGGGTTTTAACGTTTCGGACGATAGTCCTTCATCAGGAGAAAAAATGAGAAATAAAATAAATTTAAGGGACGGGCGAGGTGGAAATCGGTTTTTAGATAAAATAACAGGTCCATTCATGTTGACTGCCTTCGGTTGTTTTCCTTGGTGTTACACATTTTTAACTTTTGTGTTTACTCTGGCCATAATGTATTAACTTCTCGCTCCAGTGACTGCTTTGTGATTGCCTCAAACAGTTTGATTAGTACCTGCTATATTACGGCTACAAATTCGATTTATACCCAATATTATATGAGATGTCAACATGAATGGACTTGTTATTTTTATCTAAAGACATTTTTTTCCAATTCCATCCCGCCCGTCCCTTCAATCTATCTTATTTCTCATTCTTTCTTCTGATGAAGGACTATCGTCCGAAACTTTAAAATCCTCTTCCTGGTATTTCAAACGTTAACCTAATACATTCCTTCCATATACTGTACCTTTTACATACATGCATAGATACATACATGGTGGCTGCCAACTCGTTTTCGAGTATAGCCACTACTTTATATCCATGTAGGAGAACCCCTACCGATGCGCTGAACGAGTGTGACTTTTTAGTCCAGCCAGCGACTTGAAAACTCTGGTACAAACACTACACTTGTGACAATTATTGACACATAGTGCTGGGCTCTTGGTACCATGTGACGACAAGTGCAGAGAGATCCCCAGGTATAAAGCAATGCCTGTGCCGTGAAACTTTTATAGTGAGCAAAGGCACTGCACAAAGCCAGTCCCACTCTCTTAACCAAGATGATATTTACCAAAAAGAAGAACAAGTCAACATCATTGGATACCATCAGAGTTGCAGCTGTTATATCAGAGTTTTCCTTCTCCTAGAATTCTGCCTTGACAAAGGCTAAGGGGTCATCTCTCCCGGTGATTTTGGATGGCCATTGACTCTTAAGAGCTCCTTTGCCCTTTGACAGGTTTTGTTTTTAGTCCTGCAGGATGTCCAAAGTCACCTTGGTGGGGTTGCCAGTTTAGTCGCCAACGACCCGACCATGAGACAGGTTGTACTGGGATACATGTTACCAGTAGCACCAACTGGTGACCTGACATTCATATATAGCCACCATATATATATATATGGTGGCTGCCAACTCGTTTTCGAGTACGGCCACTACTTTATATCCATGTAGGAGAACCCCTACCGATGCGCTGAACGAGTGTGACTTTTTAGTCCAGCCAGCGACTTGAAAACTCTGGTACAAACACTACACTTGTGACAATTATTGACACTTAGTGCTGGGCCCATGGTATCATGTGACGACAAGTGCAGGGAGATCTCCAGATATAAAGCAATGCCTGTGCCGTGAAGCTTTTATAGTGAGCAAAGGCACTGCACAAAGCCAGTCCCACTCTCTTAACCAAGATGATATTTACTAAAAAGAAGAACAAGTCAACATCATTGGATACCATCAGGGTTGCAGGTGTTATATCAGAGTTTTCCTTCTCCTAGAATTCTGCCTTGACAAAGGCTAAGGGGTCATCTCTCCCATATACATACATATATACATACATACATACATATATGCATACATATATACATACATACATATATGCATACATATATACATACATACATACATATATACATATATACATCTACATATATACATACATATATATATATACATGGTGGCTACCAACTCGTATATATATACATGTATGTATAATATATATATGTATATGTATGTATATATATATATATATGTATATATATATATGTATATATATGTATGTGTGTGTGTGTATTCATGTATTATACGTAGTGTATGTGATATATTTACATTAAACAGAATAAAAGAATCAGAACATAATGTGACGAGGCACCCTTAAAATGTCGGCTGACCTATGAAAATAACAGAATCATATTTTACCCTTGCCTTGTATCTTGCTATATGTCTGGGCACATTTGTGTGTGTGTGTTTGTGTATGCGTAGCTGTTTATCGGTGTATGTATGTAGATATGTGTGTAGCCTAGTATATGTGTGTTTGCGTGCTCGTGTATATACGAGTGTGTTCATGTTCCTGTATATATGTGTGTGTGCATAGTTTTCTGTGGGTATATGTATGCGTATGTGTATGATTGGATATATATATGTGTGTGTGTGTACATGTGTATGTGTATATATGTGTTTGTGTATGTGTGTGTTTGTATATATATGTGTGTGTGTGTGTGTGTGCACAAGTGTATGTGTATATATGTGTTAGTGTATGTGTGTGTTTGTATGTATATGTGTGTCTGTGTACGTGTACATGTGTATGTGTATATAAGTGTTTGTGTATGTGTGTGTTTGTGTATGTATGTGTTGTGTATGTGTGTGTATGTGTCTGTACAAACACACATACACAAACACATATATACACATACACATGTACACGTACACAGACACACATATACATACAAACACACACATACACTAACACATATATACACATACACTTGTGCACACACACACACATATATATATATACAAACACACACATACACAAACACAAATACACATACACATGTACACACACACACACATATATATATCCAATCACACACATACGCATACATATACCCACAGAAAACTATGCACACACACATATATACAGGAACACGAACACACTCGTATATACACGAGCACGCACACACACATATACTAGGCTACACACATATCTACACATACATACACCGATAAACAGCTACGCATACACAAACACACACACACAAATGTGTGTATGTGTATATATGTGTTTGTGTATGTGCGTGTTTGTATATATATATGTGTGTGTGTGTGCACAAGTGTATGTATATATATGTGTTAGTGTATGTGTGTAAATGTGTATGTGTGTACATGTGTATGTGTATATATGTGTTTGTGTATGATTTTGTTTGTATTTAAGTGTAAGTTTGTTCTGTTCTGCCCTTCCACCTCCAATTACCTCTGGCCTCTTATGAGAAAGAAAACATGAAAATCAACAATATTAACAATAATTGTTTCTACTTTTGGCACAAAGCCAGCAATTATCCCAGTGCATTACTGGTACTTTATTTTATTGACTCCGTAAGGATGAAAGGCAAAGTTAACCTCGGCGGGATTTGAACTCAGATCATAAAGGGAGGTAATTATGCTGGAAAGCATGTCCGATACTGTTCATCGCCCTTGTTAACAATAGTAACAATGATGACAATGACAACAACACCCACAAGAACAATAACAGTCATAACAAAAGTTACAATAACACCAAGAAACCAACAGCAACAATAACAACAATTAAAAACACTAATAACAATAACAGCAATAACAATAACAACAGCTGTTTCTACTTTAGGCACAAGGCCAGTAATTTGAAGGGGAGTGGAAAGTCGATTAAATCGACCCCAGTGCATTACTGGTGCTTTATTTTATTGACCCCCGTAAGGATGAAAGTCAAAGATAACCTCGGCGGGATTTGAACTCAGAATGTAAAGGGCCGTAAAATCTATGCTGCAAAGCATGGCGTCCGATGCTCTACCGACACTGGCAACCCCCGCCCTAACAACAGCCACAATAACAAAACAAAAACACCAACACCACCACCTCCACCACAAACAACAACAACAACACCACCACCAACAACAACAACAACACCTCCACAAACAACAACAACAACACCACCACCAACAACAACAACTACACCAACACCACCTACACCACCACCAACAACAACAACTACACCACCACCACCACCACCACCAACACCAACAACAACAACTACACCAACACCAACAACAACACCACCACCACCAACACCACCAACACCAAAAACAACAACAACACCACCACCACCAACAACAACAACTACACCAACACCACCTACACCACCACCACCAACACCAACAACAACAACTACACCAACACCAACAACAACACCACCACCAACAACAACATCAACAACAACACCACGAACACCCAAAACACCCAAAACACCACCACCACCACCACCACCACCAATAACAACAACAACAACAACAACGACGACGACGACAGTAGCAACAACAATACAAGAAACCTGCCAGAAATACTGGGAAAACACAATAGAAGGAACCTTCATGACTTTGAGGTCATTGAGTGCATTAAGTGAGGAGGGAAGAGAAAGGAAGGGGAGACTTGAGATATGACACTAACAGATGTGTGTGTGTGTGTGTGTCCGTTTCTGACATTACTCGGCAAGTCTGTACGCTTGCGTGTGTGCGTATACATACATACATACATACATACATACATACATACATACATTCATACATATACACAAACATATACACAAACATATACACATACATACATACATATATATCCATACATACATACATACATTCATACATACATACATATACACGAACATATACACATACATACATACATACATACATACATACATACATACATATATATCCATACATACATACATTCATACATACATATACACAAACATATACACATACATACATACATATATATCCATACATACATACATTTATACATACATACATATACACAAACATATACACATACATACATGCATACATATATATCCATACATACATACATTCATACATACATATACACATACATACATACACACATCACACATACATACATCACACATACATGCATACATGTATATATACATACATACTCACACACACGCACATATATATACACACACATTCACACACACACTCACACATACACACACACATTCACACACACACACACACACACACTCACACACACTCACACACACACATTCACACACATTCACACACTCACACATACACACTCACACACACTCACACACACACATACTCACACATACTCATACACTCACACATACACACACACACACATATTCACACATACTCATACACTCGCACATACACACACACTCACTCACTCACACATTCACACACACACACACACACACACTCACACACTCACACACACACATACTCACACATACTCATACACTCACACATACACACACACTCACACACTCACACATTCACACACACACACACTCACACACTCACACACACACATACTCACACATACTCATACACTCACACATACACACACACACACTCACAGATACGCACTCTCTCACACCCACACATATGCTCACACATACTCTCACACACACGTACTCTCTCTCTCTCTCTCACACATACACACACTCTCTCACACATGCTCTCATACACACACATACAAGTCGCTATTGTGGTTAAAGCGCCGGATCGAATACTTTGCTATATTTATTTTGGCAATTTGTGTTCTCAGTTCAAATCTCGGCGATTCTTTGTAATAAGTAAGACAATTAAGGACCAGCCACTGTCTCTACCCCACCCCCTCTCTCTCTCTCTCTCTCTCTATATATATATATATATATATAGAAGGAGCTTCTACAGGACTAGTACTGTTTCATTCAGATGAAATCTTCAGGAAACTGAAGATTTCATCTGAATGAAACAGTACTAGTCCTGTAGAAGCTCCTTCTATAAAATAAAAAAATTTTACTCTGCCATGTATTGAGTACCTTACTTACTGTGGTTATCCCCGACTCAACCCGGGACCTACGTATATATATATATATATAACTCCTAATTTTAATACACAAACATCTTTGTCTGCTTGATATGCTTGTAAACCTGTATTATTTTATGTGATACCTTTGCCTTAGAGTAATTATATATGCCTAGTACCAATGCTTCTTTACTACCTAGCTGTCCTGTTTATGCCTAACGCATTTGCACTCTCTATACGCTTGCATATGTACTGCTAATGTCCTCGTTTTACGAGTAACTTTATGCCTTAATGCCTCTTTAATTATTATACTATTCTCTTGTAATCTCTGTCGCATGCATTCCACTCTGTGCCTCTTTAATTATTATACAATTCTCTTGTAATCTGTCACATCCATTCCACTCTGTAAATACGAAACTGTTGTTGACAACATTAATATCCATGTATCTATATGATTGTTCAGTTGAATAAGAAGTTAATTATATGTCCAAGCTTTGCTAGTGCTCCGATGATTCCAAACGAAAGTTTGGAAGAAACGATTGTCAGCAATAAAATGTTTTGAACATAGTTTTTATTATTGTGTAATTTATATATATATATATAGAGAGAGATATAGATATATATATACAGAGAGAGAGAGAGAGAGAGAGAGAGAGAGAGAGAGAGAGAGAGAGAGAGAGAGAGAGAGAGAGAGAGAGTTAGTTCCACAACAAATTAGCAAACTATACTCAAGGACGTGCGTTTCCTCACCTAGTGGGGTTGTGCTGAGAAAGAAAGTGTATATGAGCTGACTGGATACCCCGCGATGGATGGCGATAAGGAGGACAACCTAAGTTAGACTGATTTTCGTTTGAGTGTAGTTCATTCCAAATAAGATTTATCCAGGGTCTTTGTTGTGAAACATACACTTCACAGTGTGGGGCAGCGATTTAAAAAATCGGCTCTTGTTTTAAGACAAGTACTATTACGTAATCTTTGAAAAATATTCACTCTTTCATCGATTCACAATCTTACAGGACAAATCCCCATTCCTGTATGGCCTGGATTTGACCAGAACTTTCAATTTAATGGAGTAATTCACGTCTGCATCTTTGAGTGACCATGTGTGGCTTGCTAGCCTGGTGGACGATCGCTTATCACAGTGTCTAAAGGTCGTCTGATGTTTAAGGGAGCGTTATCTAAACCAGCCCTCCACTATGCCTACATAGGTTTTGACTTCCTGCTGAATTTCTTCCTAATGGTCTTAACTAGTCCTCTAAAAACAGATTTCCTGACTAGCTTCATCTCTGTACAGAAGCAAAATCAGCCTTGTGATCATTTAGGGTTAAAAAGGCCTCACTCTTAGCTAGGTATTGTAGTTTCTTATCTAACATAAGGGTGGAGGCTAGGTGCTTGGCTTCTCTATTGATGTTAATATAGCCTGAGGGTACTGCTTTTTTGTACTTCAACGTTATAGTTTTTCGTGCCAAGTGGTTGTAAGTAGATTCGTCAACTTCATAAATGTTAGTTGTTTTATCAGATAGAACGAAAGTGTTAGTGGAAGACCTAATTTTGTTTAATGTCTCTGGTAAGTTTGTCTTGGAAAGGGCTAGAGTGTTTATATATATATATATATATATATATATATATATATATATATATATATATATATATATATATATATATATATATATATATATATATGAAAAAAAGGAAAAGAATGACTTCTCTTGTAGTGTTAAAATTTTTTTTATTTAATTTTATAATATTAAAAAATTATAAAATTAAATTTTAAAAAAAAAGTCAAGTCATTCTTTTCCTTTTTTCAAATATACCTAACTGTACCAAGGATCTCACACATTTTTTCCAATATTTTATTGTTATTAATCTGTGATGTACGTATTCTTTCTTCTCTCCGCCCCCAATAATTTCAATGGATTACATTTTTTAACACATCTTACTTTCTTTTTGCCTTTTTCCTTTCTTTTTCTTTATTCTTTTTTACCTCCTTTTTTTTTCAGGCTCATATAACTATCGTTGCTTTAAAAAGTACAAAATCTTCTCCCAGTCGTCACATAAAATTTTATGTGTACCTGTTGCGGTTTTCCACAGACGGCGCTTTGGCTTGTTTATCAGACGCTGTGACCCCAGGTGGACCAGCAGTACCTTTGGTAGGGGTTGAAACTTCCAACGGCTGAAGAACCTCGAGTTCTGAGCTTTTCGTTTGTCGTTTTATTTTCTACCAAATACTTTTTAAGGTTTCCCCTTTAAAAATTATTTTTCGTTCTGCCTTGTTTTCGTTCATTGTCATCTCTTTGTCAATTATCCTAATTTATCATATATATATATATATATATATATATATATATATATATATATATCTTTCCACCACTCCCCCCTCACACCCTCGCGGAACTCTTTTCCTTCCCACTTGTCTCCTGATCAAGGGCTTATGCCCGAAACGTCGTCCCCCACCCCACTCTCAAGCGTGAACCTACACTGTTCGTACTGCACTCCTTGTTTTTGTTTTGTTCCTTGCCTATATATATATAAAGAGAGAGAGAGAGAGAGAGAGAGAGAGAGAGAGAGAGAGAGAGAGAGAGATGTGTGTGTATGTGTGACAAGAGGACAGGGCCCGAGGAGAATGGCAAGGTGGCAGAAGTAGCGGGGTGAGGAATGGCGCTAGATATCTGTAGAAAGCCGTAATAAAGAGCTGACCAGAGCAGAGCAAAACGTGGTTCGTGTGAGTCAATTAAGAGTATGAATGTTCGGATATTTGGTTGCAGCAATCTACAAAGATGGAACATTCCTAAGAGAACATTAAAATTATTGTAAAATAACGATACCCAGAATTCATAACTAGACATTCTTTGTACTAGTTTACACAAAACCAAATATTTGCTACGTTATTATGGAACCATACAAACACCAAAGTATTTAAATTTCAACAAGATTTTTCTCACGGTTTTATTATACCCATTCCAGAGGTTGGCAGAATCGATAGCGTATCCGACAAAAATGTTGCGCCGGATTTAGTTCCGACCTTTTACGTTCTGAGTTTAAATCTTGCCAAAGTAAACTGTTCCTTTCACCATTTCGCGGTCGGTAAAATGAAGTACCAATAAAGTACTATATAATCGACTTTCCCATTACTTCAAAGGGTTGGCTTTGTACCGAAATTAGAGAATATTATACATTCACTTCCTCTTTGTCTTTACAATATTTCAAACCAAAGTTAATTTCTTTGGTTTCAGTGGTGATGTTCTCTTCGTTGGAAACTTTTTATAATTTAGTTCATGAATGAATGGCATTCAGAGGGTTTAAACTCTCAAATACATTTTTCTCTCCTTACACCACACCTCTTTCTCTCTTTTACTCTTTCTGTTAAACCTATTTATGAATAGCTCACGCTTTTTAACATTTTCGTAATACAAACACACAAACTCTCTCTCTCTCTCTCTCTCTCTCTCTCTCTCTCTCTCTCTCTCTCTCTCTCTCTCTCTCTCTCTCTCTCTCTCTCTCTCTCTCTCTCTCTCTCTCTCTCT
>OZ024747.1:86006499-86016499 GCA_964016885.1 Eledone cirrhosa
TAACATATTCATTGCTGAGTATTTCACAAATATATGTAGGACACTTAATGTAATCGTTCGTAAGTTGGGTTTCTGCCCTACACCATGTGTCTGATTAACCTCCTTTCTGTCCCACAATGTGACATAAACCTTAACTGGGAACATCCAGTATAGCTTTGTGCATTTTCAGTAGTCATCAAAGCCTAGATGTCCATCTAAAGCCCACACGACCCCACCTTGTTTTGGATTACACCGACACTCATAATCTGTCCCCACTGTGCCACAAAGGTGACTACGAGCTAATGGCCCACACCAGAAGGCAAGGACTGTTGTGTCTCGCCTGTCCATGTAGTGCGGCACCATTCTGAAAGCAGGCATTTACCACACGAAGATTGTTTGCCTTCTCACTGTATCTTCAGGTTGAAATAATAGAAACATGCACACTATCCTAACTCCTACGCCTGTTAAGTGAACATATATCCTGTCATATATTAATCAGGGAACTTTCCAACCCCTCTTTCGATAGTATATGCTCTAGGCTATTTTTAAAGTAACATAAAGAGATGGCACAGAGTTGGCTATCCGCAGGTGTGAACCTCGTGAGCTGGAATGGATATTTCAGCTATTCTCCCTCACTATCCTCCAGAGAAACGCCTTCTCTATTCTGTCCGCTGGGACTGCGGAGCGGCCAGCGGGTGGGGCCCCATTTACTTATAATAGTTGTTTCTACTTTTGGCACAAGACCAGCAATTACCCAGTGCATTACTGGTACTTCATTTTATCGACCCCGTAAGGATGAAAGGCAAAGTTAACCACGGCGAGATTTGAACTCAGAATGGCAAGGGCCGTAACTCCATGCGTCAAAGCATGGTGTCTGACCCTCTACCGATACTGCCAATCCACCGCCTTCCATTTGCTTATAATAGTGAGAAATGGGGAGAGCGGGAGAGACGGAGGAAGTGACAGTAGGAGTTTGCTTCCTTTGTGTTCGGACCTGGTGTATATGTATATATATTTATTTACCGCACCACATGTTACTTCTCTTCTTGGTCTTCGACAAGGAGCTATACACTTTTCCAGCCTCTTGCTTGGGCTGTCTCTTGTCTATCGTTTCCTTTTTGGCTTGCAATGCCGGCAAAAGATGAGTTGTCGTTGCTTTTGATTAAGTTATACAGTGGAGTCTGTGCTGCTGTGCGGGTCTGAGACTTGGACACTGACCAAGAAACTCACTCAGATGATGGATGGGTGCTACACGAGAATGCTGAACATTAATCGGTATACACGGAAGATGAAGAACTCAGAGCTGTACGGGAGCCTCCCAAAAGTCAGCTCGAAAGTAACACAGAGGAGATTGAGGTAAGCTGAACATGCCCACCGACATTCAAAGTTGACACTGCACTCAGTACTCCTGTGGGAGCCCCTAGACGGACACGCTAGAAGAGGGAGACCGAGGTTGACATATGTTGATGCCCCAAGGACAGACACCGGTCTCTTGGAGACACAGGACATGGCAACGATAATGAGGGACCGCGGGAGAGAACTCGTCCATGGATCTCGGGAATTTTACCCGCCCTAGATAGATAGATAGATTTCGTTTGTGATTTCGTCATATATTTCTTTTTTGTTTGTTTTTATGTTTATAACTTAATAGTCATTTGTTTATCTTTGCTTTCCTTTGTTCCTTTATCTTGTGTAACCTGTTTCCGTGTTTGTCAACATTTAAGAAGCATCATATCCAATGCTACCGTCAATAAAATAAGCATAGGGCCACAAATATCGTAAGGGTGGGAAAATGATCGGTCGAATAACTCTACCTCTTTATTTAACTGCTATTTTATTGGCCATCTCCTGCTCTCCATCGCATCCCTCCCGCTGAAAGATGAAAGCAAAGTCGACCCATGCGGAACAAAATAACTACTACTACTACTACTACTACTACAACGTTTAGGTGAGCCGGGTAGTTAGTATATAATCGGTTTAATTGACACTACGAATTGACTGAGTACTTTACTTTATCGGCTCCGGAAGTTAAAAAAGAAAGAGGTTGTCGCTGGGTCATGAAATCACAACATTAAAAAATGTAACAACAACTAAATCAACAATAATAATTGTTTCTACCTTAGGCACAAGTCTAGCAATATTTGGGGGAAGGGAAAGTCGATTAAATCGACCCAAGTACATTACTGGTGCTTATTTTATCAACCCCGTATGGATGAAAGGCAAAGCTAACCTCGGCAGGATTTGAACTCAGAACGTAAAGGGCCATAACTCTACGCTCCACCGATAGCCACCGCTCTTGCCTATCTAATAATAATTGTTTTTGATTTAGACACAAGGCCACAATTTTGGGGAAGGAAAAGTCGATTATTTCGACCCCAGTACGTTACTGGTGCTTATTTTATCAACCCCGTATGGATGGAAGGTAAAGCTAACATCGGTGGGATTTGAAGTCAGAAGGGCCGTAACTCTATGTCACTAAGCTTGTCCGACGCTCCACCGATACTGCCAATCCACCGCCATATTTAATTGCTATTTATTCTATTGGCCATCTGCTCTCCACTGCATCTCCCCCCTGAAAGATGGTACTTTACTATAATGCTACTCTATTAAATTGGTACTTTATTATATTGCTACTTTAGTATATTGGTACTCTATTATAATGGTACTTTATTATATTGGTACTCTATTATATTGACCCCGAAAGGATGAAAGGCAAAGTTAAGATAAATGTTATTTGAACTCAAAATAAAAAGCCGAAATAACTACAACACATTATGTCTGCCGTTTCAACTAGTCTATCACTCTATAACAACAACAACAACACTGCCGTTTCAACTAGTCTATCACTCTATAACAACAACAACAACACTGCCGTTTCAACTAGTCTATCACTCTATAACAACAACAACAACAACACTGCCGTTTCAACTAGTCTATCATTCTATAACAACAACAACAACACTGCCGTTTCAACTAGTCTATCACTCTATAACAACAACAACAACAACACTGCCGTTTCAACTAGTCTATCATTCTATAACAACAACAACAACACTGCCGTTTCAACTAGTCTATCACTCTACAATAACAACAACAACAACACTGCCGTTTCAACTAGTCTATCATTCTATAACAACAACAACAACACTGCCGTTTCAACTAGTCTATCACTCTATAACAACAACAACAACAACACTGCCGTTTCAACTAGTCTATCATTCTATAACAACAACAACAACACTGCCGTTTCAACTAGTCTATCACTCTACAATAACAACAACAACAACACTGCCGTTTCAACTAGTCTATCATTCTATAACAACAACAACAACACTGCCGTTTCAACTAGTCTATCACTCTACAATAACAACAACAACAACACTGCCGTTTCAACTAGTCTATCATTCTATAACAACAACAACAACACTGCCGTTTCAACTAGTCTATCATTCTATAACAACAACAACAACACTGCCGTTTCAACTAGTCTATCACTCTATAACAACAACAACAACACTGCCGTTTCAACTAGTCTATCATTCTATAACAACAACAACAACACTGCCGTTTCAACTAGTCTATCACTCTACAACAACAACAACAACAACAACACTGCCGTTTCAACTAGTCTATCATTCTATAACAACAACAACAACACTGCCGTTTCAACTAGTCTATCATTCTATAACAACAACAACAACACTGCCGTTTCAACTAGTCTATCACTCTACAACAACAACAACAACACTGCCGTTTCAACTAGTCTATCATTCTATAACAACAACAACAACACTGCCGTTTCAACTAGTCTATCACTCTACAACAACAACAACAACACTGCCGTTTCAACTAGTCTATCATTCTATAACAACAACAACAACACTGCCGTTTCAACTAGTCTATCACTCTACAACAACAACAACAACAACACTGCCGTTTCAACTAGTCTATCACTCTACAACAACAACAACAACAACACTGCCGTTTCAACTAGTCTATCACTCTACAACAACAACAACAACACTGCCGTTTCAACTAGTCTATCATTCTATAACAACAACAACAACACTGCCGTTTCAACTAGTCTATCACTCTACAACAACAACAACAACAACACTGCCGTTTCAACTAGTCTATCACTCTACAACAACAACAACAACAACACTGCCGTTTCAACTAGTCTATCACTCTACAACAACAACAACAACAACACTGCCGTTTCAACTAGTCTATCACTCTACAACAACAACAACAACAACACTGCCGTTTCAACTAGTCTATCACTCTACAACAACAACAACAACACTGCCGTTTCAACTAGTCTATCATTCTATAACAACAACAACAACACTGCCGTTTCAACTAGTCTATCACTCTACAACAACAACAACAACACTGCCGTTTCAACTAGTCTATCATTCTATAACAACAACAACAACAACACTGCCGTTTCAACTAGTCTATCACTCTACAACAACAACAACAACACTGCCGTTTCAACTAGTCTATCACTCTACAACAACAACAACAACAACACTGCCGTTTCAACTAGTCTATCACTCTACAACAACAACAACAACAACACTGCCGTTTCAACTAGTCTATCACTCTACAACAACAACAACAACAACACTGCCGTTTCAACTAGTCTATCACTCTACAACAACAACAACAACAACACTGCCGTTTCAACTAGTCTATCACTCTACAACAACAACAACAACAACACTGCCGTTTCAACTAGTCTATCACTCTACAACAACAACAACAACAACACTGCCGTTTCAACTAGTCTATCACTCTACAACAACAACAACAACAACACTGCCGTTTCAACTAGTCTATCACTCTACAACAACAACAACAACAACACTGCCGTTTCAACTAGTCTATCATTCTATAACAACAACAACAACAACACTGCCGTTTCAACTAGTCTATCACTCTACAACAACAACAACAACACTGCCGTTTCAACTAGTCTATCATTCTATAACAACAACAACAACACTGCCGTTTCAACTAGTCTATCATTCTATAACAACAACAACAACACTGCCGTTTCAACTAGTCTATCATTCTATAACAACAACAACAACACTGCCGTTTCAACTAGTCTATCATTCTATAACAACAACAACAACAACACTGCCGTTTCAACTAGTCTATCACTCTACAACAACAACAACAACACTGCCGTTTCAACTAGTCTATCATTCTATAACAACAACAACAACACTGCCGTTTCAACTAGTCTATCATTCTATAACAACAACAACAACACTGCCGTTTCAACTAGTCTATCACTCTACAACAACAACAACAACACTGCCGTTTCAACTAGTCTATCACTCTACAACAACAACAACAACACTGCCGTTTCAACTAGTCTATCATTCTATAACAACAACAACAACACTGCCGTTTCAACTAGTCTATCACTCTACAACAACAACAACAACACTGCCGTTTCAACTAGTCTATCACTCTACAACAACAACAACAACAACACTGCCGTTTCAACTAGTCTATCATTCTATAACAACAACAACAACACTGCCGTTTCAACTAGTCTATCATTCTATAACAACAACAACAACACTGCCGTTTCAACTAGTCTATCACTCTACAACAACAACAACAACACTGCCGTTTCAACTAGTCTATCATTCTATAACAACAACAACAACAACACTGCCGTTTCAACTAGTCTATCACTCTACAACAACAACAACAACACTGCCGTTTCAACTAGTCTATCACTCTACAACAACAACAACAACAACACTGCCGTTTCAACTAGTCTATCACTCTACAACAACAACAACAACACTGCCGTTTCAACTAGTCTATCATTCTATAACAACAACAACAACACTGCCGTTTCAACTAGTCTATCACTCTACAACAACAACAACAACACTGCCGTTTCAACTAGTCTATCATTCTATAACAACAACAACAACAACACTGCCGTTTCAACTAGTCTATCACTCTACAACAACAACAACAACACTGCCGTTTCAACTAGTCTATCACTCTACAACAACAACAACAACACTGCCGTTTCAACTAGTCTATCATTCTATAACAACAACAACAACACTGCCGTTTCAACTAGTCTATCATTCTATAACAACAACAACAACACTGCCGTTTCAACTAGTCTATCACTCTACAACAACAACAACAACACTGCCGTTTCAACTAGTCTATCATTCTATAACAACAACAACAACAACACTGCCGTTTCAACTAGTCTATCACTCTACAACAACAACAACAACACTGCCGTTTCAACTAGTCTATCACTCTACAACAACAACAACAACACTGCCGTTTCAACTAGTCTATCATTCTATAACAACAACAACAACACTGCCGTTTCAACTAGTCTATCACTCTACAACAACAACAACAACACTGCCGTTTCAACTAGTCTATCACTCTACAACAACAACAACAACACTGCCGTTTCAACTAGTCTATCATTCTATAACAACAACAACAACACTGCCGTTTCAACTAGTCTATCACTCTACAACAACAACAACAACACTGCCGTTTCAACTAGTCTATCACTCTACAACAACAACAACAACACTGCCGTTTCAACTAGTCTATCATTCTATAACAACAACAACAACACTGCCGTTTCAACTAGTCTATCACTCTACAACAACAACAACAACACTGCCGTTTCAACTAGTCTATCACTCTACAACAACAACAACAACACTGCCGTTTCAACTAGTCTATCATTCTATAACAACAACAACAACACTGCCGTTTCAACTAGTCTATCACTCTACAACAACAACAACAACACTGCCGTTTCAACTAGTCTATCATTCTATAACAACAACAACAACAACACTGCCGTTTCAACTAGTCTATCACTCTACAACAACAACAACATCAACAATGTCGTTTCAACTAGTCTATCACTCTACAACAACAACAACAACAACACTGCCGTTTCAACTAGTCTATCACTCTACAACAACAACAACAACAACACTGCCGTTTCAACTAGTCTATCACTCTACAACAACAACAACAACACTGCCGTTTCAACTAGTCTATCATTCTATAACAACAACAACAACACTGCCGTTTCAACTAGTCTATCACTCTACAACAACAACAACAACACTGCCGTTTCAACTAGTCTATCATTCTATAACAACAACAACAACACTGCCGTTTCAACTAGTCTATCACTCTACAACAACAACAACAACACTGCCGTTTCAACTAGTCTATCATTCTATAACAACAACAACAACAACACTGCCGTTTCAACTAGTCTATCACTCTACAACAACAACAACAACACTGCCGTTTCAACTAGTCTATCATTCTATAACAACAACAACAACACTGCCGTTTCAACTAGTCTATCACTCTACAACAACAACAACAACACTGCCGTTTCAACTAGTCTATCATTCTATAACAACAACAACAACACTGCCGTTTCAACTAGTCTATCATTCTATAACAACAACAACAACAACACTGCCGTTTCAACTAGTCTATCACTCTACAACAACAACAACAACACTGCCGTTTCAACTAGTCTATCACTCTACAACAACAACAACAACACTGCCGTTTCAACTAGTCTATCATTCTATAACAACAACAACAACACTGCCGTTTCAACTAGTCTATCACTCTACAACAACAACAACAACACTGCCGTTTCAACTAGTCTATCATTCTATAACAACAACAACAACACTGCCGTTTCAACTAGTCTATCACTCTACAACAACAACAACAACACTGCCGTTTCAACTAGTCTATCATTCTATAACAACAACAACAACAACACTGCCGTTTCAACTAGTCTATCACTCTACAACAACAACAACAACACTGCCGTTTCAACTAGTCTATCACTCTACAACAACAACAACAACACTGCCGTTTCAACTAGTCTATCACTCTACAACAACAACAACAACAACAACACTGCCGTTTCAACTAGTCTATCACTCTACAACAACAACAACAACAACACTGCCGTTTCAACTAGTCTATCACTCTACAACAACAACAACAACACTGCCGTTTCAACTAGTCTATCACTCTACAACAACAACAACAACAACACTGCCGTTTCAACTAGTCTATCACTCTACAACAACAACAACAACAACACTGCCGTTTCAACTAGTCTATCACTCTACAACAACAACAACAACAACACTGCCGTTTCAACTAGTCTATCACTCTACAACAACAACAACAACACTGCCGTTTCAACTAGTCTATCACTCTACAACAACAACAACAACAACACTGCCGTTTCAACTAGTCTATCACTCTACAACAACAACAACAACAACACTGCCGTTTCAACTAGTCTATCACTCTACAACAACAACAACAACAACAACAACACTGCCGTTTCAACTAGTCTATCACTCTACAACAACAACAACAACAACACTGCCGTTTCAACTAGTCTATCACTCTACAACAACAACAACAACACTGCCGTTTCAACTAGTCTATCACTCTACAACAACAACAACAACAACACTGCCGTTTCAACTAGTCTATCACTCTACAACAACAACAACAACAACACTGCCGTTTCAACTAGTCTATCACTCTACAACAACAACAACAACAACACTGCCGTTTCAACTAGTCTATCACTCTACAACAACAACAACAACAACACTGCCGTTTCAACTAGTCTATCACTCTACAACAACAACAACAACAACACTGCCGTTTCAACTAGTCTATCACTCTACAACAACACTGCCGTTTCAACTAATCTATCACTCTACAACAACAACAACAACAACACTGCCGTTTCAACTAGTCTATCACTCTACAACAACAACAACAACAACAACACTGCCGTTTCAACTAGTCTATCACTCTACAACAACAACAACAACAACACTGCCGTTTCAACTAGTCTATCACTCTACAACAACAACAACAACAACACTGCCGTTTCAACTAGTCTATCACTCTACAACAACAACAACAACAACACTGCCGTTTCAAATAGTCTATCACTCTACAACAACAACAACATCAACAATGTCGTTTCAACTAGTCTATCACTCTACAACAACAACAACAACAACACTGCCGTTTCAACTAGTCTATCACTCTACAACAACAACAACAACAACACTGCCGTTTCAACTAGTCAATCACTCTACAACAACAACAACAACAACACTGCCGTTTCAAATAGTCTATCACTCTACAACAACAACAACATCAACACTGTCGTTTCAACTAGTCTATCACTCTACAACAACAACAACAACAGCAACAACACTGCCGTTTCAACTAGTCTATCATTCTACAACAACAACAACAACACTGCCGTTTCAACTAGTCTATCATTCTACAACAACAACAACAACAACACTGCCGTTTCAACTAGTCTATCACTCTACAACAACAACAACAACACTGCCGTTTCAACTAGTCTATCACTCTACAACAACAACAACAACAACACTGCCGTTTCAACTAGTCTATCACTCTACAACAACAACAACAACACTGCCGTTTCAACTAGTCTATCACTCTACAATAACAACAACAACATCACTGCCGTTTCAACTAGTCTATCACTCTACTACAACAACAACAACAACACTGCCGTTTCAACTAGTCTATCACTCTACAACAACAACAACAACACTGCCGTTTCAACTAGTCTATCACTCTACAACAACAACAACAACACTGCCGTTTCAACTAGTCTATCACTCTACAATAACAACAACAACATCACTGCCGTTTCAACTAGTCTATCACTCTACTACAACAACAACAACAACACTGCCGTTTCAACTAGTCTATCACTCTACAACAACAACAACAACAACACTGCCGTTTCAACTAGTCTATCACTCTACTACAACAACAACAACAACACTGCCGTTTCAACTAGTCTATCACTCTACAACAACAACAACAACAACACTGCCGTTTCAACTAGTCTATCACTCTACAACAACAACAACAACAT
>OZ024747.1:86023999-86033999 GCA_964016885.1 Eledone cirrhosa
GTATAGGTTTATTGAGTAAAATATCGTTGGCTTTGATCATTGAATAAAAATGATATAAACTTTTATGATTCACATTTAAATGGCCAACACTGTATATTTATATTTATATAGAAATGTTCCGCCACCTTGCCATGCAAGAAATTTTGTGTAATATATAACAATTATCATCTTTTAGTGACGTTAATTATATAACCCTAAATTATTAATTAAAACTACTTGTAATGTAGGTTTCATTTATCTGTCAAGAAACACCAGCAAATACACTGAATTAGTAACATTCAAAATGACTGCCATCGAACTACAAATGTAGAAGATGCATAAAGCCACCGCTTCCTCGCATTGTAACACCGTTACTCACTTACAAGGCACACGTTGGATTGGTGTATTTGTATGGTTTAGTCGGAAGAAAATGAATTGCCATTAAGCTGCTCTTATGGGTCCACAACATTACTGGGAAGGAGAAAATATCTTTAAACTATGGATCTGACCCAAATGCTTGCAGCAGGGTCGACTCCACTAGAGGCACCTAAAGGCCATGGGTGGCATTAAACCGGGTGAACGATTACGTCTACCATGAAAGTAAGCCACAAAGAGATTAGAGCTCGGAGCACTAAGGATGGAACAAAAGACTGTTAACCGAACCTCGAATGTCTAAGATGCATAAAAGCCTCTACTTTCTCACCTTCTAACATCGGCATTCACAAGACTCCACAGCTAATAATAGCAACAACAACAACACTACCGTCACCACCGACAACAACACAGCAGCACCACCATCAACCAGAATGACCACAACACCATGGTCACCACATACGACGATACCCACAACACCGAAAATAGTAACACAACCACCAACAACAGCAATAACCATAAATACCAACACAACGACCATTATTAATACCAGCAAAACTAACATCGACCATCAATAGTAACACTTACAATAAAAACAGCAACAACAGTATCATTGCCACCACCATTACCAAACTTAATATAAACCATCTACACCACCACCACCACCACCACCGCCACCGCCACCGCCACCATTAACATCACCACCAACAACAACATTTCGGAGATAGCAATAGTGTTTGGTGAAGTCTACAATTTCAATGGAGTGCATTGGAAGAAGGACTTGCTAAACTTTTACTAAACAATGCACAAATATATATAATGTGTGTTCGAGTGCAGAAGGACTATAACAATTGGAGAGGAAGGAGAGGAGTAGAAAGCTAAAGAAGTGAAACAAATGGAAGGTGAATTGTTATAGAAAGTCAAAAGATATAGTGATTGTTTCAATAAATGAAGACATATGTATGTATGTATGTATGTATGTATGTATACATATATACATATATATATATATATATTATATATATATTCCTTTAAGCGTGAAACTAATACGACTTTATGTTAATGTATCCTCATGTTTGTTTCTTGCTTCCTTGAAGTATTTCTGTATATATATATATATATATGTGTGTGTGTGTGTGTGTGTGTGTGTGTGTGTGTGTGTGTGTGTGTGTGTGTGTGTGTGTGTGTGTGTGTGTGTGTGTGTGTGTGTGTGTGTGTGTGTGTGTGTGTGTGTCAGGTCACCAGTTGGTGCTACTGGTAACATGTATCCCAGTACAACCTGTCTCATGGTCGGGTCGTTGGCGACTAAACTGGCAACCCACCAAGGTTTCTTGGTGAGGAGGGTGACTTTGGACATCCTGCAGGACTAAAAACAAAATCTGTCAAAGGGAAAAGGAGTTCTTAAGAGTCAATGGCCATCCAAAATCACCGGGAGAGATGACCCCTTAGCCTTTGTCAAGGCAGAATTCTAGGAGAAGGAAAACTCTGATATAACACCTGCAACCCTGATGGTATCTAATGATGTTGACTTGTTCTTCTTTTTGGTAAATATCATCTTGGTTAAGAGAGTGGGACTGGCTTTGTGCAGTGCCTTTGCTCACTATAAAACTTCAGGGCACAGGCATTGCTTTGTATCTGGAGATCACTCTGCAGTTGTCGTCACATGGTAACATGGGCCCAGCACTATGTGTCAATAATTGTCACAAGTGTAGTGTTTGTACCAGAGTTTTCAAGTCGCTGGCTGGACTAAAAAGTCACACTCGTTCAGCGCATCGGTAGGGGTTTTCCTACATGGATATAAAGTAGTGGCCGTACTCGAAAACGAGTTGGCAGCCACCATATATATATATATATATATATATATATATATATATATATATATATATATATATATATATATATATATATATATATATATATATGTATATATATATCTTCTTCTCTTCCTCTTCTTCTTGGTGAGTATATAGCTGTTTTGTGAAAAATCTTAATGTAATTGGTGGGTGGAAGGAATATACACAATTATATACCTACACACAAACACATCTACACATACATAGATACACCTAAAACTACATAAACAGATGCTATATGTAAATAAATATATACATATACACACAAGCACAACTATACTTATAAAGCGCATACGTAAAACAATATTTAAAAGGGTAAAATTATAAAAGTTTTTAAAGATGTATATATACACACACGCATACGAGATATATGAACGCATATGTACACTTAACGGTTTAGCATTTACATTACTCTATATATACTATTGTATTTTTGCGGTAAAGGCTTTATCTCACATAATTACCCCAGATAATATCGAATCTATGAGATTTTGATGTTATTTATTTTGAGAACAATACCTTAACTTCAATATGATCGGCTATTACAGCCGGTTTGAACAGAAAGAGGTGACAGAATTCTGGCCGGATACCCTTTAAATGCTAAAGGGTTAAACATATAAAAAGAGGAATATCACCATGTCTCACTGGTGATAAAGGCAAGGAATTGGCCAGGATCAATTGTACCACGCATATACATACACACAAGAGCCTTGTTTCAGAGGGGTACCAGGGGACAAGTAACCACTTTTTCAAACGTTTATGTCTTATTTTTTGCTTATTTGATATAATAAACTCTTTTTAAGCTTATTTTTTTTATATCTGAACTTCATTGAATATATCAAATTTATTTAGTGTAAAATGTTACTTATGTGATAGGGTCCGGGAAAGGCACCTTAAGCAATACTAACATGCTCCTTTAAGAATCAACAAATGTTGGTTTGTCCCACTCACATTTTTAAGGCAAACGAGGCCCCTGCATATACAATTACATACATATTTGATATATATTTATACCTGTTGGTAATTACACACAAACGTATTATTTGCCAACGTGAAAACACACAAACACGCATTGTACATCGGTCTATATAAGATAATCTATGTATATAAATACATAACTATATCATTAATTATTTTATAATCGGGCCATGAATTATATGTTTACACACATATACATACATATGGCTATGAGAATATCCACATACAAGCATGTATATACCACATATACTGTTGTGTCAGCCAAAACTTAGGAATGCGTGTATATCAGTGTGTGTGTGTGTGTGTGTGCGTGCGTGCATGTGTCTCTGTATCTGTCACTAACAACAATAACAACAACATCATCACAACAATAATAATCACAACAACAACATCAATAACAACAATGTACATATAGATCTCCAAGATTTTCCACTTGAACACCTGTGTACATACATATATATATATACAGTACATATATATATATATTGATGAGCATATTTAAATCATTTTTTAATTTATTTAAAGGATTGTTTAATGTTTGTTTGTTCTGCTCATCAATTTTTATAGTTCTGGTATCTCGAATTAGTACCATAGAACAATTATATTATAGACACCCTATATATCTCTATGGGTACTTAGTACTCACTGAGATATTTACCTCATTTATATATATATATATATATATATATATATATATAGGAACGAGTAGGACCCCGATGGCTGAGCTCAAGCCGTTTCGACGGCTAATTCTGGACTAGAATTAGCCGTCGAAACGGCTTGAGCTCAGCCGTCGGGGTCCTACTCGTTCCTATTACCCACTCTACTACCCTAAGTATTGAGTACTTTGGTGCGTTATGGTCCACCTGGTTCCTTACCACATTTCTTCCGTTATATATATATATATATATATATATATATATATATATATATAGAGAGAGAGAGAGAGAGAGAGAAAGAGATGAAATCGAAAATGCAACTGGAGTCTTATTTAAAAAAAATATATATATATATTTATTTGGTGAGTTGAGATGGAGGGTCTGTGGTTTTTCTCAAAAACCACAGACCCTCCATCTCAACTCACCTTTTGAAAAGCAGAAGAACTGCGAAACCGGTAAAGGAACCAAATAAATATATATATATATTTTTTTTAAATAAGACTCCAGTTGCATTTTCGATTTCATCTCATTTTCTTTATACTTTCACTCGTGTAGGACACCTCGATTATTTTTCATTTTGTAAAAAAAACCTCACTTTCTAATATATATATATATATATATATATATATATATATATATATATATATATATATATATATATATATATAAAATACAAACATGTAAATAAATAAATACACGTATACACGCAGGCATACATACAGATGTGAATATGGATATACAATTTCCAGTTCATACATACGTATATACGAGAGGCAGGTGGGTGTATGGGTACTGTGGTGAGGGTAGGGAGAAGCTAGGGTGGTGGGGGCGGAGAATTTAAGACTTGAATAATTAAAGGAGTAAAACCAATGATGGATGAGAGGATGGAGGCGGGGTGGTAAGTAGATGTGTAAAATATGGAAATATAACTACGATGGAAGTTAAGAATATTATAGTAATGGTATGAGTGTGTGTATGTGTGGTAATGGTATGAGTGTGTGTATGTGTGGTAATAGTATGAGTGTGTGTACGTGTGTATAGTAATGGTATGAGTGTGTGTACGTGTGTATAGTAATGGTATGAGTGTGTGTACGTGTGTGTGCGTGTGTATGCGTGTGAAGGATGGGATTATAAGAATGTAAGGATTAAAGAGTATGTTGTATGACATATAAGAGTTGATTTTGATGTTGGGTACCCACAGTTAGTGAAGCTTAGGGGTTAACAGTGGTTGCCGTCATGTCGAGTCTAGACGGGGGTGGATTGGGATGCGGTCTTCTGACATTTACACAATCCGGTACACATTAACATCTGATGGATAATCCGAGGGATAGTGGGTTATCCGGTGTACTATGCAGTGAATAGATATGTTTGAAGCAACACAAAGGGAACTTTTTGGGTGTAAACGTGAGGACAGTGTTTTCTCCTGAGAGATCAAGATATTGGTTGATGAGGCTAGGATGTTTAGTTTTTCAGTAGTACATAAGTGACATCTCATACCTCGTCCGTATAGTCTTTCGCTTTTGCCACAATACTACATTTAATTGTGGGGTTTGTTATTCCGCTGTCTTTCAATTACCAAATATATTTTGACAGAGATGTTGAATTCTGGAATCGTCTGTTATTGAACGTATAAGGTGTTGAGAAAAGCAGGATTTAAATGTATTTCCGGTCAGTCCAATGTAGATTTCCCTTTGTACTTCTGCTTTGAATACGGGCTCCCTGGACAGGCATTCAGTTTGATTTCTACAATTACATTCCTGGGATGTCCTAGACGTATTGTTAGTTTGCGTGGTATGATTATTCAAGATTTGTGACCCTATATTATTGAGGCAGCTGTAACTCACCTTAATTGTATTCTTATTGAAGATGTGCGATGAGGAAATGTTTTCCTATCAGGGAAAGGAAATGTCCGGCTATGTTGGTAGATATATTGCGACAGTAGGTGTGTGTGTGTGTGTGTGTGTAGGGGGGGGGGGGGGGTTATACCAAATGATTTTCCTCGCTCTGTGTGTTCTGTTGGTACGGGTGGGTTGGCTATAAGTTAACCTCTCACTAAAACCACTTTACTAAAACCAATTTTCTTTAATGCATGGTTGTAGTAAATGGTAGCCGCGTTGAATATCTGTTTATTGAAAGATAGGCACGATATCCGCTCACGTTCTTTACTATCTGGTGCGTAATGTTGATATAGCTGCAGTCTCCGTTTAGTTTGTGATACGGTCGATGTAGGCCCGTGTTTAGAACCACATACGGATATTTTCTTCCTCTTTGTTTTCCTTCCCTCCCTCCTCCGTTTTCCCAATAACTTATCCAGTTATTGACGCACTGGGGCGAGATATCTTGTCTCTAAAGTGTAGAAATATCCGAGACCCCCAGTAGACAACTGATGAGGAAAACGCCCCCCCCCCCCCCTTCTTGCTTTCTTCTTATTCCCACTCCATTTTAAGTTACCTTAAATAGCAACTACACAGCCATTTCTCCATATATTTTATTATATATATATATATATATATTCAGGTTTGAGGTTCACCACTGTATAGAGCTGGTCTATTCCGTATGGTCAATCGTAATGCAATAATATAGAGAGTACTCAACGTAAAGCAGTTCAACCGTCTTTGTTTTTGTAGTTGGTGGTGCTATTACGGAGTTAAATATTATAATGAAATGACAGGAGGCTGGATTTGTGTAAATCCTTGAAAGGTTTATTATACTATGATCATTTCAATGACCGGGTTCCGTATGAATCCGGTGATATCATCAGGTATTCGAAATATAATACGTGAATGTAATAGGTAAAATCCATGGGGCTGAAAATCGAGACCCGAGGGCGACCGCTATTCTGTTCCTTCAACCTCAGCCGGTCGCCCAGGGCGACCGGCTGAGGTTGAAGGAACAGAATAGCGGTCGCCCTCGGGTCTCGATTTTCAGCCCCATGGATTTTACCTATTACATTCACGTATTATATTTCGAATACCTGATGATATCACCGGATTCATACGGAACCCGGTCATTGAAATGATCATAGTATAATAAACCTTTCAAGGATTTACACAAATCCAGCCTCCTGTCATTTCATTATAATATATATATATATATATATATATATATATATATATATATATATATATATATATATATATATATGCGTGTGTGTGTGGGTGTGAGTGTAAATGTTTCTGTGTGTGTATGTACGTATATATATATACGTTTGATATTGACGGTCGTGAGAAATTGATAATTTTATTAAAATAGAGTCAGTGTCCTATTGATCTGTAGTTTTACCTGTATATTCACAGGGTCATCTGGCAGCCTTGTCTGATGACGCTGTGAAAACGCAGGTAAACTCCATGCCCCTTACGCAAAACTACAAAACTGACTGTACAGGTAATTCAAAAGGCCTGTCTTGTTGTTGAGTGGGTCATGCTGAATTTCCCCGTGAATTATGTGACACATTATAATTAATTCAGAACATAAGCTGGCGACATCTGCCTTTGAGAGAGATATATGCCGGCCTCCCACGCATATCTGTTGTTGTACGTAAAAGGAGAGTAAGAATTGCTGGCCACTGCCATCGTGCCACCTATAACGCTGTGACCCTATTAGTGCTTTGGAAACCACAAGCAGTCACTAATAACAGGGGGTACAAGCTCTGCTATCCCGATATGCTGGCCACTGCCATCGTGCCACCTATGAGGCTGTGTCAGCATTAGTGCTTTGGAAACTACAAGCAGTCACTAATAACAGGGGGCGCAAGCGCTCCTACCCCGATGTCATCTCCAGAGATTCTGGTATTGAAATCCAGGACTTGAGAACGACAGACCCACGTGGAGATCAATTGTTGAGTCCATTTCGACGAAGGCCGCCGAATGATAACATTATAATACAAGATGAACAATTCCTGAATTCAAAGTATCCGCTTTGTCACAAGCTGTATCACTCAGACTCTTCCTGAGAATTAATTTAAGGGTAGACATGATTGTGAAAAACTCAGGCATTTCTCTAAGAACTAGGTTAATGGTACACGTGTCTGTGGAATGCTCAACCATATGTAAGTTAATTTCATGAGAAGACTGGAACACTATATGTATATAGACAGTGTGTGTGTGGGGGGGTGGGGGATATATGTCAAGGTCTAAGGGATGGAGGGGGAGGGAGAGAGGGGGGGAAGAAATGTACATGCGTGTATGTGTGTGTGTGTGTAAGCACACTTGTGTGTGTGTTTATATAAGCTAATTTCAAAGGCTAACAGGTGAAAGTCTCTCTCTCTCTCTCTTTCTCTCTCTCTCTCTCTCTCTTTATATATATATATATATATATATATGTAACACACATACACACACACACACACACATATATGTAAGTATGTGTGTATGCATATATATGTGTGTATGCGTGTGTTTATGTATAATATAATATAATATGTATATATATAATACACACTGTGTGTGTGAGTGTGCGTATGTGTGTGCATGTGTGTGAGTGAGTGTGCATGTGTGTGTGCATGTCTGTGAGTGAGTGTGCGTGTGTATAGCGTGTGATAGTGAATATAGATTATTTGATTGGATGGTTTGGTTTATGTGTTTTTGTTCAGTTGTTGGCGGATTAAAGTGATCGCCTTACGTACTGGCCGGTATTATCATAGCTAGCATGATAATGAAAGGAAGGGAGGGGACAGGGAGAGAGAGAGAGAGAGAGAGAGAGAGAGAGAGAGAGAGAGAGAGAGAGAGAGAGAGAGAGAGAGAGACGGTGAAAGAGAAAGGGAGAGAAAGGGAGAGAGAGAGCAGATGGCCGAATTATGCAGAGCGTTTGTTCACGTCACAGTTTGGCGAGATTATCGTCGGTGTTCATGTCAAAACGTTGGATTAAGTTTAAAGTTGATGGGTTCATTTCACTTTACGGATTAGAAAAATTTTAATTGAAGACCATGACGGAGTTGGGGTATTAAAAGGGTGGCTGACAGGCCGTAAATGACAGCTCATCCGATAGTAGTGGTGGTGGTTGTGGTAGTAGAGACTATATCAGAGAGGTTAGTGGATAACATTGCTGTCTACACAGTTACACCAAAAATGGATTTCACAGCTATAAGAGAAGGTAACACTCGGGGTGGATTAAGCTATTAAGCTTGCACGGGGCTCCTTGCTGAATATTTCACTGGAGCACTTCTGCATTATTTATGGGAGCAACAAACATTAATTTGGGGCCCTTCATTGAGGGTCCTGCGTTACAGCCCTAGTAACCCTCGATGACATGAATGATTCTTATTCTTATTTGCCCACTTTATAATGGGAGTTTCGTGGGAGCAGAGTCCTCAAACACTCCTTCCAGTTGGTCCTGTCAGAAGCAACCATCTCCAACTGATCCGGCTAGATCCCCAAGCGAGACTAACCAAGCACATGGATGTTATCCAACCATCTTACTCGGGGTCTACCCCTAGGTCTCCAGCCGATTGGTTTTATCAGTAAAATCTGTCCAGTGATTCTTTCCTGAGACATTCTAACCACATACCCATAGTATTGGAGCTGTGATCTCTCAATTCGGAGAAGTAGTGGCTCTACCTGAAGCGGATCTCTGATCTCCGAATTATGATTGACATATATAAACAGGAGGAGTACTGTATAGTGGACGAGTGCCTCGTTTTCTAAATATACTGTTCGAAGTTCCTTGTGTATAGTTGACTTAGAGAGGTTAGCGGATGGTATTTCCTATAGATGGTTACAGTGCTGGTGTGGTATTTTGCCAAAATAAATTTAACCCTCGCAAATAGTGCAGTCTACCATGTTGTATTCGGTAGCGAATTGGTAGAATCGTTAGAACGTCGGATAGAATGTTTTATGGTATTCATTCCGGCCCTCTACTCTCTGATTTCAAATCCCGCAGAGGTCAAATTTGCCTTTCATCCTTTCGAGGTCGATAAAAAAATACCAGTCTAGTACTGGGGTAGATTCTACCTCTATATCTCTTTTTTATTTCCTCTCTCTCACTTTCTATCATTCTCTGGAAGAAATCTGCTGTACTCAGACCTGGAGAGGGATGGGCCCCGCCAGGTTTAAAATGCCCAAGAAACTCCGTATGTCAATACGGCGCCCCTACGACTCTATCAAGAGTTACGGGACCATATCATGCTCTAGGAAAAGATAGCATCCGGTGTAAAGGATTGGTAAA
>OZ024747.1:86043999-86046499 GCA_964016885.1 Eledone cirrhosa
GACCCTCCCTTCTCCTCCTCACTCTCGTTTCTTTTCTCTCTCCCTCTCTCTCTCTCTATCCATCCGTTCGGTTTTGATTGTTGACATGTTTACACGTGCCGTGGTGGCCTCTCTGTCCGCAATCTTTGCGGCACCTTTTTACCACCGTCGTAAAAAAACCTTCTGGATTATCTCCCTTTCCCTTCTCCTCCTCACTTTTGGTTGCTCGTGTCTCTCTCTCTCTCTCACATTCTCCTGTCTATGTGAGAGGCAGCACGATTATACCAGCTCTGAGTCGTAGCTGACCACCATGCTAAAGTCTCCCAGGTTGGCCACAACTTACTTTCTCTATTTTTCCACGGTTACTTTTTTGCATGTTTCTTTCACCTGTGTCTTCCCACGATGGGATCTGTACACTTTTTTTCTTCTATTCCTTTCCTATTTTTACCCTTCTTCCTCTCTCCTCACCTTCCCCCCCCTCCGTTCTTCCTCCTTTCCCTCTCTTTCCTTTTCTCTCTCCTTCTTTCTTCTCTTTCTCTCTCCTTTTCCACCTGGCCTTTTGATTAATAAAAGGCCTCGGGCGCACCCGAACTACACTGATGTCCTGTAATTCAGCGCCGAAACATCGGTTCGGGATACATTTACAGCTGACGATGGAAACTCCTTCCTTCCTTTCTCTTCCTGTTCCGTCCTAACCACGATCCTAAACCTTGTTTTTAGTAACCACACAGTTCCTTTCGTTTCATAACTTTATATATATATATATATATATATATATATATATATATATATATATATATATATATATATATATATATATCATAATCTATAAAGCTCAGTGTGTGGTCAAGCTCCTTCGTTATAGAAATCTACGATATAGAATTTCTTCAATTGAAATTTACAATTCAGTATTCGAAATAGTTTTGATTGCGTCTTGATGCAGATAATTTTTTCAATTTCACCCACAATTACGCAAAAAATAGATAAAACTCAATATTTTACGATTTTTCTCTCTCATTTAAACTGCTGAACTCTTTCTACTACCATTCAATATCTATACAACTTCATACTTTCTGCTACTTTCTCTTTTCAAGCTTGATGGTGATACTGTCCGTTCATACCACTCCCTACTGTCTTAAATTTAGAAAACACATATCCTCTATGAGGTTACTAAACCTGCTAGAAACAGCAGCTAACTCTCCCCCATATCACACCCCTCCCCACACCACTCCCTACTGTCTTAAATTTAGAAAACACACAGACAACCATGCAGAACAACTCCATCGCAGCTCTGTTGTTCGGCTGGCATCGTCTACGCGCGTGTTGCGCAAGTACTGTGAAACAATAAATTTCAACACTTTTTTGCACAGAGATAATATCCATAGGCGAAACTACAATTGTCACTGCTGGCGCAGCTCATGCTTCCAGGTCTGCAATTCATTCACTCAGTGCCTGGCAGACAAAAAAGTGCTGCTATAAAATGGGTGGTGCAACCTAACTTTGGTAACTTAATGACCCCGAGCAACGCCGGGCTTTAATGCTAGTATATATATATACGGGATAACAGATTATTGTTATAGGTAGTCCACTTAGGTGTAGTCCAGTTAGGGTACTCCGAATAGTGGATTGTATCAACGCTTGGCTAAGTTTGACTCAACAAGGCGTTTCCATAGTGATGCTGCGAGTACGCGGTGATTTCTATGTTGTTTACACTTGGAGTAATGATAAATCAAGAAAGAAGAGTGACACGGTTTGCTATACAAAAAAGGTTTTTAATCACTTTGCTGACAATTGTTTCTCTGAACTGGTAGGTCTAGAGATCGCTACCCGCCTGTGGAATATTCGAAACCTATGTCATTAAGTTATCTCCTGGACAAGTATTTGGTGTTAGAACGTATTGGACCTTCCTTGGTTCCAACGACTAGTTTTTCAGTTATTCGATCAACGAAACAGACCGTTAATGAAATTAATATGGGGGTGCCTGAGCATTCCACAGACGCCTATACCCTTTACGAAGTTCTTGGGAAGATTTAATGTAATACAGTAGGCTCTTTAAATCACAGGTATAACTCAATTTTACGGACTGAGTGAACTGGAGCGAAGAGAAATGAAATGTCTGTTAGAAATCGAACTCGCAACGTTCTGATCGTGAGCGGAACGCTCTAATCACTAAGTCATGCGCCTTCTCAGCTGGTGAAGTATTATTTATTGTGAGAACAATAAATAGTACTTCATCTGGCAGTATCGGTAGAGGGTCGGACGCCTTGCTTTGACGCATTGAGTTACGGCCCTTGGCATTCTGAGTTCAAATCCCGCCGAGGTTAACTTTGCCTTTCATCCTTACTTGCTTGTTTGTATATATTTATGTGCGTGTGACAGGCGTGTATATGAATATATGTACAAGGTTGTATTATTCAGAAGCTTTAGGGGCGTGTCAATTTTTTAAATTCTATTTTGGCTGAAGTGGAGTGTTTGATTGAAATACCGGAAACCCAAGGGACCCGGCCATGGGTTAATAAGA
>OZ024747.1:86051499-86061499 GCA_964016885.1 Eledone cirrhosa
TGTTGTATCAGAGGAGATAGTCAAATTAGGTGTGGAATTTTCTCGACTTGTATGTGAATGAGATGGTGGTTTACTGTGGTTTCTTTTAGTATTATGGTTAGTTTGATGTATTGGTGGTATATTCATGTTTTTTTTTACATTTATATGCATTATAGGCACTTATATTTTGTTGTATATTTTTGGTTGTTGAGTAGGAGAATTTAACCGTTGATCTATTTAAAATTTGATGGTATTTATGGTTTGGCGGGAAGTTTTTCTCTAGGATAGTAAAAAAAATTTTAGGTATATTATCTTTAATTTGTAGATTAAATGGAGCATTATACCAAGTAACTCTTCTATTACGGTTTCGATGTTGTTTATTATTTTTATAGGATGTATCCTGATGTTTATTAAGAGAATTAGTATTAGTGATTTTATTACACATATTTTTAGTTAGATTCATTGATTTAGGAGTTTTAGCCTGTTTATTAGGAATTTTGTTATTAGCATATATTGGAATATTAGGATGAATGGTTTTTTGAAAGTTACTATATTTTATATTACTGGGGTGTACTGTGACAGATTCAGTGACAGAAGATCAAGAGAGACTGGGGTGTACTGTGACAGATTCAGTGACAGAAGACCAAGAGAGACTGGGGTGTACTGTGACAGATTGAGTGACAGAAGATCAAGAGAGACTGGGGTATATTATGACAGATTCAGTGACAGACGACCAAGAGAGACAGGGGTGTACTGTGACAGATTCAGTGACAGAAGATCAAGAGAGACTAGGGTGTACTGTGACAGATTCAGTGACAGACGACCAAGAGAGACGGGTGTCCTGTGACAGATTCAGTGACAGACGACCAAGAGAGACTGGGGTGTACTGTGACAGATTCAGTGACAGAAGACCAAGGTAGACTGGAGTGTACTGTGACAGATTCAGTGACAGAAGACCAAGAGAGACTGGGGTGTACTGTGACAGATTGAGTGACAGAAGACCAAGAGAGACTGGGGTGTACTGTGACAGATTCAGTGACAGACGACCAAGAGAGACTGGGGTGTACCGTGACAGATTGAGTGACAGAAGACCAAGAGAGACTGGGGTGTACTGTGACAGATTCAGTGACAGAAGACCAAGGTAGACTGGAGTGTACTGTGACAGATTCAGTGACAGAAGACCAAGAGAGACTGGGGTGTACTGTGACAGATTCAGTGACAGAAGACCAAGAGAGACTGGGGTGTATTGTGACAGATTCAGTGACAGAAGACCAAGAGAGACTGGGGTGTATTGTGACAGATTCAGTGACAGAAGACCAAGAGAGACTGGGGTGTACTGTGACAGATTCAGTGACAGAAGACCAAGAGAGACTGGGGTGTATTGTGACAGATTCAGTGACAGAAGACCAAGAGAGACTGGGGTGTACTGTGACAGATTCCGTGACAGAAGACCAAGAGAGACTGGGGTGTACTGTGACAGATTCAGTGACAGACGACCAAGAGAGACTGGGGTGTACTGTGACAGATTCAGTGACAGAAGATCAAGAGAGACTGGGGTGTATTGTGACAGATTCAGTGACAGACGACCAAGAGAGACTGGGGTGTACTGTGACAGATTCAGTGACAGAAGACCAAGAGAGACTGGGGTGTACTGTGACAGATTCAGTGACAGACGACCAAGAGAGACTGGGGTGTACTGTGACAGATTGAGTGACAGAAGACCAAGAGAGACTGGGGTGTACTGTGACAGATTCAGTGACAGAAGATCAAGAGAGACTGGGGTGTACTGTGACAGATTGAGTGACAGAAGACCAAGAGAGACTGGGGTGTACTGTGACAGATTCAGTGACAGAAGATCAAGAGAGACTGGGGTGTACTGTGACAGATTCAGTGACAGACGACCAAGAGAGACTGGGGTGTACTGTGACAGATTCAGTGACAGAAGACCAAGAGAGACTGGGGTGTACTGTGACAGATTCAGTGACAGACGACCAAGAGAGACTGGGGTGTACTGTGACAGATTCAGTGACAGAAGATCAAGAGAGACTGGGGTGTACTGTGACAGATTCCGTGACAGAAGACCAAGAGAGACTGGGGTGTACTGTGACAGATTCAGTGACAGACGACCAAGAGAGACTGGGGTGTACTGTGACAGATTCAGTGACAGACGACCAAGAGAGACCGGGGTGTACTGTGACAGATTCAGTGACAGAAGACCAAGAGAGACTGGGGTGTACTGTGACAGATTCAGTGACAAACGACCAAGAGAGACTGGGGTGTACCGTGACAGATTGAGTGACAGAAGACCAAGAGAGACTGGGGTGTACTGTGACAGATTCAGTGACAGAAGACCAAGGTAGACTGGAGTGTACTGTGACAGATTCAGTGACAGAAGACCAAGAGAGACTGGGGTGTACTGTGACAGATTCAGTGACAGAAGACCAAGAGAGACTGGGGTGTATTGTGACAGATTCAGTGACAGAAGACCAAGAGAGACTGGGGTGTATTGTGACAGATTCAGTGACAGAAGACCAAGAGAGACTGGGGTGTACTGTGACAGATTCAGTGACAGAAGACCAAGAGAGACTGGGGTGTATTGTGACAGATTCAGTGACAGAAGACCAAGAGAGACTGGGGTGTACTGTGACAGATTCCGTGACAGAAGACCAAGAGAGACTGGGGTGTACTGTGACAGATTCAGTGACAGACGACCAAGAGAGACTGGGGTGTACTGTGACAGATTCAGTGACAGAAGATCAAGAGAGACTGGGGTGTATTGTGACAGATTCAGTGACAGACGACCAAGAGAGACTGGGGTGTACTGTGACAGATTCAGTGACAGAAGACCAAGAGAGACTGGGGTGTACTGTGACAGATTCAGTGACAGACGACCAAGAGAGACTGGGGTGTACTGTGACAGATTGAGTGACAGAAGACCAAGAGAGACTGGGGTGTACTGTGACAGATTCAGTGACAGAAGATCAAGAGAGACTGGGGTGTACTGTGACAGATTGAGTGACAGAAGACCAAGAGAGACTGGGGTGTACTGTGACAGATTCAGTGACAGAAGATCAAGAGAGACTGGGGTGTACTGTGACAGATTCAGTGACAGACGACCAAGAGAGACTGGGGTGTACTGTGACAGATTCAGTGACAGAAGACCAAGAGAGACTGGGGTGTACTGTGACAGATTCAGTGACAGACGACCAAGAGAGACTGGGGTGTACTGTGACAGATTCAGTGACAGAAGATCAAGAGAGACTGGGGTGTACTGTGACAGATTCCGTGACAGAAGACCAAGAGAGACTGGGGTGTACTGTGACAGATTCAGTGACAGACGACCAAGAGAGACTGGGGTGTACTGTGACAGATTCAGTGACAGACGACCAAGAGAGACCGGGGTGTACTGTGACAGATTCAGTGACAGAAGACCAAGAGAGACTGGGGTGTACTGTGACAGATTCAGTGACAAACGACCAAGAGAGACTGGGGTGTACTGTGACAGATTCAGTGACAGAAGACCAAGAGAGACTGGGGTGTACTGTGACAGATTCAGTGACAGACGACCAAGAGAGACTGGGGTGTACTGTGACAGATTCAGTGACAGAAGACCAAGAGAGACTGGGGTGTACTGTGACAGATTCAGTGACAGACGACCAAGAGAGACTGGGGTGTACTGTGACAGATTCAGTGACAGAAGACCAAGAGTGACTGGGGTGTACTGTGACAGATTCAGTGACAGAAGACCAAGAGAGACTGGGGTGTACTGTGACAGATTCAGTGACAGAAGACCAAGGTAGACTGGAGTGTACTGTGACAGATTCAGTGACAGAAGACCAAGAGAGACTGGGGTGTACTGTGACAGATTCAGTGACAGAAGACCAAGAGAGACTGGGGTGTACTGTGACAGATTCAGTGACAGACGACCAAGAGAGACTGGGGTGTATTGTGACAGATTCAGTGACAGAAGACCAAGAGAGACTGGAGTATACTGTGACAGATTCAGTGACAGAAGACCAAGAGAGACTGGGGTGTACTGTGACAGATTCAGTGACAGACGACCAAGAGAGACTGGGGTGTACTGTGACAGATTCATTGACAGAAGACCAAGAGAGACTGGGGTGTATTGTGACAGATTCAGTGACAGACGACCAAGAGAGACGGGTGTACTGTGACAGATTCAGTGACAGAAGACCAAGAGAGACTGGGGTGTATTGTGACAGATTCAGTGACAGAAGACCAAGAGAGACTGGGGTGTATTGTGACAGATTCAGTGACAGAAGACCAAGAGAGACTGGGGTGTACTGTGACAGATTCAGTGACAGAAGACCAAGAGAGACTGGGGTGTACTGTGACAGATTCATTGACAGAAGACCAAGAGAGACTGGGGTGTATTGTGACAGATTCAGTGACAGAAGACCAAGAGAGACTGGGGTGTACTGTGACAGATTCAGTGACAGAAGACCAACGGAGACTGGGGTGTACTGTGACAGATTCAGTGACAGAAGACCAACGGAGACTGGGGTGTACTGTGACAGATTCAGTGACAGAAGACCAACGGAGACTGGGGTGTACTGTGACAGATTCAGTGACAGAAGACCAACGGAGACTGGGGTGTACTGTGACAGATTAGGTGACAGACGACCAGGAGAGACTGGGGTGTACTGTGACAGATTCAGTGACAGACGACCAAGAGAGACTGGGGTGTACTGTGACAGATTCAGTGACAGAAGACCAAGAGAGACTGGGGTGTACTGTGACAGATTCAGTGACAGAAGACCATGGTAGACTGGGGTAGACTGTGAGTGACAGATTCAAGGACTGAATAACATGATAGACTGGGGTGCATTGCCAGCGGCAAAACAAGTGGTGGCAGATCAAAATAGATTGTAGTGTAGAGTGATCTACGAAAATATCCAGAAATAAAAACAAAACGTTCAACACCAGATTGAGAGGGACAATCATATACAAATGTATCCCTATCTGGAATGGATCTCCATCGATTTCGGCGATAAATGTTTTCGTTATTCGATCAATTTAATGTCTTGATTAATGTGGAAGTTAATGGTTATTTCGCTGACGGGTGTATCCTTAACGTAAATCTCAGGGAGATTCACCATAACGCAATGAGTGACAAGGCCGGCCCTTGGAATTACATCTACAGTCAATCCGAAGGGCTTCCAAGAAGTTTCCGCCACTAGCATTACCCAAAATCAAAGCACGGGTGTGTGGAATACTCAGTCATATACACGTTAATATAACCAGTCGCCTCTTCCGTTAATCAAACAAATAGATCCCTTGTCGTTAGAACCGACGGAGGTGCAACACATAAGTATGTGTGTATGTGTATGGGTGTGTGTATATGTGAATGTGTGTATGTATGCTTATATGTGTATGGTATGCATATGTGTATATGTGTATGTGTATGTGTTGTAAAGCTCAGCGCTTTTGTGTATGTTTACGAAGCTTTATGTGTATGCATGCGTCTCTAAGTGTTCAAGCTTTGCACGTGTGTGAGAATGTCTGTGTGTTCGACATGCTGTTATTCCTATATATATATATATATATATATATGTGTGTGTGTGTGTGTGTGTGTGTGTGTGTGTGTGTGTGTGTGTGTGTGTGTGTGTGTGTGTGTGTGTGTGTGTGTGCGTGTATATGTATGTCTTCGTGCGTGTGTGTATTAATATATATATATATATATACCTGAATCGAGCGACAAGTTTCCAGACCTCATTCGTGTACCGAGTGGGGTGGAACTCATAAAATCGGACTAAGGAAACAAAGTTTCCGTTGGTCATTCCATTGCTGATACTATCTACCGGTCGCAAATCCTGGTAGAAGAGCAGTATATATATATATATATATATATATATATATATATATATATATATATATATATATATATATATATATATATATATATATATATATATATATATATATATATATATATAATGAAGATTTTATCTGAATGAAACAGTACTAGTCCTGTAGAAGCTCCTTCTATAAAATAAAAAAATGTTACTCTGCCATGTATTGAGTACCTTACTTACTGTGGTTATCCCCGACTCAACCCGGGTCCTACGTATATATATATATATATATATATATATATATATATATATATATATATATATATATATATATATATATATATATATATATATATATATATATATATATATATATCTAAGGCGGGTAAAATTCCCGAGATCCATGGACGAGTTCTCTCCAGCGGTCTCTGTCCCTCATTATCGCTGCCATGTCCTGCGTCTCCTACAGACCAGTGTCTGTCCTTAGGGCATCAACATACGTTAACCTTCGTCTTCCTCTTCTAGTGTGTCCATGTAGGGGCTTCCACAGGAGCACTGAGTACAATGTCAACTCTGGATGTCGGTGAGCATGTCCAGCTAACCTCAGTCTCCTCTGTGTCACTTTTGAGCTGACTTTTGGGATGCTCCCATACAGTTCTGAGTTTTTCATCCTCAGTGTATACTGATTAATGTTCAAAGCCATCCTCAGCATTCTCGTGTAGCACCCATCCACCATCTGAGTGAGTTTCTTGGTAAAAATAATTTTGAGATAGAGTGCTCGTGATTTTTGCTCTAACCACGTGCACTCTATCTCAAAATTATTTTTGAAAAGCATAAGAAATGTGCAACCGGTAAAAACTTAAAACTAAAACTGAATACTAACCAATACTTATTACTAATTTATATTTATTCCTAATTAAACTATTTTTCACTGGGAAAAATTTGTCAACATTTTCTTTTCCTTTTTACTAATATATCACAACTCGTGTTGTAAGTATATATATATATATATATATATATATATATATATATATATATATATATGGTAGCTGCCAACTCGTTTTCGAGTACGGCCACTACTTTATATCCATGTAGGAGAACCCCTACCGATGCGCTGAACGGGTGTGACTTTTTAGTCCAGCCAGCGAGTTGAAAACTCTGGTACAAACACTACACTTGTGACAATTATTGACACATGGTGCTGGGCCCATGGTACCATGTGATGACAAGTGCAGAGAGATCTCCAGATATAAAGCAATGCCTGTGCCGTGAAGCTTTTATAGTGAGCAAAGGCACTGCACAAAGCCAGTCCCACTCTCTTAACCAAGATGATATTTACCAAAAAGAAGAACAAGTCAACATCAGAGATGACCCCTTAGCCTTTGTCAGGGCAGAATTCTAGGAGAAGGAAAACTCTGATATATATATATATGGATATGGATATATATATATATATATATATATATATATATATATATATATATATATATATATGTATACACATATATATATATGTATATACACACACACACACACACATATATATATATATATATATATATATATATATATATATATATATATACACACATATATATACATACATACATATATATATATGGATATGTATATGTATATATATATATATAGTGAAGGCGTGTGGCTGAGTGGTTAGAGAATTGGATTCGCAATCGTAAGGTTGTGAGTTCGATTCCTGGACCAGGCGATGCGTTATGTCCTTGAGCAAGACACTTTATTTCACGTTGCTCCTTCTACCTGGAGTTGCGACCGATAGATAGTATTAGCAATTGGAAAGACCAACGGAAACATTGTTCCCTCGGTCCGATTTGACGAAAGTCGATCGTTCCTTAAAATATATATATATATTTATATGCAAAGTTTTATTTAAATTGTTGGGTTAACAACGAGTAAATATTTATAACTGATATAAAAGCACTCAACAAGTATTTCGAGTATATTTACGATATTAAATAAATGGAAACTATATTTATAAAACCATATTTATTTCATTATATATATTTCAGGGATATCATATTAAAAATATGTTATGCCTTCTTCAGACAAAATACAATATAAACAGTCTTATAAATAGATAGATTCGACATACCTTTCAACTTCGACTTCTATTTGAAAAGTTGATTTGGTAGTGAAAAAATATTAGGGACAGTTATAAAAAGAAAGAAAGAAAAACGAAGAAAAAGAAGAAATGCATGCAACTAAATAGAGAGAGATAGATATAGAGAGATAGATATAGAGAAGAAATTCATGTGAAGAAACAGAGAGAGATATATAGAGAGAGGAAAAAACACAGAGGGAGATAGATAGAGAGAGAGAGAGAGAGAAGAGAGGAGAGAGAGAAAGAGAGAGAGAGAAAATATAGAGAGATAGATATAGATAGAGATAGAGAGAAAAAAACTAGGGAGTTGAGCACCAGTTGAATGACGTATCAATGATATATTTATTTATTTATTTATTTATTTAGCTCTAGTATTAATGTAGAGAGAGATATATGTGGTTAAGAGAGAAAACAGCCGTTACATAGAGAGAAAAGAAAAATATCCAGACAAAAACGAGGCAGAATTAAACACTATGTTTCATCAATGTAAAAAATATTTCATCAATGTAAAAAATATCAATTCGTATAAAACAGGCATTATAATGTAAATACCAGTATCCATGAATGAGACACGTATCAATAATGTGTGAAAAATAATGATCATATGTCTAGTTTAAAATTCCAAGGTTTATATTAGAGTTGAGATAAAATAGAAGGTTATCCCAGATTTTATACTATATACATCCATGTGAATTTACGAATCTTTCGATTCCTTTTTATTTTAAACACTCTTCATGAATAATTAAACTACCCTAAAAGCTGATGCTCCAAATATATCGAATAAATTTTACACTAGATAAACTTCTATATTAAATATAAGACCATCTGTAGATCAAATGGGTATCCTAAACTTTTGGAATGTTTTCTGCTAGACAGGATTTGGTAAATAATTTTGGTTTTGTTTGCTTTTGATTCTGATGCTTATAACGAACTTGGCAATATATTGTCAATTAACTTTGAAGGGTTGATCTCTGTGGTTGATTTGCGGGGCATACTATGTTTTATTTTTATTTTAATATTTGTAATATTTTTAATATTTTTATTTTTAATATTTTTTTGATTTTTTGTTTTTTATTTACTTTTTGTTTCTGATATTTTTATCGATATATTGATATCTGTTCTCTATTTGTGCTTGAACGATAATCATGTAGAGTAAAGGCATGAATAGTATTGTTAAAATTAATGTAGACTCTATATATATTTGTGTGTATGTACACATATATGTATACTTAAATTTTTATAGCACAATGAGAATGTTTTCGTGTGAGATAGGAATTTGCAGAGCTGATCACGTAAATTCACATGGATGTATATAGTATAAAATCTGGGATAACCTTCTATTTATCTCAACTCTAATATAAACCTTGGAATTTTAAACTAGACATATGATCATTATTTTTCACACATTATTGATACATGTCTCATTCATGGATACTGGTATTTACATTATAATGCCTGTTTTATACGAATTGATATTTTTTACATTGATGAAATATTTTTTACATTGATGAAACATAGTGTTTAATTCTGCCTCGTTTTTGTCTGGATATTTTTCTTTTCTCTCTATGTAACGGCTGTTTTCTCTCTTAACCACATATATCTCTCTCTACATTAATACTAGAGCTAAATAAATAAATAAATAAATAAATATATCATTGATACGTCATTCAACTGGTGCTCAACTACCTAGTTTTTTTCTCTCTATCTCTATCTATATCTATCTCTCTATATTTTCTCTCTCTCTCTCTCCTCTCTTCTCTCTCTCTCTCTCTCTCTCTCTATCTATCTCCCTCTGTGTTTTTCCCTCTCTCTATATATCTCTCTCTGTTTCTTCACATGAATTTCTTCTCTATATCTATCTCTCTATATCTATCTCTCTCTATTTAGTTGCATGCATTTCTTCTTTTTCTTCGTTTTTCTTTCTTTCTTTTTATAACTGTCCCTAATATTTTTTCACTACCAAATCAACTTTTCAAATAGAAGTCGAAGTTGAAAGGTATGTCGAATCTATCTATTTATAAGACTGTTTATATTGTATTTTGTCTGAAGAAGGCATAACATATTTTTA
>OZ024747.1:86066499-86076499 GCA_964016885.1 Eledone cirrhosa
AGTAGTTGTTGTTGGTGGTGGTGTTGGTGTTGGTGTTGGTGTAGTAGTTGTTGTTGGTGGTGGTGCTGTAGTTGTTGTTGGTGGTGGTGGTGGTGCTGTAGTTGTTGGTGCTGGTGGTGGTGGTGCTGTAGTTGTTGGTGGTGGTGGTGGTGCTGTAGTTGTTGGTGGTGGTGGTGGTGCTGTAGTTGTTGGTGCTGGTGGTGGTGGTGCTGTAGTTGTTAGTGGTGGTGGTGGTGTTGCTGTAGTTGTTAGTGGTGGTGGTGGTGCTGTAGTTGTTGTTGGTGGTGGTGGTGCTGTAGTTGTTGGTGGTGGTGGTGGTGCTGTAGTTGTTAGTGGTGGTGGTGGTGGTGTAGTTGTTAGTGTGCTGGTGGTGCTGTAGTTGTTAGTGGTGGTGGTGGTGCTGTAGTTGTTAGTGTGGTGGTGGTGCTGTAGTTGTTGGTGGTGGTGGTGTTGCTGTAGTTGTTAGTGGTGGTGGTGGTGCTGTAGTTGTTAGTGGTGGTGGTGGTGCTGTAGTTGTTAGTGGTGGTGGTGGTGCTGTAGTTGTTGGTGGTGGTGGTGGTGCTGTAGTTGTTGGTGGTGGTGGTGGTGCTGTAGTTGTTAGTGGTGGTGGTGGTGCTGTAGTTGTTGGTGGTGGTGGTGGTGCTGTAGTTGTTGTTGGTGGTGGTGGTGGTGCTGTAGTTGTTAGTGGTGGTGGTGGTGCTGTAGTTGTTGGTGGTGGTGGTGGTGCTGTAGTTGTTAGTGGTGGTGGTGGTGCTGTAGTTGTTGGTGGTGGTGGTGGTGCTGTAGTTGTTGTTGGTGGTGGTGGTGGTGCTGTAGTTGTTAGTGGTGGTGGTGGTGCTGTAGTTGTTGGTGGTGGTGGTGGTGCTGTAGTTGTTGGTGGTGGTGGTGGTGCTGTAGTTGTTAGTGGTGGTGGTGGTGCTGTAGTTGTTGGTGGTGGTGGTGGTGCTGTAGTTGTTGGTGGTGGTGGTGGTGGTGCTGTAGTTGTTGGTGGTGGTGGTGGTGCTGTAGTTGTTAGTGGTGGTGGTGGTGCTGTAGTTGTTGGTGGTGGTGGTGGTGCTGTAGTTGTTGTTGTTGGTGGTGGTGGTGCTGTAGTTGTTAGTGGTGGTGGTGGTGCTGTAGTTGTTAGTGGTGGTGGTGGTGCTGTAGTTGTTGGTGGTGGTGGTGTTGCTGTAGTTGTTGGTGGTGGTGGTGGTGCTGTAGTTGTTAGTGGTGGTGGTGGTGCTGTAGTTGTTGTTGGTGGTGGTGGTGGTGCTGTAGTTGTTGTTGGTGGTGGTGGTGGTGCTGTAGTTGTTGGTGGTGGTGGTGGTGGTGCTGTAGTTGTTGGTGGTGGTGGTGGTGCTGTAGTTGTTAGTGGTGGTGGTGGTGCTGTAGTTGTTGGTGGTGGTGGTGGTGGTGCTGTAGTTGTTGGTGGTGGTGGTGGTGCTGTAGTTGTTAGTGGTGGTGGTGGTGCTGTAGTTGTTGGTGGTGGTGGTGGTGCTGTAGTTGTTGGTGGTGGTGGTGGTGCTGTAGTTGTTAGTGGTGGTGGTGGTGCTGTAGTTGTTGGTGGTGGTGGTGGTGGTGCTGTAGTTGTTGGTGGTGGTGGTGGTGCTGTAGTTGTTAGTGGTGGTGGTGGTGCTGTAGTTGTTGGTGGTGGTGGTGGTGCTGTAGTTGTTGTTGTTGGTGGTGGTGGTGCTGTAGTTGTTAGTGGTGGTGGTGGTGCTGTAGTTGTTAGTGGTGGTGGTGGTGCTGTAGTTGTTGGTGGTGGTGGTGTTGCTGTAGTTGTTGGTGGTGGTGGTGGTGCTGTAGTTGTTAGTGGTGGTGGTGGTGCTGTAGTTGTTGGTGCTGGTGGTGGTGGTGCTGTAGTTGTTAGTGGTGGTGGTGGTGCTGTAGTTGTTGTTGGTGGTGGTGGTGGTGTAGTTGTTAGTGGTGGTGGTGGTGGTGTAGTTGTTAGTGTGCTGGTGGTGCTGTAGTTGTTAGTGGTGGTGGTGGTGCTGTAGTTGTTAGTGTGGTGGTGGTGCTGTAGTTGTTGGTGGTGGTGGTGTTGCTGTAGTTGTTAGTGGTGGTGGTGGTGCTGTAGTTGTTGGTGCTGGTGGTGCTGTAGTTGTTAGTGGTGGTGGTGGTGCTGTAGTTGTTGGTGGTGGTGGTGGTGCTGTAGTTGTTGTTGGTGGTGGTGTAGTTGTTAGTGGTGGTGGTGGTGCTGTAGTTGGTGCTGGTGGTGGTGGTGCTGTAGTTGTTGGTGTTGGTGGTGGTGCTGTAGTTGTTAGTGGTGGTGGTGCTGTAGTTGTTGTTGGTGGTGGTGTAGTTGTTGGTGCTGGTGGTGGTGGTGCTGTAGTTGTTAGTGGTGGTGGTGGTGCTGTAGTTGTTGTTGGTGGTGGTGGTGGTGTAGTTGTTAGTGTGCTGGTGGTGCTGTAGTTGTTAGTGGTGGTGGTGCTGTAGTTGTTAGTGGTGGTGGTGCTGTAGTTGTTGTTAGTGGTGGTGGTGGTGCTGTAGTTGTTAGTGGTGGTGGTGTTGCTGTAGTTGTTGGTGGTGGTGGTGGTGGTGCTGTAGTTGTTGTTGGTGGTGGTGGTGCTGTAGTTGTTAGTGTGGTGGTGGTGCTGTAGTTGTTAGTGTGGTGGTGGTGCTGTAGTTGTTAGTGGTGGTGGTGGTGGTGCTGTAGTTGTTGCTGGTGGTGGTGGTGCTGTAGTTGTTAGTGGTGGTGGTGGTGCTGTAGTTGTTGTTGGTGGTGGTGGTGGTGCTGTAGTTGTTAGTGGTGGTGGTGGTGCTGCTGTAGTTGTTAGTGGTGGTGGTGGTGCTGTAGTTGTTAGTGGTGGTGGTGGTGCTGTAGTTGTTGTTGGTGGTGGTGGTGCTGTAGTTGTTAGTGGTGGTGGTGGTGCTGTAGTTGTTAGTGGTGGTGGTGGTGCTGTAGTTGTTAGTGTGGTGCTGTAGTTGTTAGTGTGGTGGTGGTGCTGTAGTTGTTAGTGGTGGTGGTGGTGCTGTAGTTGTTAGTGTGGTGGTGGTGCTGTAGTTGTTAGTGGTGGTGGTGGTGCTGTAGTGGTTAGTGGTGGTGGTGGTGCTGTAGTTGTTAGTGGTGGTGGTGGTGCTGTAGTTGTTGGTGGTGGTGGTGCTGTAGTTGTTAGTGGTGGTGGTGGTGCTGTAGTTGTTAGTGGTGGTGGTGGTGCTGTAGTTGTTGGTGGTGGTGGTGGTGCTGTAGTTGTTAGTGGTGGTGGTGGTGCTGTAGTTGTTAGTGTGGTGGTGGTGCTGTAGTTGTTAGTGTTGGTGGTGGTGCTGTAGTTGTTAGTGGTGGTGGTTGTGCTGTAGTTGTTGGTGGTGGTGGTGGTGCTGTAGTTGTTAGTGGTGGTGGTGGTGCTGTAGTTGTTAGTGGTGGTGGTGGTGCTGTAGTTGTTAGTGTGGTGGTGGTGCTGTAGTTGTTAGTGGTGGTGGTGGTGCTGTAGTTGTTGGTGGTGGTGGTGGTGGTGCTGTAGTTGTTAGTGTTGGTGGTTGTGCTGTAGTTGTTAGTGGTGGTGGTGGTGCTGTAGTTGTTGGTGGTGGTGGTGTTGCTGTAGTTGTTGGTGGTGGTGGTGGTGCTGTAGTTGTTAGTGGTGGTGGTGGTGCTGTAGTTGTTGGTGGTGGTGGTGCTGTAGTTGTTGGTGGTGGTGGTGGTGGTGCTGTAGTTGTTAGTGTGGTGGTGGTGCTGTAGTTGTTGTTGGTGGTGGTGGTGCTGTAGTTGTTAGTGGTGGTGGTGGTGCTGTAGTTGTTAGTGGTGGTGGTGGTGCTGTAGTTGTTAGTGGTGGTGGTGGTGCTGTAGTTGTTGGTGGTGGTGGTGCTGTAGTTGTTAGTGGTGGTGGTGGTGCTGTAGTTGTTGGTGGTGGTGGTGCTGTAGTTGTTAGTGGTGGTGGTGGTGCTGTAGTTGTTAGTGGTGGTGGTGGTGCTGTAGTTGTTAGTGGTGGTGGTGGTGCTGTAGTTGTTAGTGGTGGTGGTGGTGCTGTAGTTGTTGGTGGTGGTGGTGGTGTTGTAGTTGTTAGTGGTGGTGGTGGTGCTGTAGTTGTTAGTGTGGTGGTGGTGCTGTAGTTGTTAGTGGTGGTGGTGCTGTAGTTGTTAGTGGTGGTGGTGGTGCTGTAGTTGTTGGTGGTGGTGGTGGTGCTGTAGTTGTTGGTGGTGGTGGTGCTGTAGTTGTTAGTGGTGGTGGTGCTGTAGTTGTTGTTGGTGGTGGTGGTGCTGTAGTTGTTAGTGGTGGTGGTGGTGCTGTAGTTGTTGGTGGTGGTGGTGGTGCTGTAGTTGTTAGTGTGGTGGTGGTGCTGTAGTTGTTGGTGGTGGTGGTGGTGCTGTAGTTGTTAGTGGTGGTGGTGGTGCTGTAGTTGTTGGTGGTGGTGGTGCTGTAGTTGTTAGTGGTGGTGGTGGTGCTGTAGTTGTTAGTGGTGGTGGTGGTGCTGTAGTTGTTAGTGTGCTGGTGGTGCTGTAGTTGTTAGTGGTGGTGGTGGTGCTGTAGTTGTTAGTGTGGTGGTGGTGCTGTAGTTGTTGGTGGTGGTGGTGTTGCTGTAGTTGTTAGTGGTGGTGGTGGTGCTGTAGTTGTTAGTGGTGGTGGTGCTGTAGTTGGTGGTGGTGGTGGTGCTGTAGTTGTTAGTGGTGGTGGTGGTGCTGTAGTGGTTAGTGGTGGTGGTGGTGCTGTAGTTGTTAGTGGTGGTGGTGGTGCTGTAGTTGTTGTTGGTGGTGGTGGTGCTGTAGTTGTTAGTGGTGGTGGTGGTGCTGTAGTTGTTAGTGGTGGTGGTGGTGTAGTTGTTAGTGGTGGTGGTGTTGCTGTAGTTGTTAGTGGTGGTGGTGGTGGTGTAGTTGTTAGTGGTGGTGGTGGTGCTGTAGTTGTTGGTGGTGGTGGTGGTGCTGTAGTTGTTAGTGGTGGTGGTGCTGTAGTTGGTGGTGGTGGTGGTGCTGTAGTTGTTGGTGGTGGTGGTGGTGCTGTAGTTGTTAGTGGTGGTGGTGTTGTAGTTGGTGGTGGTGGTGGTGCTGTAGTTGTTAGTGGTGGTGGTGGTGCTGTAGTTGTTGGTGGTGGTGGTGCTGTAGTTGTTAGTGGTGGTGGTGGTGCTGTAGTTGTTGTTGGTGGTGGTGGTGCTGTAGTTGTTAGTGGTGGTGGTGGTGCTGTAGTTGTTAGTGGTGGTGGTGGTGTAGTTGTTAGTGGTGGTGGTGTTGCTGTAGTTGTTAGTGGTGGTGGTGGTGGTGTAGTTGTTAGTGGTGGTGGTGGTGCTGTAGTTGTTGGTGGTGGTGGTGGTGCTGTAGTTGTTAGTGGTGGTGGTGCTGTAGTTGGTGGTGGTGGTGGTGCTGTAGTTGTTGGTGGTGGTGGTGTTGCTGTAGTTGTTAGTGGTGGTGGTGGTGCTGTAGTTGTTAGTGTGGTGGTGGTGCTGTAGTTGTTGGTGGTGGTGGTGGTGCTGTAGTTGTTAGTGGTGGTGGTGGTGCTGTAGTTGTTGGTGGTGGTGGTGCTGTAGTTGTTAGTGGTGGTGGTGGTGCTGTAGTTGTTAGTGTGGTGGTGGTGCTGTAGTTGTTGGTGGTGGTGGTGTTGCTGTAGTTGTTAGTGGTGGTGGTGCTGTAGTTGTTAGTGGTGGTGGTGGTGCTGTAGTTGTTAGTGGTGGTGGTGCTGTAGTTGTTAGTGGTGGTGGTGCTGTAGTTGGTGGTGGTGGTGGTGGTGCTGTAGTTGTTGGTGGTGCTGGTGGTGCTGTAGTTGTTAGTGGTGGTGGTGGTTGTGCTGTAGTTGTTGGTGCTGGTGGTGGTGGTGCTGTAGTTGTTGTTGGTGGTGGTGGTGCTGTAGTTGTTGGTGGTGGTGGTGCTGTAGTGGTTAGTGGTGGTGGTGGTGCTGTAGTTGTTGTTGGTGGTGGTAGTGCTGTAGTTGTTGTTGGTGGTGGTGGTGCTGTAGTTGTTGTTGTTGGTGGTGGTGGTGTAGTTGTTAGTGTGCTGGTGGTGCTGTAGTTGTTAGTGGTGGTGGTGGTGTAGTTGTTAGTGGTGGTGGTGGTGTAGTTGTCAGTGGTGGTGGTGGTGCTGTAGTTGTTAGTGTGCTGGTGCTGTAGTTGTTAGTGGTGGTGGTGGTGTAGTTGTTAGTGGTGGTGGTGGTGTAGTTGTCAGTGGTGGTGGTGGTGCTGTAGTTGTTAGTGTGCTGGTGCTGTAGTTGTTAGTGGTGGTGGTGGTGTAGTTGTTAGTGGTGGTGGTGGTGTAGTTGTCAGTGGTGGTGGTGGTGCTGTAGTTGTTAGTGTGGTGGTGGTGGTGTAGTTGTTAGTGTGCTGGTGGTGCTGTAGTTGTTAGTGGTGGTGGTGGTGTAGTTGTTAGTGGTGGTGGTGGTGTAGTTGTCAGTGGTGGTGGTGGTGCTGTAGTTGTTAGTGTGCTGGTGCTGTAGTTGTTAGTGGTGGTGGTGGTGTAGTTGTTAGTGGTGGTGGTGGTGTAGTTGTCAGTGGTGGTGGTGGTGCTGTAGTTGTTGGTGGTGGTGTTCCTGTAGTTGTTAGTGGTGGTGGTGGTGCTGTAGTTGGTGCTGGTGGTGGTGGTGCTGTAGTTGTTGGTGTTGGTGGTGGTGCTGTAGTTGTTAGTGGTGGTGGTGCTGTAGTTGTTGTTGGTGGTGGTGTAGTTGTTGGTGCTGGTGGTGGTGGTGCTGTAGTTGTTAGTGGTGGTGGTGGTGCTGTAGTTGTTGTTGGTGGTGGTGGTGGTGTAGTTGTTAGTGTGCTGGTGGTGCTGTAGTTGTTAGTGGTGGTGGTGCTGTAGTTGTTAGTGGTGGTGGTGCTGTAGTTGTTGTTAGTGGTGGTGGTGGTGCTGTAGTTGTTAGTGGTGGTGGTGTTGCTGTAGTTGTTGGTGGTGGTGGTGGTGGTGCTGTAGTTGTTGTTGGTGGTGGTGGTGCTGTAGTTGTTAGTGTGGTGGTGGTGCTGTAGTTGTTAGTGTGGTGGTGGTGCTGTAGTTGTTAGTGGTGGTGGTGGTGGTGCTGTAGTTGTTGTTGGTGGTGGTGGCGCTGTAGTTGTTAGTGGTGGTGGTGGTGCTGTAGTTGTTGGTGGTGGTGGTGGTGGTGCTGTAGTTGTTAGTGGTGGTGGTGGTGCTGCTGTAGTTGTTAGTGGTGGTGGTGGTGCTGCAGTTGTTAGTGGTGGTGGTGGTGCTGTAGTTGTTAGTGGTGGTGGTGGTGCTGTAGTTGTTGGTGGTGGTGGTGGTGCTGTAGTTGTTAGTGGTGGTGGTGGTGCTGTAGTTGTTAGTGGTGGTGGTGGTGCTGTAGTTGTTAGTGTGGTGGTGGTGCTGTAGTTGTTAGTGTGGTGGTGGTGCTGTAGTTGTTAGTGGTGGTGGTGGTGCTGTAGTTGTTAGTGTGGTGGTGGTGCTGTAGTTGTTAGTGGTGGTGGTGGTGCTGTAGTGGTTAGTGGTGGTGGTGGTGCTGTAGTTGTTAGTGGTGGTGGTGGTGCTGTAGTTGTTGGTGGTGGTGGTGCTGTAGTTGTTAGTGGTGGTGCTGTAGTTGGTGGTGGTGGTGGTGCTGTAGTTGTTGTTGGTGGTGGTGGTGCTGTAGTTGTTGGTGGTGGTGGTGGTGCTGTAGTTGTTAGTGGTGGTGGTGGTGCTGTAGTTGTTGTTGGTGGTGGTGGTGCTGTAGTTGTTAGTGTGGTGGTGGTGCTGTAGTTGTTGGTGGTGGTGGTGGTGCTGTAGTTGTTAGTGGTGGTGGTGGTGCTGTAGTTGTTGTTGGTGGTGGTGGTGCTGTAGTTGTTAGTGTGGTGGTGGTGCTGTAGTTGTTAGTGGTGGTGGTGGTGCTGTAGTTGTTAGTGGTGGTGGTGGTGCTGTAGTTGTTGGTGGTGGTGGTGGTGCTGTAGTTGTTAGTGGTGGTGGTGGTGCTGTAGTTGTTGGTGGTGGTGCTGTAGTTGTTAGTGGTGGTGGTGGTGCTGTAGTTGTTGTTGGTGGTGGTGGTGCTGTAGTTGTTAGTGTGGTGGTGGTGCTGTAGTTGTTAGTGGTGGTGGTGGTGCTGTAGTTGTTGGTGGTGGTGGTGGTGCTGTAGTTGTTGGTGGTGGTGGTGGTGCTGTAGTTGTTGTTGGTGGTGGTGGTGCTGTAGTTGTTAGTGTGGTGGTGGTGCTGTAGTTGTAAGTGGTGGTGGTGGTGCTGTAGTTGTTAGTGGTGGTGGTGGTGCTGTAGTTGTTGGTGGTGGTGGTGGTGCTGTAGTTGTTAGTGGTGGTGGTGGTGCTGTAGTTGTTAGTGGTGGTGGTGGTGCTGTAGTTGTTAGTGTGGTGGTGGTGCTGTAGTTGTTAGTGGTGGTGGTGGTGCTGTAGTTGTTGGTGGTGGTGGTGCTGTAGTTGTTAGTGTTGGTGGTTGTGCTGTAGTTGTTAGTGGTGGTGGTGGTGCTGTAGTTGTTGGTGGTGGTGGTGTTGCTGTAGTTGTTGGTGGTGGTGGTGGTGCTGTAGTTGTTAGTGGTGGTGGTGGTGCTGTAGTTGTTGGTGGTGGTGGTGCTGTAGTTGTTGGTGGTGGTGGTGGTGGTGCTGTAGTTGTTAGTGTGGTGGTGGTGCTGTAGTTGTTGTTGGTGGTGGTGGTGCTGTAGTTGTTAGTGGTGGTGGTGGTGCTGTAGTTGTTAGTGGTGGTGGTGGTGCTGTAGTTGTTAGTGGTGGTGGTGGTGCTGTAGTTGTTAGTGGTGGTGGTGGTGCTGTAGTTGTTGGTGGTGGTGGTGCTGTAGTTGTTAGTGGTGGTGGTGGTGCTGTAGTTGTTGGTGGTGGTGGTGCTGTAGTTGTTAGTGGTGGTGGTGGTGCTGTAGTTGTTAGTGGTGGTGGTGGTGCTGTAGTTGTTAGTGGTGGTGGTGGTGCTGTAGTTGTTAGTGGTGGTGGTGGTGCTGTAGTTGTTGGTGGTGGTGGTGGTGCTGTAGTTGTTAGTGGTGGTGGTGGTGCTGTAGTTGTTAGTGTGGTGGTGGTGCTGTAGTTGTTAGTGGTGGTGGTGCTGTAGTTGTTAGTGGTGGTGGTGGTGCTGTAGTTGTTGGTGGTGGTGGTGGTGCTGTAGTTGTTGGTGGTGGTGGTGCTGTAGTTGTTAGTGGTGGTGGTGCTGTAGTTGTTGTTGGTGGTGGTGGTGCTGTAGTTGTTAGTGGTGGTGGTGGTGCTGTAGTTGTTAGTGGTGTTGGTGGTGCTGTAGTTGTTAGTGTGGTGGTGGTGCTGTAGTTGTTGGTGGTGGTGGTGGTGCTGTAGTTGTTAGTGGTGGTGGTGGTGCTGTAGTTGTTGGTGGTGGTGGTGCTGTAGTTGTTAGTGGTGGTGGTGGTGCTGTAGTTGTTAGTGGTGGTGGTGGTGCTGTAGTTGTTAGTGTGCTGGTGGTGCTGTAGTTGTTAGTGGTGGTGGTGGTGCTGTAGTTGTTAGTGTGGTGGTGGTGCTGTAGTTGTTGGTGGTGGTGGTGTTGCTGTAGTTGTTAGTGGTGGTGGTGGTGCTGTAGTTGTTAGTGGTGGTGGTGCTGTAGTTGGTGGTGGTGGTGGTGCTGTAGTTGTTAGTGGTGGTGGTGGTGCTGTAGTGGTTAGTGGTGGTGGTGGTGCTGTAGTTGTTAGTGGTGGTGGTGGTGCTGTAGTTGTTGTTGGTGGTGGTGGTGCTGTAGTTGTTAGTGGTGGTGGTGGTGCTGTAGTTGTTAGTGGTGGTGGTGGTGTAGTTGTTAGTGGTGGTGGTGTTGCTGTAGTTGTTAGTGGTGGTGGTGGTGGTGTAGTTGTTAGTGGTGGTGGTGGTGCTGTAGTTGTTGGTGGTGGTGGTGGTGCTGTAGTTGTTAGTGGTGGTGGTGCTGTAGTTGGTGGTGGTGGTGGTGCTGTAGTTGTTGGTGGTGGTGGTGGTGCTGTAGTTGTTAGTGGTGGTGGTGCTGTAGTTGTTGTTGGTGGTGGTGGTGGTGTAGTTGTTAGTGGTGGTGGTGGTGCTGTAGTTGTTAGTGGTGGTGGTGGTGCTGTAGTTGTTGGTGGTGGTGGTGCTGTAGTTGTTAGTGGTGGTGGTGGTGCTGTAGTTGTTGGTGGTGGTGGTGGTGCTGTAGTTGTTGTTGGTGGTGGTGGTGGTGTAGTTGTTAGTGGTGGTGGTGGTGCTGTAGTTGTTAGTGTGGTGGTGGTGCTGTA
>OZ024747.1:86081499-86088999 GCA_964016885.1 Eledone cirrhosa
TTCGCTCTAACTTACTTCATGTTATTGCTAGCACGGTATTACCAATGTTTTGCATTGTGGGCTGGAGGGCATGGCCATAGAGGTGCTATTCTTGCTTAACCAGTGACTATAAGCTTGCCAAGAGTTGATATGTGTTGCTATCAATTATAGCCTATTGCACACTGACACCAAAACATTAGTTTAATGTCAGCGATCAAGGTCGAGTGGAGCAATTGGGAATTTGATAACCAGTCAGGTTCTTGACCGAAACCAGCGTTGCATGACGGTAAATCCAAGTGAAATAATAATAAGACATTAAAGGGATATACTACTCTAGGAATATGAAGAATAAACAGTAATAACAGTAGTGAATGATTATAAAAATAATTATAAATATTATTAAAAAAATATAAAATAATAAATAATTATAATTATAAAAAGTAATTCGCGTATACTCATGTATACTAAACTGTTGGTGAAAATTCCATGGCGCAGACTTATGGCAAACTCGACCGACTCCATATATATATATTAAAAAAACGGATCGATCGACTTTCGTCAAATCGGACCGAGGAAACAATGTTTCCGTTGGTCTTTTCAATTGCTAGTACTATCTATCGGTCGCAACTCCAGGTAGAAGGAGCAACGTGAAATATATATATATAGGAAAAGGTATGACCCCGACGGCAGAGCTCAAGCCGTTTCGACGGCTAAATAGCCGTCGAAACGGCTTGAGCTCTGCCGTCGGCGTTATACCTTTTCCTATCACCCACTCTACTACTCTAAGTATTGAGTACTCTGGTGCGTTATGGTCCACCTGGTTCCTTACCACAATTCCCTCGTTATATATTTATATATATATATATAGGCGAAAGACCCCCTTCGGTCACGAATGACCATAGGATTTGCACATAGACGCTTCCTATCCGAGGCACAAGTCAGGACAAGGTTGTGTGACCATCAGACGCCCATGCATACCAGTCTCCCCTCTCCACGCCACTGATGTTGTCCAAAGGAGAGGCAAAGTTCGAAAAGTGACTTGCTCAAGAATACAACGCAAGGCCATGTCCGAGAATAGAACTCACAACCTCATGATTGTAAATCCGACGATCTAACTATTCCTGTACAGGCAATATTTATTAGAATGCTTTTGAAGTGTGTATACATTTTTGTATATATATATATATATATATTATAGCTGTTTGTGTGTATGTATGTGTGTAAGAGTGTCTGTTTATATGCGTACATGTTAGCGTCACATATGTATTAATGTTAATGAATTGTAAATGTTTTTATATGCATGCTAGAATAAATAAATTCAAAGCAGTTACCGAATATAAATAGATATGAACCGCATAACACTTGACCATCCCATACTTATACATATATATATATATATTATATTATATTATATTATATATATATATATATATACTAGCAGTGGTACCCGGCGTTGCACGGGATAAGGTATTTTGGAACTCGGGCCGCCAACAGACCTAATCGTGAAAAAACTGCATGCCTGGACAATATGTAAAGAAAATAAACCGAATACTCTGATGGTTGGATAATATTTAAGATTTTCCTCGATGATGCAGGAAAAATGCAGGGGATCAATAAAATGAATTTTTTTTATGTGCATAATATGCCTTGAAATTTCGGGAGAATCGGCTAGACGTAACGCCTCAAAAAAGGCCTAAAAAGCTGAAAAAATGAAGTTTTTCACCTAATGCGGGCCCTAGGCCATAAAAAAGTTGGATTTTCTTTGCTTACGGTTTGAAGAAGAGACTGACTAATACATAGTTACAATTTTAAGGAAATCAGTCTGACGTAACGCCTCAAAAAGCCCCTAAAAACCTGAAAAAATGCAGTTTTCACCTAATGCGGGTCCTAGGGGATCAAAAAGTTGAATTTTGCATAACACTCCCTGAAACATAAGTAATACACATGTAAAGTTTGAAAAAAGTCAGTTGGGTACTTCTCGAGTTTTAGGGAATCAAACTCACAGACACACACACAGACAGACATCCTCAGGGAAGTGACGTAATGCACATAGCCAGACAAACAGACAGATATTATAAGGGCGCGACGTTATATGTATGTATCTATCTAAAAAGAGAAAGACTAAGAATTATAGAGAGAGATCGCTAAATCGCCTAATGCGGTCCCTAATTTTTTTGTTCAGAACACTCCCTGAAACATGTTTAAAGTTTGAAAACAGTCGGTTGGGTGCTTCTCGGGTTTCAGTGATTCAAACTCACACACACACAGACAGACATCCTCAGTTTTATATATATATATATATATATATATATATATATATATATATATATATATATATATATATATATATATATATATATATATATACAGATATATGTTGTTGCTGTTATATTATATTATATATATATATATATATATATATATATATATGGAAAGTTATATTTAAATTGTTGGGTTACAACTAGCAAATATTTATAACTGATATAAAAGCACTCAACAAGTATTTGGAGTATATTTACGATATTAAATAAATGGAAACTATATTTATAAAACCATATTTATTTCATTATATATATTTCAGGGATATCATATTAACAATATGTTATGCCTTCTTCAGACAAAATATAATATAGACAGTTTTATAGATAAATAGATTTGACATACCGTTCAACATCGACTTGTATTTGAAAAAGTTGATTTGGCAGTGAAAAATTGTAAACAGAAAGAAAGAAAGAAAGAAAGAAAGAAGGAAAGAAAGAAAGAAAACGAAGAAAAAGAAGAAAAAGAAGAAATGCATGCAACAAAATAGAGAGATGGAAAGATAGATAAAGAGAAGAACTTCATGTAAAGAAACAGAGAGAGATATATAGAGAGAGGAAATAGATAGAGATAGATATATATAGAGAAAAGTAGGTAGTTGAACGACGTATCAATGATACATTTATTTATTTATTTATTTATTTAGCTCTAGTATTAATGTAAGGGAGATATATGTGGTTAGGAAAGAAACCAGCCGTTATATATAGAGAAAAAGGAAAAGTAACCAGACATAGGCGAGGCAGAATTTAAAAACCCTATGTTTTAATGTAGAAATATTAGTTCGTATAAAAACCAGGCACTATAATGTAAATATCAGTATTCCTGAATGAGACACGTATCTATAATGTGTGAAAAGTAATGATCTTATGTCTAGTTTTAAAAATTCATATGTTTATATGATAACTACAAACATCGATGTGAATTTACGTGATCAACTCTGCAAACCCCTATTTCACACGGAGAACATTCTCATTGTGCTATAAAAATTTAAGTATACATATATGTGTATATATACACATATATATAGAGTTTATATTAATTTTAACAATACTATTCTTGTCTTTACTCTACATGATTATCTATCAAGCAGAAATAGAGAACAGATTTCAATATATTAATAAAAATATCAGAAACAAAAACAAAAAATAATAATAATAATAATAATAAACAAATAAATAAAATAGAAAACTAAAAAATATTACATATTAAAAATGAAAATATTAAAAATATTAAAAAATATTAAAATAATAAAAATAAGATAGATAAAGAGAAGAACTTCATGTAATAAAAATAAGATAGATAAAGAGAAGAACTTCATGTAAAGAAACAGAGAGATATATATAGAGAGAGGAAATAGATAGAGATAGATATATATAGAGAAAAGTAGGTAGTTGAACGACGTATCAATGATACATTTATTTATTTATTTATTTATTTATTTATTTATTTATTTATTTTATAAGGAGAATCAGGTGGCGAGCATTCCACTTTGATAAATCTAATATAAATGAAAATGTCTCGGACTTAAACAAAGTTTTCAAATCTAAAAGAAATCCACCCCCTAACAAGCTTTTATCTGACTTTGAAAACGATATAATTTCTATCATACAAGGGGTCAAATTCAAGAGAAACTTCAAAGGCCAGGAATATCTGAAAGGCATTAAGGATAATATTGAGAGCTTAGAGAAAACTGAGAAGATCTTGGTGAAATCTGACAAGACCAACAACCTCTATGGAGTGCAGAAAGACATGTATAATGGCCTCATACTGAAGGAACTGAGGAAAAAGTACAAGGTAGCAGATAAGGCCGAGCTTGAGAAAATGAATGTTGAAGCATCTTGTATAATGCACGAGTTGGAAATTGAGAACAGAACACAACCTTTCGTGCCCAGGAAACCGAAGATCAATATGAAAGATCACAAAAGGAATTTTGAAAATGACTTGCCAGTTAGATTGATCGCACCACCAAAATCGGACCTGGGCAAATTAAGCAAAAACATTCTTGACAGGGTGATACAGCAAATTAAAAACTTGGATTGTTTACCTAACCTGAGCTTGTGGAAGGGAACTGGAGAGGTTGTTGAGTGGTTTAAGCAAATTAAATATAACAATAATAATAAGTTTATTCAACTTGATATTGCTAACTATTATTCTTCTATTACCCCTAATCTACTAAATAAGGCACTAAATTACGCAGTCAAACATACAGACCTAACTAGCAATGAAATGCACATTATATTATCGGCTAGGAAAACATTGATAGAATTTAATGACCAACTATGGACCAGAGCAGATAGAGATAGCAATTTTGACATTACTATGGGATCATCCGACTCAGCTCAGGTAACTGACCTTGTGGGCTTATTTTTAATCAATTCGCTACATAGGAAAATACCTGGTACTACCGGAGGTTTATATAGAGATGACATGCTTTTACTTATTGATAATAATAACTCTGAACTAAATAGAAAAAGAAAACAAATTACACAATTTTTTAATTACTTTAATCTAAAAATAGAAATTGAGAACAACCATAGAATAGTCAATTTCCTAGATATAACATTAAATCTCAACACATGTCTTCACTATCCATTTCACAAGTTGAGTGAAAACTTAAACTATGTCAGCTTTAACTCTAACCACCCCAGATCTGTCAAAAACACTATAGTAAACTCTGTTCAAAAACGTATCTCTAGAATCTCGTCTAATAGAAAGATTTTCGACGAAAAAGCCCAGTACTACAATGAAGCGTTAGCTAGAGCAGGATATAGTGATAAGATTATGTACATAGATAATGATAGACAAACTAAACAAAATAACAACTATTTTAATTACGGCCACAACCTTAACAACTATAATAGAAAGCATTACAATAATTCCAAAAGCCAAAAAAGAAATAGAACTAGGAACATAATATGGTTTCCCCCCCCCCCCCCCCCTTCTCACTAAACATTAAAACCCACATCGCTAAACTATTTTTTAAAGCTCTTGATAATCGCTTCCCTAGAACACATAGGTATCACTCAATTTTCAATAGACATACTATAAAATTAACCTACTCATCCACCAAAAATTTAGCACAAAATATTAATAGAATAAATAATAGGAACTTAAAACCTAGCGATAATAATAAATAATATACAAGTTAACAAATGTAACTGTAGAGATAGATCTAAATGTCCGTTAAATAACAACTGCTTAGTTAAAAATATAATATACAACTGTAATGTTAAAACGGACTCTAATTCTTTTAACTACGTCGGTTCCACATCGACGGAATTTAAACTTCGCTATAATAACCACAAGAATTCTTTCACAGATCCAAGCAAAAAATCTTCAACAGCACTATCAGGCGTACTCTGGCAACTTAGGCAAGATAACGTTAGATATTCGACGGCTTGGAATATAGTCTCAAGAGGGATTCCTTTTAATTCATCCTCTGAGACATGTGACCTCTGCGCGGAGGAGATATTCTTTATACTAAAATCTAAAAATTCCCTTAATCTACGGACAAATTTATTCAGTTGCTGCAAACATAGATTGAACTCAACTTTTAAATATAAATTTAAATTTAAAATGTAGTATATTTAGTTTGATTTGTAATTATTTGGGAAACTAGCCGATAAATCTTTCGATTTCTTCTTTTTATTCTTCTTTTTATTTTAATTTTTATTTTAAACATTCTTCATGAAAAATTAAACTACCCTAAAAATTGATTCTCCAAATATATCGAATAAACGTTACACTAGATAAACTTCTATATTAAATATAAGAACATATGTAGACCAAATGGGCATCCTAAACTTTTGAAATGATTTCTGTTAGACGCGATTTGGTAAATAATTTTTAGCTTTATCTGTTTTCGACTCTGATGCTTATAATGAACTTGGTAATATATTGTCAATTAATTTTGAAGGGTTGATCTTTGTGGTCGATTTGCGTGGCATATTATGTTTTATTTTTATTATTTTAATATTTTTTAATATTTTTAATATTTTCATTTTTAATATGTAATATGTTTTAGTTTTCTATTTTATTTATTTGTTTATTATTATTATTATTATTATTATTTTTTGTTTTTGTTTCTGATATTTTTATTAATATATTGAAATCTGTTCTCTATTTCTGCTTGATAGATAATCATGTAGAGTAAAGACAAGAATAGTATTGTTAAAATTAATATAAACTCTATATATATGTGTATATATACACATATATGTATACTTAAATTTTTATAGCACAATGAGAATGTTCTCCGTGTGAAATAGGGGTTTGCAGAGTTGATCACGTAAATTCACATCGATGTTTGTAGTTATCATATAAACATATGAATTTTTAAAACTAGACATAAGATCATTACTTTTCACACATTATAGATACGTGTCTCATTCAGGAATACTGATATTTACATTATAGTGCCTGGTTTTTATACGAACTAATATTTCTACATTAAAACATAGGGTTTTTAAATTCTGCCTCGCCTATGTCTGGTTACTTTTCCTTTTTCTCTATATATAACGGCTGGTTTCTTTCCTAACCACATATATCTCCCTTACATTAATACTAGAGCTAAATAAATAAATAAATAAATAAATGTATCATTGATACGTCGTTCAACTACCTACTTTTCTCTATATATATCTATCTCTATCTATTTCCTCTCTCTATATATCTCTCTCTGTTTCTTTACATGAAGTTCTTCTCTTTATCTATCTTTCCATCTCTCTATTTTGTTGCATGCATTTCTTCTTTTTCTTCTTTTTCTTCGTTTTCTTTCTTTCTTTCCTTCTTTCCTTCTTTCTTTCTTTCTTTCTTTCTGTTTACAATTTTTCACTGCCAAATCAACTTTTTCAAATACAAGTCGATGTTGAACGGTATGTCAAATCTCTTTATCTATAAAACTGTCTATATTGTATTTTGTCTGAAGAAGGCATAACATATTGTTAATATGATATCCCTGAAATATATATAATGAAATAAATATGGTTTTATAAATATAGTTTCCATTTATTTAATATCGTATATATATATATATATATATATATATATATATATATATATATATATATATATATATATATATATATATATATATATATATATATATATATATATATATATATATATATATATATATATATATCTTTACAGATATATGTTGTTGCTGTTGGGTAATATTCTAACAAAATCAACGATAATATA